>BTPG01000006.1:211939092-212331592 GCA_036245525.1 Semisulcospira habei
GCTGGCAGGCACCAAGCTATTTTAACATCACCCTTGAATTATCATGGTCTGTTTGTATTCAAAAGTGTGATGTAGATCTCAAAAGATATCTAATGAATGTAACAATTCCATCCTGTAAGACATATACATACCAGCTGACTACGCACGCCCAGTCAGCAAGCAAGAGCAAATAAAGTGGAAAACACTCTTCCATTCAAAACTATCTAATCTCGGATTATAGCGGACAGGTTATTGATGAGTGACGGCCGGTCAAGCGAGGTGTTGGCAAGAGGTATGTGACACTTTACTGCTAAACAAAAGTGTTGCACTGTGGACTGCTCAGTGCATCACTGAACACCTGATCATCCCCTTCATACCATAACACGGATGTAGATTTACTAGTTGTTCCCCAACACCGCAGTGTCATATGAAGATCTGTGTAAAGAAGAGAATAGCATGGGTACCACTAGTGTGTGACGAGTGCCTCAGGCAATAGCTTTCACCTCCAGTGCCAGCTGCAGCCAAAAGGACTGTTAATTTTGGCTCATGTTTAGTGGTCCATTAGCTTTGATCTTGAAAAGTTTCCATGCTGATCAGTCACTGCTACCCTTGAGCTGTCGTGGTCAATGTATGTGCAGAAATGAGTGTGCAGTGTTTTGAAAACTGTTTTGAATGTCGGAAGTGAAAGGACCATTAATTAGACTGGGTGGGTTTGAAGTCCTCCAGCCAAGCCCTCTCCATGGTAGACTAGACAGGCTAATAACTGCCACTAAGACATAGGTTAGTAGTGCATTTCTTTTGTTCCTCCCTTCTGACTTATGCTCACCCCCCCCCCCCCCCCCCCCCCCCCATCCCCACGCAAACTCAGTATATCGCCGACAGATATATCGCGGCCCCATTTTATGGACCCCAGCAACCGATATATCGAGTCAGAGTTGTAAAGAAAAAGTTGGACTTCACACACACCCAACAGGTACATACCATGTGCAATATCAGCAGGAAAAGGAACTAATGCCAAGAAGACAGAGAAAGAGTGAAGCGATAGAACACACCCTTTACCCCGATCGTCTGGAGTCTCCCCCTGAAGGGCAGCAAGTCCTTGTTCTTCAGCAAGACAAAGGACCTCATGGCGACATCCACTTACCCCGATCGTCTGGAGTCTCCCCCTGAAGGGCAGCAAGTCCTTGTTCTTCAGCATGACAAAAGGACCTCATGGCGACATCCACTTACCCCAATCGTCTGGAGTCTCCCCCTGAAGGGCAGCAAGTCCTTGTTCTTCAGCAAGACAAAGGACCTCATGGCGACATCCACAGCCAGCTGTTTGTGTGCGGTCGTCTCCACATCAGCGGTGGACAGCCCACTGTAGGGGTTCATGTGGGGTGGGTCAAACTCTCCCAGTCGCATGCGCGTGTAGAAGAGGGGGGCCACGCGCTCACGGACCATCTGCTCTGACAACTTGCCCTGCTGAACCGCCTCTACTGCACACAGATGGACATGACCTCTGCGCGTGTAGAAGAGGGGGGCTACGCACTCATGCACTCAATTAACCTATTTAGCTCTGCGCGTGTAGAAGAGGGGAGCTACGCACTCATGCACTCAATTAACCTATTTAGCTCTGCGCGTGCAGAAGAGGGGAGCTACGCACTCATGCACTCAATTAACCTATTTAGCTCTGCGCGTGCAGAAGAGGGGGGGCTACGCACTCACGGACCGTCTGTTCCGACAACTTGCCCTGCTGTAAAGCCTCTACTGCACACACATAGAAATTAACCCGTTTAGCTCTGACGCACTATAGCAAGAGATGGATCGACCATGATCATTCAGGGGTTGTGCCAGATTAGCTTGGCTCCATCGGGCACCAAGCTAACCTGGCACTACCCTTGACCTATCATGGTCGATCCATCTCCTGCAACTGGTACAGTCGTTAAGTGACACCTCCATAAGCGACCGTGGGGTTAAATGGGTTAAGCAGCGACCGCCTTCTTTGCCAGAAAATACGGTCTAAACAGGCATGTGCTCTGCCACGGGAGGTCTTGAAGGGCAAAATGAGTCAATCATCATTAACCCTGTTAGCCCCGGGACCCTGCAGCAGGAGATGGATTGACCATGATAATTCAAGGGTAGTGCCAGATGAGCTTGGCACCTGCAGGCGCCAAGCTCATCTGGCACTACCCTTGAATTATCATGATTAATCCCATCTCCTACAACTGGTACATAGTCGTTAGGCAACATCTCCAAAATCTGAGAAATGGGACCTTGGGGCTAGTAGGATCCAAGACCGTTCTTTAGGTGGCTCCACACACGCATGTGATGGCATTTCATGACTAGTGATCTCTCCTAAGGGTTGTCGATCGTTGTGCTGTACATGGTGCGTACCAAACTGTGAAATGTCGACACCTTTTTTTTTTACACCTAAAGTGAAAGCATAACAACAACAGCACAACAATGACAACAGTAACACTAACAATAATAATACGAAACCTGTAGCTGTCAGTGGCGCATTTTGTCTCCAGAATCAGCGTGACAAAAAGCGCCCCCGACTGCCAAAGGGTTAATAGTGCAGAACCTCACACAGGGAGAAGTACACGGGCATCAAAAGGTTAATAGAGCAGAGCCTCACACAGGGAGAAGTACACGGGAGTCAAAAGGTTAATAGAGCAGAGCCTCACACAGGGAGAAGTACACGGGAGTCAAAAGGTTAATAGTGCAGAACCTCACACAGGGAGAAGTACACAGGCATCAAAAGGTTAATAGAGCAGAGCCTCACACAGTGAGAAGTACACGGGCATCAAAAGGTTAATAGTGCAGAACCTCACACAGGGAGAAGTACACGGGAGTCAAAAGGTTAATAGTGCAGAGCCTCACACAGGGAGAAGAACACGGGAGTCAAAAGGTTAATAGAGCAGAGTTAATAGTTACACACGGGGCAGAATAGTGCAGAACCTCACACAGTGAGAAGTACACAGGCATCAAAAGGTTAATAGAGCAGAGCCTCACACAGTGAGAAGTACACGGGCATCAAAAGGTTAATAGTGCAGAACCTCACACAGGGAGAAGTACACGGGAGTCAAAAGGTTAATAGTGCAGAGCCTCACACAGGGAGAAGTACACAGGCATCAAAAGGTTAATAGAGCAGAGCCTCACACAGTGAGAAGTACACGGGCATCAAAAGGTTAATAGTGCAGAACCTCACACAGGGAGAAGTACACGGGAGTCAAAAGGTTAATAGTGCAGAACCTCACACAGGGAGAAGTACACAGGCATCAAAAGGTTAATAGTGCAGAACCTCACACAGTGAGAAGTACACGGGAGTCAAAAGGTTAATAGTGCAGAACCTCACACAGGGAGAAGTACACGGGAGTCAAAAGGTTAATAGTGCAGAACCTCACACAGGGAGAAGTACACGGGAGTCAAAAGGTTAATAGTGCAGAGCCTCACACAGGGAGAAGTACACGGAATCAAAAGGTTAATAGTGCAGAACCTCACACAGTGAGAAGTACACGGGAGTCAAAAGGTTAATAGTGCAGAGCCTCACACAGGGAGAAGTACACGGGAGTCAAAAGGTTAATAGTGCAGAGCCTCACACAGGGAGAAGTACACGGGAGTCAAAAGGTTAATAGTGCAGAACCTCACACAGGGAGAAGTACACGGGAGTCAAAAGGTTAATAGTGCAGAACCTCACACAGTGAGAAGTACACAGGAGTCAAAAGGTTAATAGTGCAGAACCTCACACAGGGAGAAGTACACAGGAGTTTCTAGGTTAGGGGACAGCTCCAAGTTACAGCCAGCATTCACGCAGGCAGCCACGGTGTCAATGCTGCTGTTGAGGTAGTGGTGGTCGCTGATGATGTTCTCAATGGCCGATTCGTCGCTGACGACATAGCCTGTGAAGTTCCACTCTTTGCGAAGAATGTCAGTCAGAAGTTTCTCGTTGGCACAGGACGGTACTCCGTTAATACTGTCAATCAAACCAAAAGGCACGCTGTTGAACCCTGCTAGCCCCGGAACCCTACAGCAGGAGATGGATTGACCATGATGATTCAAGGGTAGTGCCAGATGAGCAGGGCGCCTTCAGGCGCCCAGCTCATCTGGCACTATTCTTGAATTATCATGGTCAATCCATCTCCTAAAACTGGTACATAGTCGTTAGGCAACACCTCCAAATTTGAGAAATGGGACCTTGTGCCTAAAAGGGGTAACTGGTTTAGAAAATCGGGTGACAGGGCAATAATGCCAAGACAAAGCGCTGATGAGGTGAGCTTTCGTAAGTGAGAAACACAGCAGAACCTGGCACCCAGACCCGTGCTCTCTCCAGAGAAGTCTTCACGGGCAAAACGGTTCACCTGCCGTAGATGATGGTCATTCAGGAGGCTACATAATGGTGGCCACCCCAATGATGGTCTTTAACTTAAGCCCTCTGCTGCCAGTGACCACGACTTGCACGTCTGAAGCGACTACATGCACAGCAACATTTGCGTGAAGAACATAAATGGGACAAAAACTGGCACAAAGAACATCACCAGAGACATAAATCCTCATGAGCCCCTGCGTACGCGGGGCTCATGAGGGTTTATGTCTCTTGCAGATGGGTGGCGTTGACATTGACCCGGCAGTGAAGGGGATAATGGGAGGTGACCTCTCATAAGAGTGCTGGCTCAAAACAGGTTGTGCATGACAATGATCTGCGAGACAAAGTCCTTGTGGTCCTTAGCAAACACACGTCGCCATCACAAATACAAGTGGAATCAAGCAGTCAATGGAGTAGGACCATGACGGGACCCTCAGTCCACAATGGAGTAGGACCATGACGGGACCCTCAGTCGACAAACTCACGCAAGGTGCATGCACCCACGCTCGTCACGCACCACAATCAACACGTCAAACGATAAGACAAGGGTCCAAGTACATGCAACATGGCCAATAAATCGCTGCATACATCAGAACAATACTACACACCGATCGTTAATTTCTTCTGGGCTCGCTCTGGTACTTTCAGGTTTGCGTGTATGCACAGGGTCGGTACAAAAAGCGTACAACGGGAAAAATAGACAAGACATTTACTCCCACTAACATTTAACCTGTTTCATCCTGGTACGCCTACTGGTTGAAATAAATTTGACTGATAGTTCATGGTGGTGCCAGAATAGCTTGGCGCCTCAGGCGCCAAGCTATTCTGGCACCACCCAAGAACTACAACACTTGATGTATCTCCTAATCTGTACTGCAGCCTTCATGGGACACAAAGCAGATTGGACAAGATCAGCCTGAGGCGCCAAGCTATTCTGGCACCACCCATGAACTACAATTGGACAAGATCAGCCTGAGGCGCCAAGCTATTCTGGCACCACCCATGAACTACAATTGGACAAGATCAGCCTGAGGCGCCAAGCTATTCTGGCACCACCCATGAACTACAATTGGACAAGATCAGCCTGAGGCGCCAAGCTATTCTGGCACCACCCATGAACTACAATTGGACAAGATCAGCCTGAGGCGCCAAGCTATTCTGGCACCACCCATGAACTACAATTGGACAAGATCAGCCTGAGGCGCCAAGCTATTCTGGCACCACCCATGAACTACAATTGGACAAGATCAGCCTGAGGCGCCAAGCTATTCTGGCACCACCCATGAACTACAATTGGACAAGATCAGCCTGAGGCGCCAAGCTATTCTGGCACCACCCATGAACTACAATTGGACAAGATCAGCCTGAGGCGCCAAGCTATTCTGGCACCACCCATGAACTACAATTGGACAAGATCAGCCTGAGGCGCCAAGCTATTCTGGCACCACCCATGAACTACAATTGGACAAGATCAGCCTGAGAAGCCAAGCTATTCTGGCACCACCCATGAACTACAATTGGACAAGATCAGCCTGAGGCGCCAAGCTATTCTGGCACCACCCATGAACTACAATTGGACAAGATCAGCCTGAGGCGCCAAGCTATTCTGGCACCACCCATGAACTACAATTGGACAAGATCAGCCTGAGGCGCCAAGCTATTCTGGCACCACCCATGAACTACAATTGGACAAGATCAGCCTGAGGCGCCAAGCTATTCTGGCACCACCCAAGAACTACAATTGGACAAGATCAGCCTGAGGCGCCAAGCTATTCTGGCACCACCCATGAACTACAATTGGACAAGATCAGCCTGAGAAGCCAAGCTATTCTGGCACCACCCATGAACTACAATTGGACAAGATCAGCCTGAGGCGCCAAGCTATTCTGGCACCACCCATGAACTACAATTGGACAAGATCAGCCTGAGGCGCCAAGCTATTCTGGCACCACCCATGAACTACAATTGGACAAGATCAGCCTGAGGCGCCAAGCTATTCTGGCACCACCCATGAACTACAATTGGACAAGATCAGCCTGAGGCGCCAAGCTATTCTGGCACCACCCATGAACTACAATTGGACAAGATCAGCCTCAGGATGGAATGGGTTACAGCACGCCCAACATACTGTCAATTTAACCCTGGGGAAACTGAACTATACATGATCTAAACCTCCATGTACAAAATGCGTCACTGTGAATGTCCACATCATTTAGTTGCGTCATTGTGAATGTCCACATTATTTAAGTGCGTCATTGTGAATGTCCACACTATTTAAATGCGTCATTTAGAATGTCCACATTATTTAAATGCGTCATTCAGAATGTCCACATTATTGAAATGCATCATTGTGAATGTCCACATTATTTAAATGCGTCATTGTCAATGTCCACATTATTGAAATGCGCCATTGTGAATGTCCACATTATTTAGTGGCATCATTGTGAATGTCCACATTATTGAAATGCGTCATTGTGAATGTCCACATTATTTAGTTGCGTCATTGTGAATGTCCACATTATTGAAATGCGACATTGTGAATGTCCACATTATTTAAATGCGTCATTGAGAATGTCCACATTATTTAAATGCACAATTGTGAATGTCCACTTTATTTAAATGCATCATTGTCAATGTCCACATTATTGCGTCATTGTCAATGTCCACATTATTTAGTTGCATCATTGTGAATGTCCACATTATTGAAATGCGTCATTGTGAATGTCCACATTATTTAAATGCGTCATTGAGAATGTCCACATTATTTAAATGCACAATTGTGAATGTCCACTTTATTTAAATGCATCATTGTCAATGTCCACATTATTGCGTCATTGTCAATGTCCACATTATTTAGTTGCATCATTGTGAATGTCCACATTATTGAAATGCGTCATTGTGAATGTCCACATTATTTAGTTGCGTCATTGTGAATGTCCACATTATTGAAATGCGTCATTGTGATTGTCCACATTATTGAAATGCGTCATTGTGAATGTCCACATTATTGAAATGCATCATTGTGAATGTCCACATTATTGAAATGCATCATTGTGAATGTCCACATTATTTAGTTGCTGCAGCGTTGTTTACATGCGACGTGAAACAAGAGGTTTCGATTCATTGAAAGTTTAGTTTTGCCAGTTGCAGTTGATAGTATATCCGACATGCTTTAAGTGAAGACACTATAACATGGATGGCTGGGTATATCCGACATGCTTTAAATGAAGACAAGACACTATAACATGGCTGGCTGGGTATATCCGACATGCTTTAAGTGAAGACAAGACACTATAACATGGATAGCTGGGTATATCCGACATGCTTTAAGTGAAGACACTATAACATGGATGGCTGGGTATATCTGACATGCTTTAAGTGAAGACACTATAACATGGATGGCTGGGTATATCCGACATGCTTTAAGTGAAGACACTATAACATGGATGGCTGGGTATATCCGACATGCTTTAAGTGAAGACACTATAACATGGATGGCTGGGTATATCCGACATGCTTTAAGTGAAGACAAGACACTATAACATGGATAGCTGGGTATATCCGACATGCTTTAAGTGAAGACACTATAACATGGCTGGCTGGGTATATCCGACATGCTTTAAGTGAGGACACTATAACATGGATGGCTGGGTATATCCGACATGCTTTAAGTGAAGACAAGACACTATAACATGGATAGCTGGGTATATCCGACATGCTTTAAGTGAAGACACTATAACATGGATGGCTGGGTATATCCGACATGCTTTAAGTGAAGACACTATAACATGGATGGCTGGGTGACTAACTCACATTAACCCTTTGTGTCAGTAGCAGTTTTTCCCAGTAGGATTAGGAATCATTGTGACTCAAACTGCTACTGTCATGCAAAGGGTTAAACAAGTTGGCATTCCTGTCACCTCTGGCTGTCAAATGTTCCTGTGCTCCATCACCCCACTGCCCTGCCAACCCACCCACTACATTGCGCAGTCATCATTGCGACTGAACGCTGTGTATCTGACCCATAAACCACCGGCCCCCGATGCAACACTAAACACATACAGACAGAGTGGGTACCTGTTATAGCTGCACATAAGACTGTAGGTACCCGCCTCCACGCAACTTCTGAATGCCGGGAGAAACGTCATCCGCCAATCTCGCTCGGACACCTGCACACAGCAGCAAGATCAGCAGGGGCTACATAGCTTGTCAATACCAACAGCAATGTAGTGTAGCAACAGCCTGTCAATACCAACAGCAATGTAGCGACAGCCTGTCAATACCAATAGCAATGTAGTGTAGCGACAGCCTGTCAATACCAACAGCAATGTAGTGTAGCGACAGCCTGTCAATACCAACAGCAATGTAGTGTAGCGACAGCCTGTCAATACCAACAGCAATGTAGTGTAGCGACAGCCTGTCAATATCAACAGCAATGTAGTGTAGGGACAGCCTGTCAATACCAACAGCAATGTAGTGTAGCGACAGCATGTCAATACCAACAGCAATATAGCGACAGCCTGTCAATACCAACAGCAATGTAGCGACAGCCTGTCAATACCAACAGCAATGTAGTGTAGCGACAGCCTGTCAATACCAACAGCAATGTAGCGACAGCCTGTCAATACCAACAGCAATGTAGTGTAGCGACAGCCTGTCAATACCAACAGCAATGTAGCGACAGCCTGTCAATACCAACAGCAATGTAGTGTAGCGTCAGCCTGTCAATACCAACAGCAATGTAGTGACAGCCTGTCAATACCAACAGCAATGTAGTGTAGCGACAGCCTGTCAATACCAACAGCAATGTAGCGACAGCCTGTCAATATCAACAGCAATGTAGCGACAGCCTGTCAATACCAACAGCAATGTAGTGTAGGGACAGCCTGTCAATACCATCAGCAATGTAGTGTAGCGACAGCCTGTCAATACCAACAGCAATGTAGTGTAGCGACAGCCTGTCAATACCAACAGCAATGTAGCGACAGCCTGTCAATACCAACAGCAATGTAGTGTAGCGACAGCCTGTCAATACCAACAGCAATGTAGCGACAGCCTGTCAATACCAACAGCAATGTAGTGTAGGGACAGCCTGTCAATACCATCAGCAATGTAGTGTAGCGACAGCCTGTCAATACCAATAGCAATGTAGTGTAGCGACAGCCTGTCAATACCAACAGCAATGTAGTGACAGCCTGTCAATACCAACAGCAATGTAGTGTAGCGACAGCCTGTCAATACCAACAGCAATGTAGCGACAGCCTGTCAATACCAACAGCAATGTAGTGTAGGGACAGCCTGTCAAT
Source organism: Semisulcospira habei (assembly GCA_036245525.1). Classification (NCBI taxonomy): domain Eukaryota; kingdom Metazoa; phylum Mollusca; class Gastropoda; family Semisulcospiridae; genus Semisulcospira; species Semisulcospira habei. The sequence continues at coordinate 211,948,726 of BTPG01000006.1, forward strand.
ACCATCAGCAATGTAGTGTAGCGACAGCCTGTCAATACCAACAGCAATGTAGTGTAGTGACAGCCTGTCAATACCAACAGCAATGTAGTGACAGCCTGTCAATACCAACAGCAATGTAGTGTAGCGACAGCCTGTCAATACCAACAGCAATGTAGCGACAGCCTGTCAATACCAACAGCAATGTAGTGTAGGGACAGCCTGTCAATACCAACAGCAATGTAGCGACAGCCTGTCAATACCAATAGCAATATAGTGTAGCGACAGCCTGTCAATACCAACAGCAATGTAGTGTAGCAACAGCCTGTCAATACCAACAGCAATGTAGTGTAGCGACAGCCTGTCAATACCAACAGCAATATAGTGTAGCGACAGCCTGTCAATACCAACAGCAATGTAGTGTAGCGACAGCCTGTCAATACCAACAGCAATGTAGTGTAGCTGTCAATACCATCAGCAATGTAGAGTAGCTCACACACATCTCTTAATACGCGTCTGCCAGAAGGTAGCAATACTGTGTACAGTACCTGTGGCTGCGGGTACGATGGGGTTAAGCACATCCACACATAACCCATTCAAACCCAAGGGGACATTTCCCCAAATTTGTCATCTGATGACTGTGTACCACTTGCAGGTGATGCATCGACCTTGATAATGCAAGGGTAGTGCCAGATCAGCTTGGTGCCGTTAGGCACCAAGCTAATCTGGCACTATCCTTGCATTATCATGGTCGACCCATCTTGTGCTGTAGTTCGCCAGGGATGAATGGGTTAATCAGAGAAGAAAAGCACGTTAGGTCTACACACACACACACACGAAATGAAATGCAGTGCATGAGCGTGTACAACATTAACCCCATTTAGAATGTCGAGAAAAAGCGAATGTGATCTAACTACAAGAGGCATAGATCCTCATGAGCCCCCGTGCCTGCGGGGGTTCATGAGGATCTATACTTCTTGCTCTTTGGAGAGTCGTGGCTTTGGGTCGTCCAGTTTTTGGAAACCAAATGTACGTGCACTGACAAGGAAAGGGTTAATATCTTCATTAGTGTCAAACGTCTAAGACAGAAAGAAGTGAGATCAACTCATTCAGCCCGACGGCCGTATTTCCCAAATTTTGGAGGCATCATCTAATGACTATGCACCAGTTGCAGGAGATGGATCGATCATGATAATTCAAGGGCAGTGCCAGAATTAGCTTGGCGCCAACAGGCGCCAAGCTAATCTGGCACTACCCTTGAATTATCATGGTCGATCCATCTCCTGCTGTGATGCATCAGGGCTGAATGGGTTAAGGAACATTTCTATGAAAGTGTGGCACCATTTCTCTACCTTGGCATCAAAAGTCATTCTAGAGGTAGGGATGTTTTCAGGGCCTCCATGCACGTCAAAATGTTTGCATCCGGCCGTAGCGCGAACGTACCTCGGATGCTGCCCCTGCAACCCACGCACGTAGGCTGTTGCATAGCGGCCACTCAGGTACGGGTCTTCTCCATAAGTCTCCTGAAAACAATCGCATGCACTGTCACAGAATTGGTCAATCGCTTATCACTGCAAACGTCATCCATCTCTAGCAATGCAACATGTTTAGCACTTTCCCAAATTCCCAACTGCAAAAGGCATAGATCCTCATGAGCCCCCACTGTCGCAGGGGCTCATGAGGATCTATGCCTCTTGCTGTGACAGGTCATGATGTACAGGACCAAGCATCAACAATTCTTTTTCTAGGACAAAGAAAGCTACAGTTGCACACCGAAGCAAAGAACACAGCAGTTTGGTAAGACACTTGTTCTGGCCCAGTTCCACATTTCAACTACCATGCACTCAATACCCTGGATACACGAGGGTGACACTGTATGCCTCTTCTGATGGAAGAGGCTGTCTACAGGGGTGTTCTGTCTGAACAAAAAAGCTGAAACTCAGCTACAGAAGAACCTCTTATGAACAGTCACCTGCTGTTCACAGTCACATTCATGTTGCACGGATGATGTTTACTTTATAAAGTACTTTGATTTGATGGCCACCTGCCAAATGTGGCCAACAATCAGTGTATTGGAGCCAAAAATCGCAAATATACCTTAAATTTACGGTCATGGCCTGACGGGCACAGTAAAGTCGTCACACGCAACGAGTCAGCGACAGCTCGCTCAACACCTAGCCAACAGCCACACACTCTGACAAAGCCCAGACGTTGTGTCATTACACAATGACGGACATGCCATCGACTCACCATCTGTGTATGTGGTCCATAACAGAGGTCATGCTATCTACCTGTCCGTCCTGATCATGTCCACATCTTCTTTTTAAAGTAGGTTTGCTGTACGGTCACATAATCTTCCAAAATGTGACCAACATTTGACTGCTCTTTTGCCCCGGGCGCCAGCTTGGCGGAAACTCTCAGGTCCTAGCAGATAGATAGGACTCATGAGAACCAAGTGCGTACGTGCACAAACGTACGTGTCTGTACCACAGGCCTCCAAATCCATCTCAGCACTCATACACTATACCGTGTGTGTTGTATAACAGTGCTGAGATCAACCAGTAGCCGTGGACTGACATCCACTGTGTGCCCTGCAGGAGTTGATGAGTATTATAGTCATAGTGCGTGCCGACAACACATGCTGTCTTTGTAATTTTTGGAGACTGATGCGTAGCCAGAACATTTGATTTTTCAGGAGATCTATGAATTCCACCGCTTGTAAGTACACACAGGTGCTTAGCAGAGGAAAAAATGGTGAGAAAAAGAATATGGCAACACACAGGCTGGAAAAAGTGTAACGCATTTTGCTTCCGCTCCAGGACAATAAGGTGACGGGATGTTGACCTGGCTCATGTCAGTGTCACATCCTCCTTACTCCACCATCTCATTCCTTGTGTAAGACAATAACACAGCAGCGGAACACATCAAAATGTGTTGCTCTTTCTCCCTCCTGTACTAGTACACACAAGCACCATTTTATTTGCTTTCCTCACTGATGATAACGAAGCACTGGCGCCACTAGCACGTTTCACACTTCACAGAAGCGTGAAGAGGTCAACACAGGTCCCGTTTTAGTTATCATAGTGTCACAAGCATGCCTAGGTCCATTTTCATCAAACCTACTGTGAACGGTCACCTGCTGTTTAGGGTCACTTTTTCTTGGCAACAGGAATGACCGGTTATTGGAGGTTCTGCTGTATATGGGATTTTGAAAAAGCTGATCAGTCTCCAGGGCTGAAGACTGTCACCCATGTATAATAGCATGGGAAATGAACAGACCATGACAGCTCAACATGACAACTACCAAGTGCATGCTGTGGGAGATGAACAAACCGTGACATCTCAATAGCAGCGCTGGGCCCGACTACTTTGGTGCCAGGCTGATCAGGCAATACTCTTGAGCTGCCATGGTCCATCCCCCTCCCATAGTGGATACGGACACCTCCCATAATGGACAGCGACACCTCCTACAGTTGACACTGCATCATACCTCCCATAATGGACAGCGACACCTCCTACAGTGGACACTGCATCATACCTGCCATAATGGACAGCGACACCTCCTACAGTGGACACTGCATCATACCTCCCATAATGGACAGTGACACCTCCTACAGTGGACACAGCATCATACCTCCCATAATGGACAGTGACACCTCCTACAGTGGACGCAGCATCATACCTCCCATAATGGACAGTGACACCTCCTATAGTTGACACTGCATCATACCTGAAGTAATGGACAGCGACACCTCCTATAGTTGACACAGCATCATACCTGCCATAATGGACAGCGACACCTACTACAGTGGACACAGCATCATACCTGCCATAATGGACAGAGACACCTCCTACAGTGGACACTGCATCATACCTGCCATAATGGACAGCGACACCTCCTACAGTGGACACAGCATCATACCTGCCATAATGGACAGCGACACCTCCTATAGTGGACACAGCATCATACCTCCCATAATGGACAGCGACACCTCCTACAGTGGACACTGCATCATACCTCCCATAATGGACTGCGACACCTCCTACAGTGGACACTGCATCATACCTGCCATAATGGACAGCGACACCTCCTACAGTGGACACTGCATCATACCTGCCATAATGGACAGCGACACCTACAGTGGACACTGCATCATACCTCCCATAATGGACAGCGACACCTCCTACAGTGGACACTGCATCATACCTCCCATAATGGACAGTGACACCTCCTACAGTGGACACTGCATCATACCTCCCATAATGGACAGTGACACCTCCTACAGTGGACACTGCATCATACCTGCCATAATGGACAGCGACACCTCCTACAGTTGACACTGCATCATACCTCCCATAATGGACAGCGACACCTCCTACAGTGGACACTGCATCATACCTGCCATAATGGACAGCGACACCACCTACAGTTGACACTGCATCATACCTCCCATAACGGACAGCGACACCTCCTACAGTGGACACTGCATCATACCTGCCATAATGGACAGCGACACCTCCTACAGTTGACACTGCATCATACCTCCCATAATGGACAGCGACACCTCCTACAGTGGACACTGCATCATACCTGCCATAATGGACAGCGACACCTCCTATAGTGGACACAGCATCATACCTGCCATAATGGACAGTGACACCTACAGTGGACACTGCATCATACCTCCCATAATGGACAGCGACACCTCCTACAGTGGACACTGCATCATACCTGCCATAATGGACAGTGACACCTCCTATAGTGGACACAGCATCATACCTCCCATAATGGACAGTGACACCTCCTACAGTGGACACTGCATCATACCTCCCATAATGGACAGCGACACCTCCTACAGTGGACACTGCATCATACCTGCCATAATGTACAGCGACACCTACAGTGGACACTGCATCATACCTCCCATAATGGACAGCGACACCTCCTACAGTGGACACTGCATCATACCTCCCATAATGGACAGCGACACCTCCTACACTGGACACTGCATCATACCTGCCATAATGGACAGCGACACCTCCTACAGTGGACACAGCATCATACCTCCCATAATGGACAGTGACACCTCCTACAGTGGACACTGCATCATACCTCCCATAATGGACAGTGACACCTCCTACAGAGATGTTTACCCCCAAAAAAAAATGGAGTAATGGGCTATGCCAGAAAGAGTAATCTTGGGTAAAAAGAGTAATGCTTTCTGTCAGCACATTTGATCGTTCTCAAGCGAAATCTCACTCAACAAGTTCTTACAAAGCCTTGCAGTTTTTATTTGCACTCGAAATGAGATACAAGTGAAAAGAAAAAAAAATCACTGTGTTAATTCAGGCATGCCTACCCTCAATTTGAAGTTTCAGTATTAGCTATTTGAAATTTCAGTAATACTATTAAAATTTCAGTAATACTATTACTATTGTTACCTATTATTTCTGCACTGTTTTTTATATTGTGCCTTTTATATTAGCACGTGCGCAAAAATAAAAATGACACACACATCACTGACCAGGACACATATAGTTTGCACATCTCTGTAATGGGTTAAATAATGGTTGGGCGCCCCCCCCCCCCCCCTCCACTTAATTTTTTTAATTTTTTTTTAAACTTGCACATTGCAAAATTTTCTGATCATTGCACTTAGGTCCAACCAAGGGAAAGCAGTCACTGACAGGTGGGTTTAAATAAAGGGACGTAATTGAGCAAATTGTCCTAGTGTGATTACTCCCCTTGTTATTGTTTTAATTTGAATAACTCCTACATTTATTTTATTTCTAGATTTAAAAGGCAACTAATATTAATGATAAATTAGGAAATCATATAAATTATTATTTTATGTGCTAATGTTGGATCTGGTCATGGACCCGGTTATGTTTTGAAGTAGGATTTTGTTTGATCACTTTCTAAGAAAAAAAGCGGATTGGAATATGATTTCAAAAATCGTAGTTTTTGTTTTAAATAATCGTAATAGTGTGAAAAAAATCGTAGTGGCGTAATCTATGCCAAAAATCGTAAGAAATTACTCCAAAATCGTAAGGGTAAACATCTCTGCTCCTACAGTGGACACTGCATCATACCTCCCATAATGGACAGAGACACCTCCTACAGTGGATACTGCATCATACCTCCCATAATGGTTTGATTGATTGATTGTACATTGCTTAACGTCCCGACAGCAACAAGGCTTTCTCAGGACGTGCCTGCACTGCTTGTGAAAAAAAAAAATAAACAGAACATTGAATGTATGTCGCCAGCCGGTCAAATACATTAAATAAACCTAACACATGGGGCCTAAATAAAGCTAAGACCATTTAGCAACACACATCCAATATCAAGAGCTACAGGCAGTGCAGACAGTAGGGAGAGTTTTAAAAAGGCAAATACAGGTGAATGGACCAAGGGTAGACAGAAACACATGCCCCAGAATAGAGAGAAAAACTCACCCTGTGGGGCTGACCAGGGTGACCCTGGGAACTAAAAAGTACCTAACCCCACCCAAGTCCCCCAGGGCAGACCCGGGTGGGGTCCCATAATGGACAGCGACACCTCCTACAGTGGACACTGCATCATACCTCCCATAATGGACAGCGACACCTCCTACAGTGGACACTGCATCATACCTCCCATAATGGACAGCGACACCTCCTATAGTGGACACTGCATCATACCTCCCATAATGGACAGTGACACCTCCTACAGTGGACACTGCATCATACCTGCCATAATGGACAGCGACACCTCCTACAGTGGACACTGCATCATACCTGCCATAATGGACAGTGACACCTCCTACAGTGGACACTGCATCATACCTGCCATAATGGACAGCGACACCTCCTACAGTGGACACTGCATCATACCTGCCATAATGGACAGCGACACCTCCTACAGTGGACACTGCATCATACCTGCCATAATGGACAGCGACACCTCCTACAGTGGACACTGCATCATACCTGCCATAATGGACAGTGACACCTCCTACAGTGGACACTGCATCATACCTGCCATAATGGACAGCGACACCTCCTACAGTGGACACTCCATCATACCTGCCATAATGGACAGCGACACCTCCTACAGTGGACACTGCATCATACCTCCCATAATGGACAGTGACACCTCCTACAGTGGAAATTGCATCATACCTCCCATAATGGACAGCGACACCTCCTACAGTGGACACTGCATCATACCTGCCATAATGGACAGCGACACCTACAGTGGACACTGCATCATACCTGCCATAATGGACAGTGACACCTCCTACAGTTCACACTACATCATACCTGCCATAATGGACAGCAACACCTACAGTGGACACTGCATCATACCTCCCATAATGGACAGCGACACCTCCTACAGTGGACACAGCATCATACCTCCCATAATGGACAGCGACACCTCCTACAGTGGACACTGCATCATACCTCCCATAATGGACAGCGACACCTCCTACAGTGGACATTGCATCATACCTCCCATAATGGACAGCGACACCTACAGTGGACACTGCATCATACCTGCCATAATGGACAGTGACACCTCCTATAGTGGACACTGCATCATACCTGCCATAATGGACAGCGACACCTCCTACAGTGGACACTGCATCATACCTCCCATAATGGTCAGCGACACCTCCTACAGTGGACACTGCATCATACCTGCCATAATGGACAGCGACACCTCCTACAGTGGACACTGCATCATACCTGCCATAATGGACAGCGACACCTCCTACAGTGGACACAGCATCATACCTGCCATAATGGACAGTGACACCTCCTACAGTGGACACTGCATCATACCTGCCATAATGGACAGCGACACCTCCTACAGTGGACACAGCATCATACCTGCCATAATGGACAGTGACACCTCCTACAGTGGACACTGCATCATACCTCCCATAATGGACAGCGACACCTCCTACAGTGGGCATCATACCTGCCATAATGGACAGCAACACCTCCTACAGTGGGCATCATACCTGCCATAATGGACAGCGACACCTCCTACAGTGGACACTGCATCATACCTGCCATAATGGACAGCGACACCTCCTACAGTGGACACTGCATCATACCTGCCATAATGGACAGTGACACCTCCTACAGTGGACACTGCATAATACCTGCCATAATGGACAGTGACACCTCCTACAGTGGACACAGCATCATACCTGCCATAATGGACAGTGACACCTCCTACAGTGGACACTGCATCATACCTGCCATAATGGACAGTGACACCTCCTACAGTGGACACTGCATCATACCTCCCATAATGGACAGCGACACCTCCTACAGTGGACACAGCATCATACCTGCCATAATGGACAGCGACACCTCCTACAGTGGACACTGCATCATACCTGCCATAATGGACAGCGACACCTCCTACAGTGGACACTGCATCATACCTCCCATAATGGACAGCGACACCTCCTACAGTGGACACTGCATCATACCTGCCATAATGGACAGCGACACCTCCTACAGTGGACACAGCATCATACCTGCCATAATGGACAGCGACACCTACTACAGTGGACACAGCATCATACCTCCCATAATGGACAGCGACACCTCCTACAATGGACACTGCATCATACCTGCCATAATGGAGAGCGACACCTACAGTGGACACTGCATGATACCTGCCATAATGGACAGCGACACCTCCTACAGTGGACACTGCATCATACCTCCCATAATGGACAGCGACACCTACTACAGTGGACACTGCATCATACCTGCCATAATGGACAGCGACACCTCCTACAGTGGACACTGCATCATACCTCCCATAATCGACAGCCACACCTCCTACAGTGGACACAGCATCATACCTGCCATAATGGACAGCGACACCTCCTACAGTGGACAAAGCATCATACCTGCCATAATGGACAGCGACACCTCCTACAGTGGACACTGCATCATACCTCCCATAATGGACAGCGACACCTCCTACAGTGGACACAGCATCATACCTGCCATAATGGACAGCGACACCTCCTACAGTGGACACAGCATCATACCTCCCATAATGGACAGCGACACCTCCTACAGTGGACACTGCATCATACCTGCCATAATGGACAGCGACACCTACAGTGGACACTGCATCATACCTGCCATAATGGACAGCGACACCTCCTACAGTGGACACTGCATCATACCTGCCATAATGGACAGTGACACCTCCTACAGTGGACACTGCATCATACCTGCCATAATGGACAGTGACACCTCCTACAGTGGACACAGCATCATACCTGCCATAATGGACAGTGACACCTCCTACAGGGGAGCTGGGTGGCTCGGTGGTAAAAGCGTTTGCCTCCAGACCGAAAGGTCCCGGGTTCGAATCCAGCTTGGGTCAAAATTTGCTCAGACCCTTTTTCGTTGTCCCCGTCTTTGAAATCACCCTCGTGGTGGACAAAAGACGTTAAGCCCTAAACATTTAACATTTTTAATTTTTTTTGACACCTCCTACAGTGGACACTGCATCATACTTCCCATAATGGACAGCGACACCTCCTACAGTGGACACTGCATCATACCTGCCATAATGGACAGCGACACCTCCTACAGTGGACACTGCATCATACCTCCCATAATGGACAGCGACACCTCCTACAGTGGACACAGCATCATACCTGCCATAATGGACAGCGACACCTCCTACAGTGGACACTGCATCATACCTGCCATAATGGACAGCGACACCTCCTACAGTGGACACTGCATCATACCTCCCATAATGGACAGCGACACCTCCTACAGTGGACACTGAATCATACCTGCCATAATGGACAGCGACACCTCATACAGTGGACACAGCATCATACCTGCCATAATGGACAGCGACACCTCCTACAGTGGACACAGCATCATACCTCCCATAATGGACAGCGACACCTCCTACAATGGACACTGCATCATACCTGCCATAATGGAGAGCGACACCTACAGTGGACACTGCATCATACCTGCCATAATGGACAGCGACACCTCCTACAGTGGACACTGCATCATACCTGCCATAATGGACAGCGACACCTCCTACAGTGGACACTGCATCATACCTGCCATAATGGACAGTGACACCTCCTACAGTGGACACTGCATCATACCTGCCATAATGGACAGTGACACCTCCTACAGTGGACACAGCATCATACCTGCCATAATGGACAGTGACACCTCCTACAGTAGACACTGCATCATACCTCCCATAATGGACAGCGACACCTGCTACAGTGGACACTGCATCATACCTGCCATAATGGACAGCGACACCTCCTACAGTGGACACTGCATCATACCTCCCATAATGGACAGCGACACCTCCTACAGTGGACACAGCATCATACCTGCCATAATGGACAGCGACACCTCCTACAGTGGACACTGCATCATACCTGCCATAATGGACAGCGACACCTCCTACAGTGGACACTGCATCATACCTCCCATAATGGACAGCGACACCTCCTACAGTGGACACTGCATCATACCTGCCATAATGGACAGCGACACCTCCTACAGTGGACACAGCATCATACCTGCCATAATGGACAGCGACACCTCCTACAGTGGACACAGCATCATACCTCCCATAATGGACAGCGACACCTCCTACAACGGACACTGCATCATACCTGCCATAATGGAGAGCGACACCTACAGTGGACACTGCATCATACCTGCCATAATGGACAGCGACACCTCCTACAGTGGACACTGCATCATACCTCCCATAATGGACAGCGACACCTACTACAGTGGACACTGCATCATACCTGCCATAATGGACAGCGACACCTCCTACAGTGGACACTGCATCATACCTCCCATAATGGACAGCGACACCTCCTACAGTGGACACAGCATCATACCTGCCATAATGGACAGCGACACCTCCTACAGTGGACACAGCATCATACCTGCCATAATGGACAGCGACACCTCCTACAGTGGACACTGCATCATACCTCCCATAATGGACAGCGACACCTCCTACAGTGGACACTGCATCATACCTGCCATAATGGACAGCGACACCTCCTACAGTGGACACAGCATCATACCTCCCATAATGGACAGCGACACCTCCTACAGTGGACACTGCATCATACCTGCCATAATGGAGAGCGACACCTACAGTGGACACTGCATCATACCTGCCATAATGGACAGCGACACCTCCTACAGTGGACACTGCATCATACCTCCCATAATGGACAGCGACACCTACTACAGTGGACACTGCATCATACCTGCCATAATGGACAGCGACACCTCCTACAGTGGACACTGCATCATACCTGCCATAATGGACAGCGACACCTCCTACAGTGGACACTGCATCATACCTGCCATAATGGACAGCGACACCTCCTACAGTGGACACAGCATCATACCTGCCATAATGGACAGTGACACCTCCTACAGTGGACACTGCATCATACCTGCCATAATGGACAGCGACACCTCCTACAGTGGACACAGCATCATACCTGCCATAATGGACAGTGACACCTCCTACAGTGGACACTGCATCATACCTCCCATAATGGACAGCGCCACCTCCTACAGTGGACACTGCATCATACCTGCCATAATGGACAGCGACACCTCCTACAGTGGGCATCATACCTGCCATAATGGACAGCAACACCTCCTACAGTGGACACTGCATCATACCTGCCATAATGGACAGCGACACCTCCTACAGTGGACACTGCATCATACCTGCCATAATGGACAGCGACACCTCCTACAGTGGACACTGCATCATACCTGCCATAATGGACAGTGACACCTCCTACAGTGGACACTGCATCATACCTGCCATAATGGACAGTGACACCTCCTACAGTGGACACAGCATCATACCTGCCATAATGGACAGTGACACCTCCTACAGTGGACACTGCATCATACCTGCCATAATGGACAGTGACACCTCCTACAGTGGACACAGCATCATACCTGCCATAATGGACAGTGACACCTCCTACAGCGGACACTGCATCATACCTCCCATAATGGACAGCGACACCTCCTACAGTGGACACTGCATCATACCTGCCATAATGGACAGCGACACCTCCTACAGTGGACACTGCATCATACCTCCCATAATGGACAGCGACACCTCCTACAGTGGACACAGCATCATACCTGCCATAATGGACAGCGACACCTCCTACAGTGGACACTGCATCATACCTGCCATAATGGACAGCGACACCTCCTACAGTGGACACTGCATCATACCTCCCATAATGGACAGCGACACCTCCTACAGTGGACACTGCATCATACCTGCCATAATGGACAGCGACACCTCCTACAGTGGACACAGCATCATACCTGCCATAATGGACAGCGACACCTACTACAGTGGACACAGCATCATACCTCCCATAATGGACAGCGACACCTCCTACAATGGACACTGCATCATACCTGCCATAATGGAGAGCGACACCTACAGTGGACACTGCATCATACCTGCCATAATGGACAGCGACACCTCCTACAGTGGACACTGCATCATACCTCCCATAATGGACAGCGACACCTACTACAGTGGACACTGCATCATACCTGCCATAATGGACAGCGACACCTCCTACAGTGGACACTGCATCATACCTCCCATAATGGACAGCCACACTTCCTACAGTGGACACAGCATCATACCTGCCATAATGGACAGCGACACCTCCTACAGTGGACAAAGCATCATACCTGCCATAATGGACAGCGACACCTCCTACAGTGGACACTGCATCATACCTCCCATAATGGACAGCGACACCTCCTACAGTGGACACAGCATCATACCTGCCATAATGGACAGCGACACCTCCTACAGTGGACACAGCATCATACCTCCCATAATGGACAGCGACACCTCCTACAGTGGACACTGCATCATACCTGCCATAATGGAGAGCGACACCTACAGTGGACACTGCATCATACCTGCCATAATGGACAGCAACACCTCCTACAGTGGACACTGCATCATACCTGCCATAATGGACAGTGACACCTCCTACAGTGGACACTGCATCATACCTACCATAATGGACAGTGACACCTCCTACAGTGGACACAGCATCATACCTGCCATAATGGACAGTGACACCTCCTACAGGGGAGCTGGGTGGCTCGGTGGTAAAAGCGTTTGCCTCCAGACCAAAAGGTCCCGGGTTCGAATCCAGCTTGGGTCAAAATTTGCTCAGACCCTTTTTCGTTGTCCCCGTCTTTGAAATCACCCTCGTGGTGGACAAAAGACGTTAAGCCCTAAACATTTAACATTTTTATTTTTTTTTGACACCTCCTACAGTGGACACTGCATCATACCTCCCATAATGGACAGCGACACCTCCTACAGTGGACACTGCATCATACCTGCCATAATGGACAGCGACACCTCCTACAGTGGACACTGCATCATACCTCCCATAATGGACAGCGACACCTCCTACAGTGGACACAGCATCATACCTGCCATAATGGACAGCGACACCTCCTACAGTGGACACTGCATCATACCTGCCATAATGGACAGCGACACCTCCTACAGTGGACACTGCATCATACCTCCCATAATGGACAGCGACACCTCCTACAGTGGACACTGAATCATACCTGCCATAATGGACAGCGACACCTCCTACAGTGGACACAGCATCATACCTGCCATAATGGACAGCGACACCTCCTACAGTGGACACAGCATCATACCTCCCATAATGGACAGCGACACCTCCTACAATGGACACTGCATCATACATGCCATAATGGAGAGCGACACCTACAGTGGACACTGCATCATACCTGCCATAATGGACAGCGACACCTCCTACAGTGGACACTGCATCATACCTGCCATAATGGACAGCGACACCTCCTACAGTGGACACTGCATCATACCTGCCATAATGGACAGTGACACCTCCTACAGTGGACACTGCATCATACCTGCCATAATGGACAGTGACACCTCCTACAGTGGACACAGCATCATACCTGCCATAATGGACAGTGACACCTCCTACAGTGGACACTGCATCATACCTCCCATAATGGACAGCGACACCTCCTACAGTGGACACTGCATCATACCTGCCATAATGGACAGCGACACCTCCTACAGTGGACACTGCATCATACCTCCCATAATGGACAGCGACACCTCCTACAGTGGACACAGCATCATACCTGCCATAATGGACAGCGACACCTCCTACAGTGGACACTGCATCATACCTGCCATAATGGACAGCGACACCTCCTACAGTGGACACTGCATCATACCTCCCATAATGGACAGCGACACCTCCTACAGTGGACATCATACCTGCCATAATGGACAGCGACACCTCCTACAGTGGACACAGCATCATACCTGCCATAATGGACAGCGACACCTCCTACAGTGGACACAGCATCATACCTCCCATAATGGACAGCGACACCTCCTACAACGGACACTGCATCATACCTGCCATAATGGAGAGCGACACCTACAGTGGACACTGCATCATACCTGCCATAATGGACAGCGACACCTCCTACAGTGGACACTGCATCATACCTCCCATAATGGACAGCGACACCTACTACAGTGGACACTGCATCATACCTGCCATAATGGACAGCGACACCTCCTACAGTGGACACTGCATCATACCTCCCATAATGGACAGCGACACCTCCTACAGTGGACACAGCATCATACCTGCCATAATGGACAGCGACACCTCCTACAGTGGACACAGCATCATACCTGCCATAATGGACAGCGACACCTCCTACAGTGGACACTGCATCATACCTCCCATAATGGACAGCGACACCTCCTACAGTGGACACTGCATCATACCTGCCATAATGGACAGCGACACCTCCTACAGTGGACACAGCATCATACCTGCCATAATGGACAGCGACACCTCCTACAGTGGACACAGCATCATACCTCCCATAATGGACAGCGACACCTCCTACAGTGGACACTGCATCATACCTGCCATAATGGAGAGCGACACCTACAGTGGACACTGCATCATACCTGCCATAATGGACAGCGACACCTCCTACAGTGGACACTGCATCATACCTCCCATAATGGACAGCGACACCTACTACAGTGGACACTGCATCATACCTGCCATAATGGACAGCGACACCTCCTACAGTGGACACTGCATCATACCTCCCATAATGGACAGCGACACCTCCTACAGTGGACACTGCATCATACCTGCCATAATGGACAGCGACACCTCCTACAGTGGACACTGCATCATACCTCCCATAATGGACAGTGACACCTCCTACAGTGGACACTGCATCATACCTGCCATAATGGACAGCGACACCTCCTGCAGTGGACA
Organism: Semisulcospira habei; assembly: GCA_036245525.1. NCBI lineage: Eukaryota > Metazoa > Mollusca > Gastropoda > Semisulcospiridae > Semisulcospira > Semisulcospira habei. The sequence goes on from BTPG01000006.1 coordinate 211,964,148, forward strand.
CTGCATCATACCTCCCATAATGGACAGCGACACCTCCTACAGTGGACACTGCATCATACCTCCCATAATGGACAGCGACACATCCTTCAGTGGACACTGCATCATACCTCCCATAATGGACAGCGACACCTCCTACAGTGGACACTGCATCATACCTCCCATAATGGACAGCGACACCTCCTACATTGGACACAGCATCATACCTCCCATAATGGACAGCGACACCTCCTACAGTTGACACAGCATCATACCTCCCATAATGGACAGCGACACCTCCTACAGTGGACACAACATCATACCTCCCATAATGGACAGCGACACCTCCTACAGTGGACACTGCATCATACCTCCCATAATGGACAGCGACACAGCCTACAGTGGACGCTGCATCATACCTCCCACAGCTGACAATGACAGAAGTGATAACCTGAATAACCGCATGCAATACATGATATCCTGCCTGACAGGACCTGCAGTAAACAACCTTAATGGCAATAAATATTATCTGATGAGGTACAAGATATCCTGTCTGATAGGACCTGCAGTAAACAACCTTAATGTGATAAATATTATCTGACGAGGTACATGTTATCCTGCCTGACATGACCTGCAGTAAACAACCTTAATGGCAATAAATATTATCTAACGAGGTACATGATATCCTGTCTGATAGGACCTGCAGTAAACGACCTTAATGTGATAAATATTATCTGACGAGGTACATGTTATCCTGCCTGACAGGACCTGCAGTAAACGACCTTAATGTGATAAATATTATCTGACGAGGTACATGATATCCTGTGATAAATATTATCTGACGAAGTACATGATATCCTGCCTGACAGGACCTGCAGTAAACGACCTTAATGTGATAAATACTATCTGACGAGGTACATGATATCCTGCCTGACAGGACCTGCAGTAAACGACCTTGTCCTTAATGTGATAAATATTATCTGACGAGGTACATGATATCCTGCCTGACAGGACCTGCAGTAAATGACCTTAATGTGATAAATATTATCTGACGAAGTACATGTTATCCTGCCTGACAGGACTTGCAGTAAACGACCTTAATGTGATAAATATTATCTGACGAGGTACATGATACCCTGCCTGACAGGACCTGCAGTAAATGACCTTAATATGATAAATATTATCTGACGAGGTACATGATATCCTGTCTGATAGGACCTGCAGTAAACGACCTTAATGTGATAAATATTATCTGATGAGGTACATGATATCCTGTCTGACAGGACCTGCAGTAAATGACCTTAATGTGATAAATACTATCTGACGAGGTACATGATATCCTGCCTGACAGGACCTGCAGTAAACGACCTTAATGGCAATAAATATTATCTGACGAGGTACATGATATCCTGCCTGACAGGACCTACAGTAAATGACCTTAATGTGATAAATATTATCTGATGAAGTACATGATATCCTGCCTGACAGGACCTGCAGTAAACGACCTTAATGGCAATAAATATTATCTTACGAGAACTGTAATAAATATTATCTTACGAGAACTGTCTTGCAATGAATGGGCTAATGGCAACACATGTTGTATTACGAGATTTGACCTGGTTGCGTCCCCATCGTGAGTCCCGCATGATGTTGATGACAGGGGAGAAGCAGCTAGCACCAGTGTGGGACACATATACGCCCTGATGCACAAAGTCATTGTGTTTGCCCCGCACCTCGATCCCCGCTGCCTCCGCAACATCAAACATCCAGTGGGCACTAAAGGAAACACCCGGTAGACACGTGCAAAAAGAGAGTCTCATCACCGCAAAGCAACAAACTGTACACATACACTGAACAAGTATCAAGATATACAGCTGAACACAATCCCACAGGAAGACAAAGACAGAAAGTCACTTATTTTATAGCAAATTATCTTGTGCTTACATTTCTTATCCACGAACACATGTTGGCACATGGTGACACACATACAATACACGCATACATCCAGACTTGTACATGTATGTATTTCAAGCAACACAGAGTAAACGCACAAATTTCATTTTCCAGCAGCAGTCAGCGATGTATATATCCAGCTAGTGAAAGTACATTATGGCATCCAACGTGAACACTTTTAATAGACTAATTTATTTACAATACCTGAATATGGCTGCAAGTCCGATGGACTGCGGGAAAGCAGTGGCGTTGCCGGGAGCCATGCCGTCTCCCCTCAGACACTCCGTGTCCCACTGGTAGGGGCCGATGCCAAGCCGGGGAATGGCAGGTGCCGGACCGCCGTGTTCCCCCGATCCCCCGCGTCCCATCTGCTCCTGAATCTCTGGTAGCGTCAGACGAGTTACGAGGTCCTGCACACGCTCTGACCACGGCAGTGACACATTCCGGAATGGATAAAGGTCGTCGCTGTCAATGCTAAAGCTGTGCACAAACTTTGTGTTGCTCGGCGAGTTTGCAAAGCGGCCATGACAGTTTATAAACAACACACATGCCACCACAGAGATTTTGATGTTGAGTGACATAACGACTATCCTGCGCATCAGACATAAATATGGAATTATCAGATTAAAGTATCAACCATTTGATATACTACGTCTTACCTGCTTTGACAGTGAACAATTTAGTTTTGCAAGACTTACTGTTGTCAACATCCGATTAGTGGAATGCGAGGCTACTCCTACCAGATAGGTGGAGTTACTTTTTCTTGTTGCAAACTCAGACATGCGATTTGGTCGCTTATTGCTAAACAACGAGTTGACATAATTCTGTAAAGAAGGTTTTCAAAGCCCCGCCATATAGAAATAGTCCGGCTGAGTTGGTATACCTCGCCCTGTGACTAGGTGACATGCACCAGCGGCGCCATTGTTGCTATTTTCGCACCTGACCGGTCACTCGGATAGGTCCTGTGCACCACTGAGATCGGTCTAGAGCGTGTGCTCTCTGCACTTGTAATGAGCAATCTCGGAGAAAGAATCACGTGACGTTTGATTGCTGCACAATAAGATGAATAAAGAATAAACCATTTCCCATACACAATCCGGCAATAATGCATCCTTATGCTAGCACCACGAAACATCGTTACACGATTTGGCAGCAGCGGGGATATCAAAAATAGCTCAGTTTCCTCAATGGTGGTGGTTCACTTTTTTTTACATCTGCATCGCAGAAAGCATCATTGCAGCTGTACCAGCGGTGAGAGAGAGTGCACTACAATGGACTTGATTCAGGAATATGTCGAAAGTTCTGATGAGAATGAACTACCCCCGGCAAAGACCTATCTCATTTCCGGCCGGATCACTGATCCTCAGTCAGTTCCATCTTATGCTGGGGGGGGGGGGGGGGGGGGGGCGGGTAACACTAAAACCGGAGAGGGGGGATGGGATGGGGGGGGGGGGGGGGGAGGCGGGTAACACTAAAACCGTTTTTCGACTGTGATCACAGACCGGACAGATGCACTGAAAAAATCGCGTTTTGAATGGCGCCACTCAGTGGCTCACCGGTACTGAGCGCGCCGGCCGAAGGTGTAACCCTTATTGGGAATACACCAGTGTGTAAAATAAGTTTGACTAAAATAGTTCAAGGGTAGTGCCAGAATAGCTTGCGCCGAGCTATTCTGGCACCACCCTTGAACTAAAGGCCTTGTGGTCGATAGCCTTATCTGTAAGTACTATAATGTAGATTTACAAATGGCAGTATACAAATTTGAAGCATTTAGAATCAGAATGATGGGGGTTATCCACCACCAGTTACTGTCCACACTGTCATGGCGTCCGCAGGTCTCCTTTCACACTGGTCATGTCACTCGATCTGTTGAGCGTGACGACATGTTGCGCATCAACAGAGGTAACCAGTGTCACGTACTTTAACCCTTCACCTGCCGGGACGAGATGAACGCTACCCATCTGCAAGGGACATTGAACCCCATGTTCCCCCCGCAGTTGGAGGGGCAGGCGGCAGTCGGAGGGGCAGGGGCAGGCGGAGGGGCAGAAGGCAGTAGTAGGAGTGGCAAAAGGCAGTCGGAGGGGCAGGCGGCAGTCGGAGGGGCAGGCGGCAGTCGGAGGGGCAGAAGGCAGTAGTCGGAGTGGCAAAAGGCAGTCGGAGGGGCAGAAGGCAGTCGGAGGGAAAGACGGCAGCCAGAGGGGCAGAAGGCACCCGGAGGGGCAGAAGGCAGTCGGAGGGGCAGAAGGCAGTCGGAGGGGCATAAGGCAGTCGGAGGGGCAGAAGGCACCCGGAGGGGCAGAAGGCAGTCGGAGGGGCAGAAGGCAGTCGGATGGAAAGACGGCAGCCAGAGGGGCAGAAGGCAGTCGGAGGGGCAGAAGGCAGTCGGAGGGGCAGAAGGCAGTCGGAGGGGCAGAAGGCAGTCAGAGGGGCAGTCGGCGGGAAAGACAGAAGTCGGAAGGGCAGGGGGCATGCGGAGGGGCAGGGGGCATTCGGAGGGGCAGTCGGCAGTCGGAGGGGCAGGTCAGTCGGAGGGGCAGAAGGCAGTCGGAGGGGCAGATGGCAGTAGGATGGGCAGAAGGCAGTCGGAGGGGCAGAAGGCAGCCGGTGGGGCAGAAGGCAGTAGGAGGGGCAGAAGGCAGTCGGAGGGGCAGACGGCAGTCGGAGGGGCAGACGGCAGTAGGAGGGGCAGAAGGCAGTAGGAGGGGCAGAAGGCAGTAGGAGGGGCAGACGGCAGTAAGAGGGGCAGAAGGCAGTAGGAGGGGCAGAAGGCAGTCGGATTGATTGATTGATTGTACATTGCTTAACGTCCCGACAGCAACAAGGCTTTCTCAGGACGTGCCTGCACTGCTTGTGAAAAAAAAAATAAACAGAACATTGAATGTATGTCGCCAGCCGGTCAAATACATTAAATAAACCTAACACATGGGGCCTAAATAAAGCCAAGACCATTTAGCAACACACATCCAATATCAAGAGCTACAGGCAGTGCAGACAGTAGGGAGAGTTTTCAAAAGGCAAATACAGGTGAATGGACCAAGGGTAGACAGAAACACATGCCCCAGAATAGAGAGAAAAACTCACCCTGTGGGGCTGACCAGGGTGACCCTGGGAACTAAAAAGTACCTAACCCCACCCAAGTCCCCCAGGGCAGACCCGGGTGGGGGCAGAAGGCAGTCGGAGGGGCAGAAGGCAGTCGGAGGGGCAGACGGCAGTAGGAGGGGCAGAAGGCAGTCGGAGGGGCAGACGGCAGTAGGAGGGGCAGAAGGCAGTAGGAGGGGCAGAAGGCAGTCGGAGGGGCAGAAGGCAGTCGGTCGGGCAGAAGGCAGTGACTCATGAGGACTTATGTCTCTGGTTGGTCCTAGGATGCTGACTGCATTTTTTAAAATCCACTTAAATTCATTGTGACAGACCGACAGATGCCACAGTAACACGGACACAATGCACAGTACATGTAGCTTCAGCAAGACGTATGCGTCATCACGAGTCCCAGCAACTTGGGGGTGGGGGTGGGGGGGGGGGGGAATCGGGCACTAACCTTTAATTATCGATCCATCTCCTGCAACTGGTGCATAGTCGTTAGATGACGCCTCCATAATTTGGGAAATACGGCCGTCGGGCTCGGAATGAGTTAAAACAACTTGGTACGAGAAATGGCAGTGTACATCTCTTGACAAACACTAAACAAAGCCACAGGGCGTGCACGTCAAAGCCACAGGGCGTGCACGATAATCTGTGTAGTCAAAGCCACAGGGCGTGCACAATGAATATCTGTAGTCAAAGCCAAAGGGCGTGCACGATAATCTGTGTAGTCAAAGCCACAGGGCGTGCACAATAATATGTGTAGTCAAAGCCACAGGGCGTGCTCGATAATCTGTGTAGTCAAAGCCACAGGGCGTGCACAATAATATGTGTAGTCAAAGCCACAGGGTTTTAATTGATTGTACATTGCTTAACGTCCCGACAGCAACAAGGCTTTCTCAGGACGTGCCTGCACTGCTTGTGAAAAAAAAAAAAACTAACAGAAAATTGAATGTATGTCGCCAGCCGGTCAAATACGTTAAATAAACCTACAACATGGGGCCTAAATAAAGCTAAGACCATTTAGCAACACACATCCAATATCAAGAGCTACAGGCAGTGCAGACAGTAGGGAGAGTTTTAAAAAGGCAAATACAGGTGAATGGACAAAGGGTAGACAGAAACACATGCCCCAGAATAGAGAGAAAAACCCACCCTGTGGGGCTGACCAGGGTGACCCTGGGAACTAAAAAATACCTAACCCCACCCAAGTCCCCCAAGGCAGACCCGGGTGGGGTCAAAGCCACAGGGCGTGCTCGATAATCTGTGTAGTCAAAGCCACAGGGCGTGCACAATGAATATCTGTAGTCAAAGCCACAGGGCGTGCTCGATAATCTGTGTAGTCAAAGCCACAGGGCGTGCACGATAATCTGTGTAGTCAAAGCCACAGGGCGTGCACAATAATATGTGTAGTCAAAGCCACAGGGCGTGCTCGATAATCTGTGTAGTCAAAGCCACAGGGCGTGCACAATAATATGTGTAGTCAAAGCCACAGGGTGTGCACGATAATCTGTGTAGTCAAAGCCACAGGGTGTGCACGATAATCTGTGTAGTCAAAGCCACAGGGTGTGCACGATAATCTGTGTAGTCAAAGCCACAGGGTGTGCTCGATAATCTGTGTAGTCAAAGCCACAGGGTGTGCACGATAATCTGTGTAGTCAAAGCCACAGGGCGTGCACAATAATATGTGTAGTCAAAGCCACAGGGCGTGCACAATAATATGTGTAGTCAAAGCCACAGGGCGTGCACAATAATATGTGTAGTCAAAGCCACAGGGCGTGCACGATAATCTGTGTAGTCAAAGCCACAGGGCGTGCTCGATAATCTGTGTAGTCAAAGCCACAGGGCGTGCACAATAATATGTGTAGTCAAAGCCACAGGGCGTGCACGATAATCTGTGTAGTCAAAGCCACAGGGCGTGCACAATGAATATCTGTAGTCAAAGCCACAGGGTGTGCACAATAATATGTGTAGTCAAAGCCAACGGGCGTGCTCGATAATCTGTGTAGTCAAAGCCACAGGGCGTGCACAATAATATGTGTAGTCAAAGCCAAAGGGCGTGCTCGATAATCTGTGTAGTCAAAGCCACAGCGGCGTGCACAATAATATGTGTAGTCAAAGCCACAGGGTGTGCACGATAATCTGTGTAGTCAAAGCTGCTGCTAAATTAACCCTTTTAGCCCCAACACAATACAGCAGGAGACATACTGACCATCATAATTCAAGGGTAGTGCCAGATTAGCTTCATGCCAGAAAGCGTCAAATTAATTTGGCACTACCCTTCGATCCATCTCCTGCAACTGGTAAACAATCTTAGTGCCTCCAAAATGTTAAATGGGTTAATATGACATGCAATGTGCAGGACAAAAGCCATTCCCCATTCCACTCAGCAGCAACCCTCTTCTCAATGTCCACAGCAACAGAGATATGCACCAAGTCAGATTATAAGTATATATGTATACCTTAAAGCTTAATACTCAAACCTTTTAAATCTCCTTGTCCAGAACACACGAGATATGCACCAAGTCAGATTATAAGTATATATGTATACCTTAAAGCTTAATACTCAAACCTTTTAAATCTCCTTGTCCAGACACACAAGATATGCACCAAGTCAGATTATAAGTATATATGTATACCTTAAAGCTTAATACTCAAACCTTTTAAATCTCCTTGTCCAGAACACACGAGATATGCACCAAGTCAGATTATAAGTATATATGTATACCTTAAAGCTTAATACTCAAACCTTTTAAATCTCCTTGTCCAGACACACGAGATATGCACCAAGTCAGATTATAAGTATATATGTATACCTTAAAGCTTAATACTCAAACCTTTTAAATCTCCTTGTCCAGAACACACGAGATATGCACCAAGTCAGATTATAAGTATATATGTATACCTTAAAGCTTAGACCAACGAATATGTACGGAGCATCGTCACTTCCCTGGTGGGCCCACATGAACCCCTTCTGGCAACTGTGAAACGGCGCAAGCTTGCTTGGTTTGGCCACGTGACCCGACACAACACCTTGTCCAAGACTATCCTCCAAGGCACTCTCGAAGGAAGTCGTCGGCGAGGTCGTCAGAGAAAGAGTTGGGTCGCAAACATAAAAGAATGGACCGAACTCGAGATGCCAGACTTGCTTGCCACCGCCCAAAATAGAACTCAGTGGAGAGCACTGTCTGTTGCTGCTGCCTTTCAGTCCCCCCAACGCCCAGTTCGGGCAAGGGACTGATGATGATGATGATAAAGCTTAATACTCAAACCTTTTAAATCTCCTTGTCCAGAACACACGAGATATGCACCAAGTCAGATTATAAGTATATATGTATACCTTAAAGCTTAATACTCAAACCTTTTAAATTTCCTTGTCCAGAACACACGAGATATGCACCAAGTCAGATTATAAGTATATATGTATACCTTAAAGCTTAATACTCAAACCTTTTAAATCTCCTTGTCCAGAACACACGAGATATGCACCAAGTCAGATGTGCCTTAAACGATTACTATACAAATTTAAAACATCCTGCGCCTCACTAGCAAAAGGTTGTACGTGGAAGTTTCAGCAATATGAATAATCCACAGAGCAAAAGTGTGACGTAGTGACGTAGTATCTGCTTAATGCAAACAAAATACAGAGATCTGCAAGAGGTGCAGATCCTCATCAGCCCCCCGCAGACTGTGGAGGCACATGAGTATCTACACCTCTTGCTTGTGATATGGAAAAGTCATGAGATGTTCAGCTGCGCGCTTTGGATTTTCAACAACTGATGCCGGGTGTGGATGTGACATCGTACTGACGGGCAAAGCGGAAAGTAACACACACCTTCCTACCGGTCAACTTCCCTCAAACTCATTCAGCCCGACGCACGTATTTCCCAAATTTTGGAGGTTGTCATCTAACGACTAGGCATCGGTTGCAGGAGATGGATCGACCATGATAATTCAAGGGTAGTGCCAGATTAGCTTGGCCCCTTGAATTATCATGGTCGATCCATCGCCTGCTGTAGTGCGTCAGGGGCTCAATGGTTTAGTTAATAAGATTAGATCTAACGAAAGTCAGTCAGATATGGCAACGCTTTCTAAGAGGTCCATGCTACACATTTTCAATGAACATTACTTCCCTTACAACAAGCTTTGTACATAACAACAAAGAAGTTTGTTGTCACACCCAAAGCTTACCGCATCAAAATATCAACACACACGGCAGCTGAAGCGTCTGTAACACCGCTGTATCTGCAGACTTCTGTCAAACTTTTAAAAAAGTTAATATTTGTGTGTAAACAGCTATCGAGACTAATCCATTACCGTTGTGATAGTGCTGATAACACTTTGCGCCAGTTCACCATCTGCCTGCACGCACATTGTGAACTAGCTTCATTGTACGCAACCATCACGAATGTGTTTATTGGGGGGGGGGGGGGGGGGGGGATTGTTTCAAGAATCCGTTTAGGTCGTGCACAGTCTTACAAACAAAGAAACAAAGTGGAATTCATCGTACAATGCTGCGGAAATGTGAATCAAATTGGAGGCAAGACGAAGACACGAGGTACATGTATGAGAGATCTGATTTGCCTTAAGCGACCTTTTCCGGGCAATAACAGGTTAATAGTTCACAGTATCTCCTCCATATTTTTTTTTCTATTACGTCTTACAATATGCTGCACAAAAGGACTCATAATTTTGTTTAACCCATTTAACCCGGAGTCCTTACAGCAGCAGGCGCCAAGCTAATCTGGCACTACCCTTGAATTATCATGGTCGATCCAGCTCCTTCAGCTGATACATAGTCGTTAGGTCATACCTCCACAATTGTGGGAATGCGGTCTTGGGGCTACATGAGTTGCAATGTGGTAACGACGACGGCCTTTTCGACTCTTCTTCTTCACTGCTCGGTTGAGATCCCAGCTGGGCACGGCTCTCTTATCTGTGCCTACTCGCACGGCTTGTAAAAAGATGGGTTGAAAAGCCGTAGTTAAGGCAGGGTAACAATTTGAGAACCCATTTAGCTGAGAAATGTAATCACTCAGAGCCCACCACATTAAAGTCCAATTGAACGTCTCAGAAGCAAGAAAAGCTTCGGTACCGCCTCTGTCAGTGTATGTTCCATAAGTTTCATGCTGCTTGTTAGATTGCTGTCTGTGTATGTTTCATTCAGTTTCATGCTGCTTGTTAGACTGCTGTCAGTGTATGTTTCATTCAGTTTCATAGTGCTTGTTAGACTGCTGTCAGTGTATGTTTCATTCAGTTTCATAGTGCTTGTTAGACTGCTGTCAGTGCATGTTTCATTCAGTTTCATAGTGCTTGTTAGACTGCTGTCAGTGTATGTTTCAATCAGTTTCATAGTGCTTGTTAGACTGCTGTCTGTGTATGTTTCATTCAGTTTTATGCTGCTTGTTAGACTGCTGTCAGTGTATGTTTCATTCAGTTTCATAGTGCTTGTTAGACTGCTGTCAGTGTATGTTTCATTCAGTTTCATAGTGCTTGTATGGCTGCTGGCAAGCCAGTTTACTAAACAATATAAATCTAAAAACCGATGAATATGAAGTAAGACAGACATGAGAATGCTCAACATCCATGAACAGCTAACCGCGAAGACATAGTCTCTCCAGAGATTTCATCAGTGTCTTCCATGTCATTTAGATCAATTAAAGTGTACCGCTCAATAAAAGACAATCCATAAATAAAGAAAGACATTGTAGAGTGTTTATGCAATATCACAGAAGTGTTGGTGGCGTGAAAATGTCTAATGTCGGACACAACGCTCTACGTCACTGACTTGGCTTGATCATGTGAGCAATGTGCGATGAGACTAACTAGTGTCTAATGTCGGACACAAGGCTCTACGTCACTGACCTGGCTTGATCATTTGAGCAATGTGCATGAGATATAGTACTATCTAATGTCGGACACAACGCTCTACGTCACTGACCTGGCTTGGTCGTGTGAGCAATGTGCATGAGATATAGTACTATCTAATGTCGGACACAACGCTCTACGTCACTGACCTGGCTTGATCATGTAAGCAATGTGCGATGAGACTAACTAGTATCTCACTCATTTCAAGGCGCCCACATCAAGAGCTGCACAAGTGTCCCACAGTATTGCTGGCAGCAATGCTATAGGACACTTTCGCAGCTATTAACGCGGGTTGCCTTGAATGAGTGAATGCTAACAACGTTTTGCAAAATGGCCAGGTGTTAATAAAGACAGTGTCCCAGCTGTAGGAGGTGTTTTTCCACGTGCCAAGCCCCATCTTGCACTATCCTTGGGCTATCAGTATCCTGGCTGCTCCATCTGCCACTGTGGTGTGGGGTCAGTAATATGTCAGGCAGGTAAGACACATCACGAGTTGAACAGTACCACCATGAAACCCACGCATCTACAAGACGCATGAATCCTCATGAACCCGTAAGAGCAGTGGGACTCCATTCAATGTATGCCTCTCACTCACAATTCAAATTAGTTTTCATTTCAATGGCTCTAGGCATCTGCTGTTATTATTATTATATTTTATTTTTACAGACGATTGCAAGAGATATGTAAAATGTATTAAAAATCCATTTTAAGACACATGGTCAGACAGAACAATAGATAATGAAAAAGATACACCAGTTGACATTTTCCAAATAGTGACAACAATGTACATCAGACAGAAATCAGTGAGTTTCATAAATATAAAACAGTACCTGCATAACCCATATCATAAATAGACCAATGGCTTTAGTTCAAGGGTGGTGCCAGAATAGCTTGGCGCCTCTAGGCGCCAAGCTATTCTGGCACCACCCTTGAACTATTTTAGTCACACTTATTTCACACACTGGTAATAATTATAATAATTACGGTATTTATAATGCGCTTATAATAATTATAACTCTAAGCGCACACTCACAACTCACCACTGTGGAGTTTTCATTTCAATGGCTCTAGGCATCTGCTGTTATTATTATTATATTTTATTTTTACAGACGATTGCAAGAGATATGTAAAATGTATTAAAAATCCATTTTAAGACACATGGTCAGACAGAACAATAGATAATGAAAAAGATACACCAGTTGACATTTTCCAAATAGTGACAACAATGTACATCAGACAGAAATCAGTGAGTTTCATAAATATAAAACAGTACCTGCATAACCCATATCATAAATAGACCAATGGCTTTAGTTCAAGGGTGGTGCCAGAATAGCTTGGCGCCTCTAGGCGCCAAGCTATTCTGGCACCACCCTTGAACTATTTTAGTCACACTTATTTCACACACTGGTAATAATTATAATAATTACGGTATTTATAATGCGCTTATAATAATTATAACTCTAAGCGCACACTCACAACTCGCACACGCATGCGCACGCTTTAGACAATGACTCACGTAACACAAATAGTGAAGATACATTACGACGGTCTGAGCTTGGGGTGGGGAGTGTGGTGATATAGTGCTAGAACTGTTGAAAGAGGTGAGTTTTGAGGGCGGACTGGATGGAGGAGAGCGAGCGTTTCTGACGGAGAGAGAGTGCATTCCGAATGATGAGGGCCTTAAGACAAGAATACACAATTGCAAACGTTTCTAGGTTGACACAACACTCACATGCATTCACAAACCCTGGCACATACTCCATCATGTACACAAACACACCCGCAAACAAACACTACAGACTTTGTGGATAATTGCCATTACATTTCATTATCTGTGCACTGGTCTGTGAATTTATATCTTATGGCTATGATCCGTAAGGCGAAAATTTCACAGACCAACACCAAACGTACATGAGCGGAAGTGAGCGCACCTTGCATTGAAACACACACGATCAGGCACACGGACTTTGTTAGTCAGGCCAATACACGGACTTGTTAGTCAGGCCAATACACGGACTTGTTAGTCAGGCCAATACACGGACTTGTTAGTCAGGCCAATACTTGTACGTCGACTGAAGGCACCAATACTGACATGACATTTGTACAAGAGCGACCCGAGAGGTTAACTCATGTAGACCAGACACACTACAGCAGGAGATGGATGCCAAGCTAATGTGGCATAACCCTTGAATTATCATGGTTGATCCATCTCCTGCAACTGGTACATTACTGTTATCTGACGCCTCCAAAATTTGGGACTGTGGCCTTGGGAATGAAAGGTTCATGTGCTGGTCTGTGATTTTGGACCTTGCGGATTTAGACCACATGGTCCAAAATTACAGACCACCGCAAATGTAAGTGAAGATGTGAACATGATGGTGATATGGGTTTCACTCACACAATGTTAGTGATGATGCAGATGATGTCAACATGATGGTGATGTGGTTAGTTAGTTATTTGGGTTTAACGCTGAGCAGGCGACTCATCTCACGGCGGGATGGTGATGTGGACTGCTCTCACACAATATTAGTGATGATGTGGACATGATGGTGATGTGGACTGCATTCACACAATGTTAGTGATGATGTGGACATGATGGTGATGCGGACTGCTCTCACACAATATTAGTGATGATGTGGACATGATGGTGATGTGGACTGCATTAACACAAAGTTAGTGATGATGTGAATACGATGATGTGGACTGCACTCACACAATGTTAGTGATGATGTGGACACGATGGTGATGTGGACTGCTCTCACACAATGTTAGTGATGATGTGGACATGATGGTGATGTGGACTGCTCTCACACAATGTTAGTGATGATGTGGACATGATGGTGATGTGGACTGCATTCACACAATGTTAGTGATGATGTGGACATGCGGGTGATGTGGACTGCACTCACACAATGTTAGTGATGATGTGGACAAGATGGTGATGTGGACTGCATTCACACAATGTTAGTGATGATGTGGACATGAGGGTGATGTGGACTGCTCTCACACAATGTTAGTGATGATGTGGACATGAGGGTGATGTGGACTGCACTCACACAATGTTAGTGATGATGTGGACATGATGGTGATGTGGACTGCATTCACACAACGTTAGTGATGATGTGAACACAATGGTGATGTGGACTGCTCTCACACAATGTTAGTGATGATGTGGACATGAGGGTGATGTGGACTGCTCTCACACAATGTTAGTGATGATGTGAACACGATGGTGATGTGGACTGCTCTCACACAATGTTAGTGATGATGTGGACATGATGGTGATGTGGACTGCATTCACACAATGTTAGTGATGATGTGGACATGCGGGTGATGTGGACTGCACTCACACAATGTTAGTGATGATGTGGACAAGATGGTGATGTGGACTGCATTCACACAATGTTAGTGATGATGTGGACATGAGGGTGATGTGGACTGCTCTCACACAATGTTAGTGATGATGTGGACATGAGGGTGATGTGGACTGCACTCACACAATGTTAGTGATGATGTGGACATGATGGTGATGTGGACTGCATTCACACAACGTTAGTGATGATGTGAACACAATGGTGATGTGGACTGCTCTCACACAATGTTAGTGATGATGTGGACATGAGGGTGATGTGGACTGCTCTCACACAATGTTAGTGATGATGTGAACACGATGGTGATGTGGACTGCTCTCACACAATATTAGTGATGATGTGAACATGATGGTGATGTGGACTGCATTCCCACAAAGTTAGTGATGATGTGGACATGCGGGTGATGTGGACTGCACTCACACAATGTTAGTGATGATGTGGACAAGATGGTGATGTGGACTGCATTCACACAATATTAGTGATGATGTGGACACGATGGTGATGTGGACTGCATTCCCACAAAGTTAGTGATGATGTGGACACAATGGTGATGTGGACTGGATTCACACAAGTGAGCTGGCGCAGGTAAGCATTTTCACAGTGAACTTTTCTCACGTTTACAACAGACAAGAGCAAACTGCCTGATAGTACAACACTCGGAGCACACACCTGACATTGCCTTAGTGTCACGTTTACAACAGACAAGAGCAAACTGCCTGATAGTACAACACTCGGAGCACACACCGACATTGCCTTAGTGTCACGTTTACAACAGACAAGAGCAAACTGCCTGATAGTACAACACTCGGAGCACACACCGACATTGCCTTAGTGTCACGTTTACAACAGACAAGAGCAAACTGCCTGATAGTACAACACTCGGAGCACACACCTGACATTGCCTTAGTGTCACGTTTACAACAGACAAGAGCAAACTGCCTGATAGTACAACACTCGGAGCACACACCGACATTGCCTTAGTGTCAATCTTTGTAATATCAGTTAGTTATAGCAGCAGATCCAATTGGAAACAAACCTCTGTGACCCCAGTGCCCAATTTAACCCCATCACTGGCAAGAGAAGGTAAACATGACCCAAATTCCAAAGGCATAGATCCTGGTGAAGCCCTGCAGTGATCCTGGTGAAGCCCTGCAGTGATCCTGGTGAAGCCCTGCAGTGATCCTGGTGAAGCCCTGCAGTGATCCTGGTGAAGCACTGCAGTGATCCTGGTGAAGCCCTGCAGTGATCCTGG
This sequence comes from Semisulcospira habei, assembly GCA_036245525.1. Lineage (NCBI taxonomy): Eukaryota > Metazoa > Mollusca > Gastropoda > Semisulcospiridae > Semisulcospira > Semisulcospira habei. The sequence goes on from BTPG01000006.1 coordinate 211,979,646, forward strand.
TGAAGCCCTGCAGTGATCCTGGTGAAGCCCTGCAGTGATCCTGGTGAAGCCCTGCAGTGATCCTGGTGAAGCCCTGCAGTGATCCTGGTGAAGCCCTGCAGTTGCGGGGCTGATGAGGATCTATGCCTCTTGCTGTCCCTACTTTGTGTCCCTACTTTGTGTCCCTACTTTGTGTCCCTACTTTGTGTCCCTACTTTGTGTCCCTACTTTGTGTCCCTACTTTGTACGCACGTTCCTTGGGCGACTGGGGATCTTTGGTGTTAAATTCACACAGATTGCCACTGGCAGGGAAGGGGTGAATCTGTAACGTTTGCTATTCATTGCCAGAAACTGTAACATTTGGTATTCATTGCCAGAAACTGTAACGTTTGGTATTCATTGCCAAAAACTGTAACGTTTGGTATTCATTGCCAGAAACTGTAACTCAGAGCTAGCAACAGGCCAGTTTTCACACAAAGTGGTCAGTGCGAAGTTGTTACACAGGCCAGTTTTCACACAAAGTGGTCAGTGTGAAGTTGTTACACAGGCCAATTTTCACACAAAGTGGTCAGTGTGAAGTTGTTACACAGGCCAGTTTTCACACAAAGTGGTCAGTGCGAAGTTGTTACACATGTGACATACTGGATGCAAGACCTGCACAATCTGCTACAGGTTAATCCATTACATACCGAGGCTCAATTTTTAACATTTGCTTATTGTCCTATAAAGGCTTCTTGACAGATTAGAGATAGATCATCCATTCTAGTTCAAGGATGGTGCCAGAATAGCTTGGCGCCTCCCTTGAAGTATCATGTCAAATTTATTTCAAGCAAAAGTGTATCAGGATGAAATGGGTTTGACATGGGAGTGGACATGTCTTGCTGTACGTCTCATCACTTCTCTTTAACATTTAGCGCCACTTGAACATGGGATATTTTTTTAGTGCACACTACAATTTGCTGATTTTGCTGTACAGTCGTACAAAATTTAGTGATCAAAAGACACAAACAATCCATCGCTCAATACCCTAGCATCCCTGGCGGGACACGGCCAGATTTCAATACGTTGCAACAAGGTCCAGCATGCCGACTTCCTGCATTCCTGTGAAGTTCCAGGCTTGAAAATTGTGTAAACTTAACTTATTGATGTGAAAATGTAGTGCTCAGATTTGTAGTGCGGGGCGGAATATAATTATCTGAGGTACAATTAGGGATACAAAATCAGTCATTTCATGAACAACTTTGAAACAGTTAAAAGTGAATCCAGTTAGGTCTACTGGCACTGAACAACATTTATAAATCTGAAGAAAAAAAAAGTACACATTCCAATGTCAGTCATCTCAATCCATCTGCACAAGGGCATACATGCACATACACACCAATGGGCACACAAAGAATGCATATACGCACAAATGGGCACACAAAGAATGCACATACACACAAATGGGCACACAAAGAATGCACATACGCACAAATGGGCACACAAAGAATGCACATACGCTCAAATGGGCACACATGCACATGCGCACAAATGAGCATACATGCACATATGCAGCAATGGGCACACATGCACATACCAGGTGCACACAAATGGACAAACATGAACATACACACAAATGGAATCACATGAACATACACACAAATGGGCACACATGAGAATACACACAAATGGGCACACATGAACATACACACAAATGGGCATTACTTTCCCCCATTAAGCTGTACACAACGTGCCATGAAGCCGTCGTTCTGTACACAATGACACCTCGACCACTGGTGTGAAATGAGAAAGTGGGATTATGTTTATCATCACAGTGTGCTTCAAATCATCAGTCGCCATTTGTTCACCATAAAATCACATCAGTGGATATCTGTTATCGGCAAACATTGCCACCATACATTTTCATGTAGCCGGTGAAACGTTGACTCTGCCACTACCTCTATTGCCACCATCCATGACAGTTTAACCCAACCAGTGCCAGATGACGTAGACAGTGTTTCTGCAATCTCCATTAATTCAGCACCAAAACCAGGGTCATGGATTGCAAGTGGTGTCAACAACAGGCATAGATCCTCATCAGCCCATGTAACTGCAGGGGCTCATGAGGACCCATACCTCTTTCAGTTGGGTACTGTTATAATTTTCTCACCACTGAACAGGGTAATGCTAGCTTAACCCATATCATACTGAGGCTAAAAGCTCCAAATGTGTACTGCCGTATGCAAGCTACATTATAGTACTTACAGATAAGATACAGATCAATGGCTTTAGTTCAAGGGTGGTGCCAGAATAGCTTGGCGCCTAGAGGCGCCAAGCTATTCTGGCACTACCCTTGAACTATTATAGTCAGCCTTATTTCACACACTGGTGTATTCCGAATGATAAGGATTAACCTGGCACCAAACTTGAACTATCCTGGCTGATCCATCTCTTGAGGCTGAGACTGGTGCATCGTCATGACAGGACAGCCCCAAAGTTGACAGGGAATAAGTTAAAACTCGCTCAACTTCAACCTCATACGCAACGTACAAAGCATCAATGATCATCGTGGCCACGTGTTAACCCTACGGCTGTTGGTAGCTTTGTTTTTTGTTACCGAGATGATTTTTTTTAGGAATCACCTGGGCAAAAAGCAATACTAACAGCTAAAGGGTTAAGCTTCTTGTGATCAGATCCCTTAACCCATTTGGCCCCAAAAGCACCACGAGATGGATCGACCATGATAATTCAAGGGTAGTACCAGATTAGCTTGGCGTCGTTAGGCACTAACCTTGAACTATCATTGTGGATCCATCTCTTGCAACTGGTACATAGTTCTTAGTTGACACCTCCAAGATTCTGGAAATGCAGCCTTGGGGTTAAGTTAGTTAAGCATCACCTGTTAATTCTGTCCACAAATACAGCAAGTCACATAATTGTGTCTTCTCCACACCATCACACGCTGGAGGACATGGAGAGTAGAAAGGCAGTGTGTGTTCTTACAGAGGTAGCGTCTTGCACTGATAAATGCACGTACCGGCAACAAAAGCACAAATGACACAATCACTCTCCAGCACTTCACGAACATCCACACAGTCAAGTTTATCTGAGGAGTCAATTTGTTTTCAGTTTCCCATTTAAAACTCGCCCTTCACTGCACAGTTGCTGTCAGCAAAGAACATGAAGGGAACTCAGCATCAACTGGTGTTTGTAGGCACACAACATACTCCTTTGTCTCTTTGTGTGCAGCTGGTGAACAGAACAGCAGCTGCCTCACAGCACAGCGTGGGCGGAATCCAGAAGGCGGTATCTACTTAGCGCAATTCAGCACGTGGAATGGCATCTGGTGTGATGTCATCCATATTGGCTGTCACGACTCTCCAAAACATACTCCCTCATCCGCACAAGATCAGCCATCATCCGCACCAGATCGGCCATCATCCGCACCAGATTGGCCATCATCCACCCCAGATCGGCCGTCATCCGCACCAGATCGGCCATCATCCGCACCAGCTCTCATCCGCACCAGATCAGCCCTCATCCGCACCAGCTCTCATCTGCACCAGCTCTCATCCGCACCAGATCAGCCCTCATCCGCACCAGCTCTCATCCGCACCAGATCAGCCCTCATCCGCACCAGCTCTCATCCGCACCAGATCAGCCCTCATCCGCACCAGCCCTCATCCGCACCAGATCAGCCCTCATCCGCACCAGCTCTCATCCGCACCAGATCAGCCCTCATCCGCACCAGCTCTCATCCGCACCAGATCAGCCCTCATCCGCACCAGCCCTCATCCGCACCAGATCAGCCCTCATCCGCACCAGATCAGCCCTCATCCGCACCAGATCAGCCCTCATCCGCACCCTGCAATCTGGTTTAACCCATTCAGCCCCTACGCCATACAGCAAGAGATAGATCGACCATGATAATTCAAAGGTAGTGCCAGATTAGCTTGGTGCCTGATGGTCAATCCATCTCCTGCAACTGGTACATAGTAATTAAGTGATGCCTCCACAATTTGGGAAAAGCGGCAGTGGTGTTAAATGGGTTAATGCGATCAATGTCAGCCATCATGACCATGAAAATATATACGAGACATAGACTCTCATACGCCTGGAACTGCAGGGGCTGATGGGAATCTGTCTCCTGCAGCCAGTGCGTGGCTCCGGTTGCATCCTCAGGAAATCATCCATGTTTCAGTCCACAACAGAAGAGATTTGTTATGATCGCAAGGTCATGACAAGCTAGATCGCACAATCTCTGCCTGAAGGTCTGTTACGATCACCATGAAGTCGAAGGTCACAGATACAGCAAGGTCAAACTGGTGTCTCGCACGGGCAGCACCATCGTCATGACCTTGGTGATCACCGAGTCTCATGAATACAGACAGACAAACGTCCTTGTGTGGCCTTCACCTCCCCGACATCGTATTACCTTATACACTACACACTGTTGGATCTAGAACTTTGTCAGGAGTTGGGGTGGGTGGGGGGGGGGGGGGAGGGAGGGATAGGGGTGATATCCAGGACATAGGGGCTCCAAAACTGTAAATCTGGAAGGGGGTTGGGGGAGGGTGGGGTGGGGTGGGCAGGTGTCCCGGACTGCCTGCACCATGGGACAGGGAGCGTAACAAAATGGTTGATTGATTGTACATTGCTTAACGTCCCGACAGCAACAAGGCTTTCTCAGGACGTGCCCGCACTGCTTGTGAAAAAATAAAAAAGAAACAGAACATTGAATGTATGTCGCCAGCCGGTCAAATACGTTAAATAAACCTAACACATGGGGCCTAAATAAAGCTAAGACCATTTAGCAACACACATCCAATATCGAGAGCTACAGGCAGTGCAGACAGTAGGGAGAGTTTTAAAAAGGCAAATACAGGTGAATGGACAAAGGGTAGACAGAAACATATGCCCCAGAATATAGAGAAAAACCCACCCTGTGGGGCTGACCAGGGTGACCCTGGGAACTAAAAAATACCTAACCCCACCCAAGTCCCCCAGGGCAGACCCGGGTGGGGTCGTAACAAAATGGGGATGGTTAGGTCGTAGCTTTCAGCTGTTGTTAAACTGAGTAAGGAATCCAAAATGTTCAGCAAGGAAAAATTGGGGTGCACAGACTTTGCCAGAAAGAATTTGTGCTTTCCAAACTTTCATAATGCAAACACAAGGTGGGGGGAGGAAGAGCATCAGACAATCGCCTTGTTTCCTGTGAACTGGATGTAGACCCAACAGTCCGTGTGTGAAATGGCAAACTGATGCACTTGATTGCGGGTTCCTTACGTCTTGTGCTAGTGTCAACTCTGCAAGCAGAAATAGAACATTACCTGTAGCTCAAACAACACATTACCTGTAGCTCAAACAATGACAGCACATTACCTGTAGCTCAAACAATGACAGCACATTACGTGTAGCTCAAACAGTGTGTGTTGCCATGTGATAAGGCCTTACCATTTAGTAAAAAATCACAGAACAGCTTCTTCTTCTTCTTGGCTTGACTTCGCGAACGAAGATTTTATAGGAGTTGCCCACGACGTCTGCAGGCTTGTTCGTGGCTGTGGAGGCCAATCCGAGACAGGCAGGTTCGACCGCAGTGGCTGCAGGGGAAGGTATGGCCAGGGTTCTGAGCTGCGGCATCTCTGTTTTTTCTCCTGAGCCGCTTGTCTTAAGGCTAGCTCTGTGAGAGTCCTCAAAGGAGACAGCTGCCTTGTAAATGGTGGAGCGCCAGGTGTCACGGTCCGCAGCAAGTGAAGACCACTGGTGGTGGTCGATTTGGCAGGCACTAAGTGACTTCTTGAGACAGTCTTTGTATCTCTTCTTTGGTGCCCCTCTGTCACGGTGTGCAGTAGCAAGCTCGCCGAACAGGGTGATCTTTGGTAGGCGATGATCCTCCATCCTGGAGACATGCCCCGCCCAGCGGAGCTGTGTCCGCAGCAGCAAAGTCTCGATGCTCACAGTTTCAGCCTGTTCAAGGACCTCGATGTTGGTGACATAGTCACTCCAGTGAATGCCCAGGATGGTACGCAGGCAGCGCTGGTGGAAGCGTTCGAGGAGTCGTAGTTGGCTGCGGTAGAGGGCCCAGGACTCGGAACCATACAGCAGGGTGGTGAGGACCACAGCTCTGTACACGCTGATCTTGGTGCCTGTTTTCAGCTGTTGATTGTGCCACACCCGCTTGAAAAGTCGCCCGAAAGCGCTGTTCGCTTTTGCCAGCCTGCTGTCAAGCTCCTTGTCCAGCTTGGCGTCCGACGTGATAATGCAGCCAAGGTAAGTAAACTGGTGCACTGACTTTAGTTCAGACTCGCCAGTGGTGATATGAGGAGGGCGATACACTGTCTTGGGTGCTGGCTGATGGAGGACCTCTGTCTTTTTCAGACTGACCTAGAGTCCAAAGAGCTGGGCAGCATCTGCAAAGCAAGACGTGATGCGCTGCAGGGCTCTCTCTGTGTGTGCAACGAGGGCAGCATCATCAGCAAAAAGCAGCTCACGAATCAGTTGGTCTAGGGTTTTCGTGTGGGCCTGCAGTTGTCTGAGGTTGAACAGGCTGCCATCGAGACGATACCTGATGTACACTGCATCGTCATCATCGAGGTCCACTGTGGCCTGTTTCAACATCATGCTAAAAAAGATGGTGAAGAGGGTCGGTGCCAGCACGCAGCCCTGCTTTACGCCATTGAGAATAGGGAATGGTTCTGAGAGGTCATTGTTGAGTCTGACCTGGCCTTGCTGGTCCTCGTGTAGCTGGACAATCATGTTGAGGAACTTTGGGGGACAGCCAAGTCGCTCCAGGATCTGCCACATGCCTTGCCTGCTCACAGTGTTGAACGCTTTTGTTAGGTCAACAAATGTTACGTACAGCCCTTTGTTCTGCTTGCGGCACTTCTCCTGTAGCTGTCTCAGCACAAAGACCATATCGGTGGTGCTCCTGTTTGCTCTGAAGCCACGCTGGCCCTCTGGAAGTTGGTCTTCAGCGATGGCAGGTACCAGCCGATTCAGGAGCAGCCTTGCAAGGATTTTCCCAGCAATGGACAGCGGGGTAATTCCCCAATAGTTGGAACAGTCAGACTTCTCGCCTTTGTTCTTGTACAGGGTGATAACGACTGCATCACGGAGATCTTTTGGTAGTGTTCCTTCCTCCCAGCAGCAGAGAAAGAGGTCATGGAGCTTGTTGTGCTGTGCTGTGCCTCCATGTTTCCATATCTCTGGCGGTATTCCATCAATGCCTGCTGCTTTGCCACTCTTGAGCTGGTGGATGGCTGTGAGGGTCTCTTCAGCGGTGGGCGGTTCGTCCAATTCAACCTTTACTGGGAGGTGTGGGATTTGTAGGATGACTGCTTCTTGAACAGTGCGCTCAGCGCTGAAGAGGCTCTGAAAGTATTCCGACCAGCGGTTCAAGATGGAGGTATTATCTGTGAGGAGTGCCTGGCCATTCGCGCTTCGCAGGGGACTTTGTACCAGGTGCCTGGGGCCATACACTGCTTTCAGTGCTTCGTAGAAGCCCCTGTAGTCACCATTGTCAGCACAAAGCTGGGTCCTCTGTGCAAGTCTGGTCCACCACTCATTCTGGAGATCTCTGAGCTTGCGCTGGAGACTGCTGCAGACGAGGCGGAAGGCAGACTTCTTCACAGGGCAGGAAGGCTGGGCTAGGTGGGCCTGATGGGCGGCTCTTTTTTTTTGCTAGGTGTTCCTGGATCTCTACATCGTTTTCGTCAAACCAGTCTTTGTTCTTCTTTCTGGCGAAACCCAAGACTTCTGCAGAGGATTTTGCAATAGCAGTTTTCAGTTGTTCCCAAAGTGTTTATATATAGCTGACTACAGGCAACACATCCTACCAGTACTAGTGGAACAGCCTACTTAACAAATCTGAACAAATTTCAATTTGAACTTGGGACATTCGGACCTTTGAGCTACCCAGCACCCCACTCCCCCACCCCGAAATCCGCCGTGAGATGGCCTTAGTCGCCTGCTCGGCGTTAAACCCAAATAACCAACCACCCCGAAATATAAGTCCATGCAAGTATTGGTGCATGTGTAGAGTCTGAAATAGCTCAGGCGGTTAAGCGTCAGAGCAGGAGATCAAAGGGAATCGCCAGGTCGTGGGTTCGAATCCCTGTCCTGGCCCCGGTAGCTGGACTCACAATCCAGGGGGAAAAACGGATTTGTTCAATAGCATGTCCGTTGAAAGGTCCTGGTAAATCAAAGTGGCACAGTTGGAGTGCGCCTGAGTTGATCAGTGTTCAGGGCGTATTCCATAGCAATAGATTTCCCTGTCCCCCCATAACCCGCCCGTCAAGGCCATCAATTATCACTTCGGTGCCGTGGACGTTAAACCCGGAATTAATCAATCAATCAATGGTGCGTGTGTGTGTGTGCATGTTCAAACATGACTGCCTGTTGTTACATATATGTATATTACACGTTATTGGTAGCAGGGGTTTGCCACACGGACCCTTGTAGGCCTTCGGGAGGACAAAGTAACCATTGTACCCCAAGGCCTGAGGGGTACAATGGGTTCCTTTGACCTTCCGAAGGCCTACAAGGGTCTGTGCAGCAAGACCCTGCTACCAAAAACGTATGTTTTCATTCCTCCACTATTTTCGTAAAAGAAATCAAGAAGAAATCTTCTGACCTTAACCACACAAGACATGACTGACATCAAAGGAATATACATAGACTTAGGACGTAATTTAAAAATCGTCATGACGTTGCCATCTCCAGTAGTGCGCCTGTTGTTTCGAACAACACTAACTTTGTACTTTAGAACGTTTTGGTGATCTTTATAAAACAAAACTGGCATCCAAGACGCGTCAGAAAGAGGGCTACAAAAAGTCCGCCATTAGTCGCTACAAGGGTTTTTGTAGCAAGGTCACATGGTACGGTTTGAGCTAAAGAGATTGATCGTGTGACATACGGATGAAAACAAGGGGTTTTGTAACGAGGTCACATGGTACAGTTTGCGCTAAAGGGATTGGTCGTATGAGGTAGGGGTGAAAACAAATGTTAATGAACCTACCTTCAGTACAGCTGCCATATCAATGTTGACGAGTAGCCAGGTGTACCCGGGTCTGAATTCCACCCTCTGTACCATGTACTGTAATGTATTCAGGCCGTCTGTCGCCTGACGCTTCTTCCAGTTGGTCACCATTTCAAACCTGCGTGACACAAACACAGTGACAGTGACACAGGCCAGCTTGACGCTGAAAAGTTATAACTTGTACATTTACACTCCTGCCAGGAAATGGGGGGTGGGGGGGGGGGGGGTCTGACATCAAAGAATACATGTAGTGAGGTAGAAATACAAATGACAATAAATCATGACAACACCCAATTTCAGGTTGTTGCTCAGCAAACGTGAGCGACTGTCTAATAACTGGTACTGATTCTTATGGCGACGGGCCCCCAGGTAGCAGCTGTGAAAGTACAATTCATCTTTTTGTTGTTGTTGTTGTTTATGCGTATTTCTCATTTGTGTAACTAGCCTCAGCCAAGCAGAAAGTTTAAAAACATTATATTACGTGTTTAAGAGATACTATGATAGGGCTGTCTTTAGTCTGCTTTGTGTCAGGAAGGTTCTGGTCAGGTTGGGGCCATTGGCGCCGGCCACTGATAAGACGCCTTGGCGACGGGCTTCACCCGTCCCCAGCCATTGTCCATTTGTTGTTTATAAACTGTTTGCGACGGGCTTCACCCGTCCCCAGCCATTGTCCATTTGTTGTTTATAAACTGTTGTGCGAGTGTGTTTGATTGTGAGTGAAATTTTCCTGTACGTGGCAACATGTATTTGGAACAACAAAGTTTATTGATTGATTGATTGATTGATTGATTGACTTTGCAGGCCTATGCCGATGTGGAATGTTCTGACAACACAGTGCATCACAACAGTGTACATGGTGACAGTGGCAACGCATGAAATGACTGAAAATGGTCAATGGACTAACTATACCTATAATCCGTCACCAGCAAAGGACATACATTGTCATCAGTCCAGGCAGGTGCAGGGGCTCATGAGAATGTAGGCCTCTTGTCATCAGTCCAGGCAGGTGCAGGGGCTCATGACAACCTCTTGTCATCAGTCCAGGCAGGTGCAGGGGCTCATGACAACCTCTTGTCATCAGTCCAGGCAGGTGCAGGGGCTCATGACAATGTAGGCCTCTTGTCATCAGTCCAGGCAGGTGCAGGGGCTCATGACAATGTAGGCCTCTTGTCATCAAAGAAGTACCCAACGGAGAAAGAAACACGCTTAGAAAAGACGGGTACAACACAATTTATTATTGTCATCAGTCCAGGCAGGTGCAGGGGCTCATGACAACCTCTTGTCATCAGTCCAGGCAGGTGCAGGGGCTCATGACAACCTCTTGTCATCAGTCCAGGCAGGTGCAGGGGCTCATGACAATGTAGGCCTCTTGCAGATGGACCAGGCTGGCTGAATCGCTGTTCTGTCTGTGCCAAATGTGAGGCTGAAATTCAGCTTTCTGACATTTAGAAAAAGCTGAATCAGTCTGCAGGACCGAAGACTGTCACCCGAGGGTGTGTTACGAAACAGCTGCACTGTACAGACCTTTTAGGGTTGGGTTCGTTTTTGGAGTCGCGTTGATGTTTGATCATGCGGTAACGAGCGATGTCCATAGAGTAGCGGATGACCTTCAAGCCACTGTCTGACACCCTGTAACACCACAAATAAATACAAACATCAGCTGGTCTGTGACTTTGCACCTACAGCTTGAAGCCGTAGGGTCAAAACCAGAGCAAAAAAAGCATCACAGAAGATTCCCCAGTACGCAAAGAACACTGGTCCATGTCGTCAGGGGTCGGCCCGCCCACAGCACTGCCTGATCCCGCCCATGTGGGCCTATGTCCTCAGCACACTGACTCAGCAATCAGGGGCCTCATGCCCTCGTAAAACCCCAGCCACTGGTGCCCTCTGGACAACCATCGGCTAAACACCATGTATAAATTGCAGGAGATGGATCAGCTGTGAGCCAACACACGCACACAGCCAACACACCAAGCCCCTACAGTAACATTCCTCAGTAGCCAGTTGTTCTTCGATGAACAGATCAACTGTCACACATGTCGACCAAGAGTGGAGCCACAATAATTAGCGCTTTAGGCCCCAAACTAATCTGGCTCAACCCTCAAACTATCATCGTTGATGGCTCAACCCTCAACGACGGTTGATCCACCTTCCTAGTACGTCCAAGCGTATCCGACTCTCACCTAGACGAGAGATCGTCATCCTCGCCGCCCCAGCCGAAGTACTTGTTGGGGTAGCCGTTAATTTTGTAAAAGTGTTCTCTGTTCAGCGCCGTCACTCCCCCAAACAAGGACGTGTAGGGCAGTCTGCACACAAATGGAACATGTCACCTTACTGCTGTGGAAATAATGCCATGCAGTCAACCCACATAATCCTCAGGATGAGCTTTTCAGATTGTGAGTTGTCCTTTGAAAGCTGCATTACAGCTTAGGAGATCAGATTGACCATGATAGTTCAAGGGTGGTGCCAGGACAGCTTCTACCGGCGCCAAGCTGTCCTGGCACCACCCTTGAACTATCATGGTCAAATTAATCTGATATTAGGGTGTATCAGAATTTAAAGATTTAATCAATCAGTATATCTTTATGATCCCTTTTGGGTAGTTTGTCTTGCATCTTGTAAAGTACATTCACCGCAAGCAGTCTTTTGATTTTTTTGATAAAGGGTAAGGATCCATACAAACTGTAGGCTGAAACGTACACCCGACATAACATAACACACACCTACAGACCCACATCACCACCAAGTTATATCAATCACAGGTAAACACAAAGAAGACATTGATATCGCACACCACACATGCAGAGTAATCAATTGTAGATTTACCACAGGGCACAGTAATAAAGTAATAGAACAATTGGCAGCACATTACATGTTTGTATGGGTACCTGATAGGGCACAGTAATAAAGTAATAGAACAATTGGCAGCACATTACATGTTTGTATGGGTACCTGATAGATTAGTTTTATTACTATTATTTCATTAACGTAAATGTATGACTCTGTGAGTGTGTGTGTGTGTGTGCGCGTGTGAGTGTGTGTGTGAGTGCGTGTGTGTGTGCGCGTGCGAGTGCGTGTGTGTGTGTGTGTGTGTGTGTGTGTGTGTGTGTGTGTGTGTGTGTGTGTGTGTGTGTGTGTGTAGGTGGTTCCAGGATATTATAGCATAGAAGTGTAGTGCCCGTATACATATACTATCATTTCTAGACAGACCTCATGACCCCCATTCTCAAACGGTTAGATTCATAATCACCTCAAGCTTTGCTCTCGGTGACTATGAATCAGTTTGAGAATGGGAGTCGCAAGGTCAGTCTAGAAATGATAGTATATCAACACTCCACCTGTATGTTTTATAGAACCTTACACAACATCAGCGATACTGGTCCACCACTATGTCCTAAACTTTTCAGTAAGTGTCAGCAAGCAGTCGAACCTGGGGCCGGTTGCACAACATGCAGTCAGACTCTGGCAGCTAAAGTCTTAACTTAGCAACAACATATTCTAACTGCAGTTGTACAGGCGCATTTTAGACTAAGGCGAGCAACCCATAGACACGAATCCGATACGAACTCGATCCGAATCCGAAGCAGGTCCGAAACAGAAACGTTTGTGCAAGACCTTTTCATGTTTGTGTGTTTCCATGTGCCCAATGCGGAAACAAATTCGCATCCAGCTTTGAACGAAAGTGACGCTTTTTTTGTAGGAAAATTGCATCACCACATCTGAATCGAATTGCATTTGTATCAGATTCGTGCTTATGGAACCGTAGCTTAACTGCTAAATTAGTATGGAAATGCTACAGTTGTTCTGAGTAGCACTAAGAACAGATAGAACCAAGTTAGGGTGTAAAAAAAATGACCACTGCATTTGTCTCATTGTAGCTTGCAATATCTAGTGTTTGATTTCATTTCCAACTATACAAGCACTGTGCTACATCTCACTCCTTTCATTCACTGCCTAACATTGGTACAGATTACATGAAAACAAACGCTCTCAGTGAATAGTTGAAAATCTCTTGGTCATAGCCAGCGAAAAGCGGAGCTGTTTCTGACTTTTGCCAACATTCTCCATGGAACCTACATGGAACCTTGTTGGGCAACCAGCCCCTGGACCGTGGGAATTCACACAACAAATGGATACATGTGTGACGTCAAAGCTAAGGACACAAAAACAAAGCGTTATCTGAATGGTATGAGATTGCAGAGTCAAATTATGTGGGAAGTCCATGACATTAATTTTATGAATGTAGGTTTTGCCAAATAATCTGCGTCGCCAGAACAAACTTAACCACAGAGTGCAGTGCACAAACACACGGTGACATTAGGACATCCAGTGCTAAAGTTTGGCGCTTTTGCTCTTGTTTCCAACATTTCACAGGCAACAATGTAAAGGTAAACCTTCTTGACAACCGTAAACAGTCCATAGTGTTTGAAAATCGGAAAATGTTTGAAGTAAAATGTTTGTGCAGTGAGTGAAAGCATCTGGTTTGGAATCTGTTTTCATGACTCGGACAAAGACCAAATCTCCCCAAACTGGAGCAGTATATATGATATCCCAGAAAGCTTAGCACGGTAAGACTAGGAAATATAGTGTGGGGAGGCCATGTAAACGTGGTCTTGACAGGGTCTATATATAAACAGTGGAGCGAGTGCTGTTTTTGGTTTGGTATGTTAGACTTTAGAGTTTGCTTATTTATTTTATGTGTTGAAATTCATTCATATTCCGTATATATATTTATATGCGACAAAAAGTTCCTGTTTCTGCATTATGCAATAATCTTTATCTTATCTTATAAGAAGGCTAAAGCAATGCATGATGGGATAATAAATTAGTTTAATTGTATAATTAGTTTAATGTGAAGTGCCTAGAGCCTGGAGCTTTAGTTTGAGGTTAGGCGCTATACAAATACTCATTATTATTAGTAGTAGTATTATTATTATACACTATACAATGTTTTTCCTGCCAAAAAGACAATGACAAACTTGAGATAACTTTCTCTGTATATTGAAACATGCACAAAGGAAAACAATCTCGGTAAACCTGAAATGGGTGGGATATTTTGTTGACACACACATTTGTTACAGTCTCTCAACAAGCCCTTCATCTGTAAGAGCAACAAAATCTCATGAGCCCCTGCAGAAGCATGACTCAGGCTGCAGATGCAGGGGCTCCTGAGAATCTGTTCCTCTTGCTGAGACCACAGCCGCAGTGTCTATCCTGTAAGGAGAAAGTGATGAGTGTTCCGTTGTATTGTAAAGGAGAAAGTGATGAGTGTTCAGTTGTATTGTAAAGGAGAAAGTGGCGAGTGTTCAACTGTATGCCAAAAGGCAGAAATGTGTGGACCAGGTGATCCGTACACCTACAATGTGCAGTTATAATTACTGACTGGCTTTCATGCAAAGACGAGAAAATTACAAATGTTCAAATGTTCAAATCATTTCTGCCCTCACATGTATCGGAACTTGTCGACTGCGGCCGACATGTGGCGGGGGCTCTCGGGACATGTGTAGAGGTTGTGGTCGTTTTCGGGCACGAGATCGACGTCATGAAAGATGAAGCACTGCACGTCCCACAGCCCCAAGGCCTCCACAGCACCGATGTTCAGCAACATGGCACGATTGAACTGGGTCGGCTGCGCCTGCACACCACAAGCAACAGCATTACCAAGGGTAACCGTGCATTGAACTCATTACCAAGGTAACAGTGCATTGAACTCATTATCAAGGGTAACAGTGCACTGAACTCATCACCAAGGGTAACCGTGCATTGAACTCATCACCAAGGGTAACCGTGCATTGAACTCATCACCAAGGGTAACCGTGCATTGAACTCATTACCAAGGGTAACAGTGCATTGAACTCATTATCAAGGGTAACAGTGTATTGAACTCATCACCAAGGGTAACAGTGCACTGAACTCATCACCAAGGGTAACAGTGCACTGAACTCATCACCAAGGTTAACCGTGCATTGAACTCATTACCAAGGGTAACAGTGCATTGAACTCATCACCAAGGGTAACCGTGCATTGAACTCATCACCAAGGGTAACCGTGCATTGAACTCATCACCAAGGGTAACAGTGCATTGAACTCATCACCAAGGGTAACCGTGCATTGAACTCATCACCAAGGGTAACAGTGCATTGAACTCATCACCAAGGGTAACCGTGCATTGAACTCATCACCAAGGGTAACAGTGCATTGAACTCATTACCAAGGGTAACCGTGCATTCAACTCATTACCAAGGGTAACCGTGCATTCAACTCATTACCAAGGGTAACCGTGCATTCAACTCATTACCAAGGGTAACCGTGCATTCAACTCGCACGTTTCATAATAGCATGCATGGCATGTTTAACACATTCAACCCCGATGCACTACCGCAGGAGATGGATCGACCATGATAATTGAAGGGTAGTGCCAGATTAGCTTGGCACCATCAGGTGCCAAGCTAATCTGGCACTACCCTTCAATTATCAAGGTCAATTTATCTCCTTCAACTGGTACATAGCTGTTAGGTGTTAAATCCAAAATGTGCAAAATTCTGCTGTGGGGTTCAATGGGTTAACGTGTGGCCTGTCTGCTCAGTGCTTAAATGGGTTACCGTGTGGCCTGTTTGCTCAGCAGTAGCGGCCTGTTTAACCCTTCCACTGTCGGCAGCAATTTTGTCCCCGTAATTCCTATAGGAATCACCTCGATAAAAAGCACTGCTGACAGCCAAAGGGTTAACTTGGTACTTGGTGCCTTTCTAGTCGCCAAACAGTTTGACACTACTCTAAAACTCTCACGGTTCACCCATCGCCAACTGCATCGTCTTTGAAGCTCAGTATCTTAGACACGGCACAAAACGAAAGAAAAAGGTGTACCAGTTCCACCACCACGATGACGTAGTCCAGCTGCTGACGCTGCAGCATGGGGTGCAGGTTGTGTAGCAGGATGCGGAGGTGCGCGTCACGGTCTCTGTAAGGCACGATGATGGCCACACGGGAACGCGCCCGACAGTCGGGCGGATGGTAGTGCCCCCCAGGCTCCATTCCAGGGTTCAGCTTGACGATCTCCTCCACACTGGGCGCATCCTGGTAGGTGGCCAGGGGACCCACTGTAACACCCAAACACCCACACGTCAGCTTGTTAGTTCGGGCCCTGCTGCTGCACCCATAGTTTGGTTTCTGAAATCTCAGCTCATGTCACGACCAAAACCCTCCAAGAAACACAGATACAAATTGGTCTCAGCAAGAGGCACAGATCCTCATGAACCCCCGCAGTCACATTATCTTACCACAATCGTGGGGGCTCATGAGGATCTATGTCTCTTGCAGTTGTATCATGTTCACTTTTCCTTGGTAGTGAAGGGGTTACAGTGATCCGCTCCACGGCAGATTTTGGTTGCTAACATTGGCAGGCTTTGGTTGCTAACATTGGCAGGCTTTGGTTGCTAACATTGGCAGGCTTTGGTTGCTAACATTGGCAGGCTTTGGTTGCTAACATTGGCAGGCTTTGGTTGCTAACATTGGCAGGCTTTGGTTGCTAACATTGGCAGGCCTTGGTTGCTAACATTGGCAGGCTTTGGTCGCTAACATTGGCAGGCTGTGGTTGCTAACATTGGCAGGCTTTGGTCGCTAACATTGGCCAATGTAAAAGGGGTATCAGTGTTGTCTTGCCTCAACTAAGACATTTCTCCCCTTCTTTTCACAATCCATGTGAGTACCATGTGTATTTTGAGCATAATGGAAGGAACTCTCCGGAGTACAATGTGTATTTTGAGCATAATGGAAGGAACTCTCCGCAGTACCAGGTGTATTTTGAGCATAATGGAAGGAACTCTCTGGAGTACCATGTGTATTTTGAGCATAATGGAAGGAACTCTCCGGAGTACCAGGTGTATTTTGAGCATAATGGAAGGAACTCTCCGGAGTACCATGTGTGTCGTTTGAGCGTAATGGAAGGAACTCTCCGGAGTACCATGTGTGTCGTTTGAGCGTAATGGAAGGAACTCTCCGGAGTACCATGTGTGTCGTTTGAGCGTAATGGAAGGAACTCTCCGGAGTACCATGTGTGTCGTTTGAGCGTAATGGAAGGAACTCTCCGGAGTACCATGTGTGTCGTTTGAGCGTAATGGAAGGAACTCTCCGGAGTACCATGTGTGTCGTTTGAGCATAATGGAAGGAACTCTCCGGAGTACCATGTGTGTCGTTTGAGCGTAATGGAAGAAACTCTCCACAGTAGAGCTGTGTACCGTGAAGACGGCCGTACCACGATATACCGCGATATTTTTTTGCCAGTACCGATATTTTCCAACGGTATACCGCCGTCCCGGATCCCATGTAATTTGATGACAATCTGGCCACTTGTACGTACAAGAATGCATGAAGAAGTTGAAACAAAATGAGAAAAGACAGACTCAAACACACCAGTGATCGTTTTTTTATAAACAAACTTTAATTATTCAGTGTTCACTTTCAATACAAAATCAGGTAAACAAATACTATGGGGGAAAAAACCCCCACTGAATCATTAAATGAAACCTACAGACGTAGACTTTCTGGATGGATAACAAACAAACAAACAAAACAAAACAAAACAAAAAAAAAACAGAAAATGAAATTTACACTCCTACTAAGAGAAACTTTTTAATGCTTTTATTTTTTTTTATTTTTTTTTTTTTTTATTGAACTGTACGAAAACGATTAGGCATGGCAGCCATATCAGTAGGACAGTCTCCACATTCTGAAAAGAACAGTGCATGACTTTACAAGTTCTTTTTCAGAAAGAGGAGCTTGTCCACATGCTCTGGGTTCAGGGTAGTCCTTTGGCTGGTCAGAATGTCCCCAGCTGTCGAAAACACCCTCTCAGAGGGCACACTCGTAGCCGGGATGGCGAGGTAAATCCTCGCCACCCTAGCCAACAGAGGGAAGCGGTACTCATTCTGTTTCCACCACAAGAGTGGGTTCTCCGCCATGCCAATCGATTTCTCCTCTCGATACTTCTCGACTTCTTCAGCTCCCTGCTGGTAGGTGGTCTTGCTCGGCTCGACATGTGTGACAAAGACATCTGCCAGGAAGGAGTCAAGCAGGCACGCTCCTTTGCTCTCGTACTTCCGTTCGTCCTCGGGTCTCTCTGTCTTTACAAAATGCTCTTCTTGGATCTCCTCAAGAACCTCAACATCATGGGCATGCTCATCAAGAGCTGGCGGACTGGGGGTGGCTGAAGTTCCAGGTTCTGCTGAAGTTCCAGGATCTGCTTTGACTGCTTTGATGGTCTTGGGTTTTGTGTGCAAGCTCACTGTGACGTCAGTGAGTTTGCGGAAGATGCCATCGCATTGTTCTGGTGCCATATGATGTAGAAGAAAGACTTGAAGCGCGGGTCCAAAGCTGAAATCGTCTGCAACATCTCTCTCTGTTCTGCATACCGGCCCTCCAGATCTGCTGCCATGATAGCCTTCATTTGCTGGACGGACATGGAGTTGTCTGGCTTAGGGCGAAGATGTCCTTTTTCACCAAGCAGACTCTCAAGAAGGAGCATGATCACAGACGAAGTCGGCATATCCTCCGTGCACATGAAGGTCGTCATGTCCTTCAGAGGTTTCAGAAAAGCTTCAAGTTCATGTGCGGCGGCGGCCTCCTCGTCATTCAGACTCGTGATGTCACGCTCTTTGAGATAGCTCAGTTCTTTGGAGCAAATCACAGCTATGACAGCATCCTGCAGGTACAAAAATCGTGACAGCATGTCAAAGGCAGAGTTCCACCTGGTACAAACATCAACCTTTAGCTTTTTTTCCTTCAGTTGAAGCAGTTCTGCCTTTGCATGGAGAAGGTTGGAAGCCAAATGACTCCTGTGAAAGAAGGTAGATATCCGCCTGATTTTACTCAATATGGCTGCGGTTCCATCCACCTTGAGCGCCTTCTGAACTGCAAGGTTGAGTGTGTGTGCAAAGCATCCCAAGTGCAGATGGCATTGCAGCAGCTTTCCAGCCTTGACCATGTTTGATGCGTTGTCCGACACAAGTGTGAGACCCAGCACACCGGGCAGTTTCCATTCTTTGATTGCTTCCGTGATGACCCTGGTGATGTTTTCAGCTGTAACAGATGAAATAAAAAATCAATCAATTCTAGTTATTTTAAATGTACACAAAAGGAGAAAAAAACTCACAATCGTTCCTAAATGTTGATTTTTTTGTTTTACAGCTTTTATCACAACACACACACACACACAAACACACACATACACACACCACACACGGAGAGAGAGAGAGAAAGGGAGAGAGAGAGAGAGAGAGAGAGAGAGAGAGAGAGAGAGAGAGAGAGAGAGAGAGAGAGAGAGAGAGAGAGAGAGCTAGAGCTGTATTACCTGTATGGCTCTCAGGCATTGGTCTTGTTTGTAGCACATAGTTCACCATCTGCCAATCAACCACCAACACAGCAGTGACAGTGACGTAGGAGTCTGTTGCTCTGGAGGTCCATCCATCTGTAGTCACAGTTACCTGCACCGGAATTCACGTCTATTATTTTGCATCCTCGTTGTGATTTATCAGTATATCACGTTTCAATTCCAGTGCTAGTACGCTCGTAATTTCTTTACAAGACTTACTTTGTTATAGACAGACTGGCAATTTAATTATAATCAAGACTTTCATAGTGAAAATTTTAGACATTTGACTGATTCTGCAGACGACAGATATAGAAAGCTCACCTCCCCCCCTCCCCCCCCCCCCCCCACATCTTCATTGAACCGCTAATTGAGAAAAAAATCTTTAACATGCACAACTTTATACGCATGCAGTATCATACTATAACTTACTTGTTCGGCTTTCTGAAGGTCATCAATCACCTTGGCTTTCAAGTTTTTGTACATCTCAGGGATAGCCAGCTCTGAAAAGTGGTTACGAGAAGGAACCTGGTAACGGTCGTCGAGTGCTTCAATCAGGCTTCGGAAGTGCTTGCTCTCCACCAACTTGTAAGGTCACAAATCTTTGATGAGAAACAGCGCAATTTGGTTTGTGATGGCCTTTGCACGAGGAGAATTTGTAGGATACTTTGCCTTTTTCGCCAGGATCTGAAAAGCTCCCGCAAGGGTCTGCTGGCGCTGTTGTTTCTTTGGGGGCTGCTCACTCTGTGAGCTTGAGGTTTCTGTCTGTGTGGTAATCAATAACTGTGGATGGTGTCTCCTGATGTGGGTGTTCATGTTGGAGGTTCCACCAGCAGTTTTTACATCGCCATTGCACGTCAAGCACACCGCCATATTCTCCACTATCGAACCGTCATTTTTTCTTTTTCTGACTCCAAAGTGCTTCCATATAGGGGCCTTTGCTTTAGCATTTGCCACAATCGTGTACTCGCTTTCAGCCATTGTGCCTTTGTCTGCCGCACTTTCATGGAACTGCCTCTTTGTTCTAGGAAAAAACGTTTACTTTCGGTTTATATAAAAAAAAAGTTTACTTTCGTTTTCTATTGCAATTCGCGGTATACCGACCCTTCCCGGACCGTCCCGGTATACCGTATCAAGAGGCTTCCGAACCGATATAATACTGGTATACGGTAATACCGTGCACCTCTACTCCACAGTACAAAGGAGAAGAAGAGCAGGAAAGTCATCCATCTAATGCCATTCACACCGACATCCAGACATAACCATCCCACAGCCCGTTTGCCAGAGGCACACATTTTCATGTGCCCTTGCAGCTGCAGGAGCTCGTGAAAACCTGTGCCTCTTGCTCATAGTGTGTGGCCGCATTTACATAGTAACAGTGAGAGGGTTAGTGTTGGTGTGCGACTAACAACATCAACAGTAACAAGAAGAACAAAGTCATAATCAGAACACTACAGCGTCAACCAGACAACAAGCAGAAGACAATAACCCAACAGACAACAAGCAGAAGACAATAACCCAACAGACAACAAGCAGAAGACAATAACCCAACAGACAACAAGCAGAAGACAATAACCCAACAGACAACAAGCAGAAGACAATAACCCAACAGACAACAAGCAGAAGACAATAACCCAACAGACAACAAGCAGAAGACAATAACCCAACAGACAACAAGCAGAAGACAATAACCCAACAGACAACAAGCAGAAGACAATAACCCAATATCGGGTCGACGTCGAACCGATGGCCTTTTGTACATTGCCGGAAGGAAGAAGATTACAAGATTAGAGCCGGCAATTTGGGCCTGACGGATTCAGATGTAGACTCTCTCTCTTGGCTTGACTTCGCGAACGAAGATTCTATAGGGCTTGCCCACGTCGTCTGCAGGCATTTTCGTGGCTGCGGAGGCCAATCCGGGACAGGCAGGTTCGACCGCAGTGGCTGCAGGGGAAGGTCTGGTCAGGGTTCTGAGTTACGACAGCTCTGTTTTTTCTTCTGAGCCGCTTGTCCTTAAGGTTAGCTCTGCGAGAGTCCTCAAAGGAGACGGCTGCCTTGTGAATGGTGGAGCGCCAGGTGTCACGGTCCGCGGCAAGCGAAGACCACTGGTGGTGGTCGATTTGGCAGGCACTAAGTGACTTCTTGATCATAGACAAAAAAGGCGGCACTGATGCAGATGTCAGAGCACGAATCGGTAAAGCCAGAGCAGCCTTTCTCCAGTTGAAAAAAGTGTGGAGTTCCAGAGAGCTGTCACAACACACCAAAATCCGGATTTTCAACTCCAATGTAAAAGCAGTTCTCCTATATGGAGCAGAGACATGGAGATTGACAAAAACCACAGTCAACAGAGTACAGACCTTCATGAACAGTTGCCTTAGAAGAATTTTGAAAATCCACTGGCCAGAGAAGATCAGCAACGTCAGACTCTGGGAGAGAACAGAGCAGATAACAGCAGAGAATGAAATTGGGCGAAGAAGATGGGGATGGATCGGTCACAGTCTGAGAAAGCCAGCTTCCAGTATCACTAGGCAGGCATTGTCATGGAACCCCCAGGGAAAGAGGAAAAGAGGTAGGCCGAGAAACTCCTGGCGTCGAGACCTCCAAGCAGACATCAAGAGACTGGGAACCACCTGGAGTAGAATCGAAGGAGAAGCACAGGACAGGAGTTGCTGGAGGTCTCTCGTCGACGGCCTATACCCGGGTAGGGGTGACAGGCGTAAGTAAGTAAGTAAGTGACTTCTTGAGACCGTCTTTGTATCTCTTCTTTGGTGCCCCTCTGTCTCGGTGTCCAGTGGCGAGCTCGCCGAACAGAGTGATCTTGGGTAGGCGATGATCCTCCATCCTGGAGACGTGCCCCGCCCAGCGAAGCTGTGTCCGCAGCAGCAAAGCCTCGATGCTCACAGTTTCCGCCTGTTCAAGGACCTCGACGTTGGTGACATAGTCACTCCAGTGAATGCCCAGGATGGTACGCAGGCAGCGCTGGTGAAAGCGTTCGAGGAGTCGTAGTTGGCTGCGGTAGAGGGCCCAGGACTCGGAACCGTACAGCAGGGTGGTGAGGACGACAGCTCTGTACACGCTGATCTTGGTGCCTTTTTTCAGCTGTTGATTGTGCCACACCCGCTTGAATAGTCGCCCGAAAGCACTGTTCGCTTTTGCCAGCCTGTTGTCCAGCTCCTTGTCCAGCTTGGCGTCTGACGTGATGATGCAGCCAAGGTAGGTAAACTGGTGTACAGACTTCAGTTCGGACTCGCCGATGGTGATGTGGGGAGGGCGATGCTCTTCCTTGGGTGCCGGCTGATGAAGGACCTCTGTCTTTTTCAGACTGACCTCAAGTCCAAAGAGCTGGGCGGCATCTGCGAAGCAGGACGTAATGCGCTGCAAGGCTCTCTCTGTGTGTGCAACGAGGGCAGCGTCATCAGCAAAGAGCAGCTCACGAATCAGTTGGTCTAGGGTTTTCGTGTGGGCCTGCAGTCGTCTGAGGTTGAACAGGCTGCCATCGAGACGATACCTGATGTACACTGCGTCGTCATCGTCGAGGTCCACTGTGGCCTGCTTCAACATCATGCTGAAGAAGATGGTGAAGAGGGTCGGTGCCAGCACGCAGCCTTGCTTCACGCCGTTGCGAATGGGGAATGGTTCTGAGAGGTCACTGTTTAGTCTGACCTGGCCTTGCTGGTCCTCGTGGAGCTGGACGATCATGTTGAGGAACTTTGGGGGACAGCCTAGTCGCTCCAGGATCTGCCACATACCTTGCCGGAAGGAAGAAGATTACAAGATTAGAGCCGGCAATTTGGGCCTGACGGATTCAGATGTAGACTACTGGTGTAACAAATAAGCTCTTCAGTCATGAGTCTAAAAATTCTGCACTTCTGCAGGAGTTTTCCCGTGAGATGACGCGAGTCGACTCCGAAAGTAGCATTGCATCCGACGCATCTGATAAAATTCACCATCACGTGCATTAACTTTTATTTTAGAAAGTCAATAGACATTTCTGGACACTTCCGGAGATGTTAATCATCACCTGGTTTGCTGTGAAAACTGTGAAACTATGGCCATACTGTCTCTGAAATGGTTGTACCTCGACCGTGATCGTGGTGGAGGGATCTGCAGGAGCCAAGTCAAATAAGAACGTTGTATAAAAATGGTCTTGTTCGCCGTTCTCCACTATTTTTTTTTTAAAAATCCAGTCAGTTTTCTTTACGACGCACACAACACAACGCTTTGAAATCTGTTGCCTCTTTCTCGCATTTCATTTTGTAATAAATTGCCTCTTTCTCGCATTTCATTTTGTAATAAAACAACGAGTTGTTGATACTAGCACGTATCACCGCGAAAAGGAAAAGAAAAAGGCATTATGACACGGATAGATGACCATACTTTTCACCAGCTCATCGGCAACAAAAGTGATCCGTGAGAAAAGGGTTCCTCGTTATCTCATTGTACCCCAAGACCGAAATCCCCAAATGTTGCCGTTGTCCTCTGAAGACAGCATTGCAGTGCAGGACACAGATCGACCATGATAGTTTCAAGGGTGATGCCAGAATAGCTTGGCGCCCATAGGCGCCAAGCTATTCTGGCATCACCCTTGAACTATCATGGTCGATCCATCTCTTGCTGTGGTGTGTCTGGTGTAGAATGAGTTATCCGCCAAAACGTCCTGATTATTTCTGTAAAAGTGAAAAGTCTGTTTGGCACTATCTTATTTTTACCCAGAAATGTTCAGTTCTTTCGGCCGATGAAATGAGACTTCATCGTCTATTTTCCTCGTAAAACGTGAACGGCATCTTGGGGGATTTGTGATTCGTGAATCGCAAAATAAATCATAATTCGTGAACCCGTCATGTATCATCCCCTTCCCACAACACCCCCCCCCCCTCCCGCCCCCATGCCCCGTTCAGTCATAGTCAATGCTTCTATTTGGAGGAGTTTTCGTTGACGTATACATGAACAGTGGAGCCTGCGCCTCACATTGAAGATTTACCAAAAACTGCATAAATGAGATCTTATACGATGGGTGAAAGGCCAAAAACAGTTAGTTAGTTATTTGGGTTTAACGCCGAGCAGGCAAATAAGGCCATCTCTCGGCGGGAGGCCAGAAACAAATCCAAAGGGACACAATGTGCAACTTTCGCGTGCATTTTGCTTATTTTAGTTTCAAAGGCAGTATCATACAGTACCGCGCTTTTGTCAGAGAACATCGATGACAGGTCTCACTGCGCCAGCACTGCTCGCAATATTGTTTCAATAACATCTGTCGGCTACTGGGGGCTGACGGGTTCAGATGTAGGCTACTGGGGCCTGACGGGTTCAGATGACGGCTACTGGGGCCTGACGGGTTCAGATGTAGGCTACTGGGGACTGACGGGTTCAGATGTAGGCTACTGGGGACTGACGGGTTCAGATGTAGGCTACTGGGGCCTGACGGGTTTAGATGTAGGCTACTGGGGACTGACGGGTTCAGATGTCGGCTACTGGGGCCTGACGGGTTCAGATGAAGGCTACTGGGGACTGACGGGTTCAAATGTAGGCTACTGGGGGCTGACGGGTTTAGATGTAGGCTACTGGGGACTGACGGGTTCAGATGTAGGCTACTGGGGGACTGACGGGTTCAGATGTAGGCTACTGGGGACTGACGGGTTCAGATGAAGGCTACTGGGGCCTGACGGGTTCAGATGTAGGCTACTGGGGACTGACGGGTTCAGATGTAGGCTACTGGGGGCTGACGGGTTCAAATGTAGGCTACTGGGGACTGACGTGTTCAGATGTAGGCTACTGGGGCCTGACGGGTTCAGATGAAGGCTACTGGGGACTGACGTGTTCAGATGAAGGCTACTGGGGCCTGACGGGTTCAGATGTAGGCTACTGGGGCCTGACGGGTTCAAATGTAGGCTACTGGGGCCTGACGGGTTCAAATGTAGGCTACTGGGGACTGACGGGTTCAGATGTAGGCTACTGGGGACTGACGTGTTCAGATGTAGGCTACTGGGGACTGACGGGTTCAAATGTAGGCTACTGGGGACTGACGGGTTCAGATGTAGGCTACTGGGGACTGACGGGTTCAAATGTAGGCTACTGGGGACTGACGGGTTCAGATGTAGGCTACTGGGGACTGACGGGTTTAGATGTAGGCTACTGGGGGCTGACGGGTTCAGATGAAGGCTACTGGGGGCTGACGGGTTCAGATGAAGGCTACTGGGGGCTGACGGGTTCAGATGAAGGCTACTGGGGCCTGACGGGTTCAGATGAAGGCTACTGGGGCCTGACGGGTTCAGATGTAGGCTACTGGGGGCTGACGGGTTTAGATGTAGGCTACTGGGGGCTGACGGGTTCAGATGTAGGCTACTGGGGGCTGACGGGTTCACATGTAGGCTACTGGGGGCTGACGGGTTCACATGTAGGCTACTGGGGACTGACGGGTTCAGATGTAGGCTACTGGGGACTGGCGGGTTCAGATGAAGGCTACTGGGGCCTGACGGGTTCAGATGAAGGCTACTGGGGACTGACGGGTTCAGATGTAGGCTACTGGGGCCTGACGGGTTCAGATGAAGGCTACTGGGGCCTGACGGGTTCAGATGTAGGCTACTGGGGCCTGACGGGTTCAGATGTAGGCTACTGGGGCCTGACGGGTTCAGATGAAGGCTACTGGGGACTGACGGGTTCAGATGAAGGCTACTGGGGCCTGACGGGTTCAGATGTAGGCTACTGGGGCCTGACGGGTTCAGATGTAGGCTACTGGGGGCTGACGGGTTCAGATGTAGGCTACTGGGGCCTGACGGGTTCAGATGAAGGCTACTGGAGCCTGACGGGTTCAGATGAAGGCTACTGGGGCCTGACGGGTTCAGATGAAGGCTACTGGGGACTGACGGGTTCAGATGTAGGCTACTGGGGCCTGACGGGTTCAAATGTAGGCTACTGGGGCCTGACGGGTTCAGATGAAGGCTACTGGGGCCTGACGGGTTCAGATGAAGGCTACTGGGGCCTGACGGGTTCAGATGAAGGCTACTGGGGACTGACGGGTTCAGATGTAGGCTACTGGGGCCTGACGGGTTCAAATGTAGGCTACTGGGGACTGACGGGTTCAGATGAAGGCTACTGGGGCCTGACGGGTTCAGATGAAGGCTACTGGGGACTGACGGGTTCAGATGTAGGCTACTGGGGCCTGACGGGTTCAAATGTAGGCTACTGGGGCCTGACGGGTTCAAATGTAGGCTACTGGGGACTGACGGGTTCAGATGAAGGCTACTGGGGACTGACGGGTTCAGATGTAGGCTACTGGGGCCTGACGGGTTCAGATGAAGGCTACTGGGGACTGACGGGTTCAGATGAAGGATACTGGGGCCTGACGGGTTCAGATGAAGGCTACTGGGGACTGACGGGTTCAGATGAAGGCTACTGGGGCCTGACGGGTTCAGATGAAGGCTACTGGGGACTGACGGGTTCAGATGTAGGCTACTGGGGCCTGACGGGTTCAAATGTAGGCTACTGGGGCCTGACGGGGTTCAAATGTAGGCTACTGGGGACTGACGGGTTCAGATGAAGGCTACTGGGGCCTGACGGGTTCAGATGAAGGCTACTGGGGACTGACGGGTTCAGATGTAGGCTACTGGGGACTGACGGGTTCAAATGTAGGCTACTGGGGCCTGACGGGTTCAGATGTAGGCTACTGGGGACTGACGGGTTCAAATGTAGGCTACTGGGGACTGACGGGTTCAGATGTAGGCTACTGGGGCCTGACGGGTTCAGATGAAGGCTACTGGGGCCTGACGGGTTCAGATGAAGGCTACTGGGGACTGACGGGTTCAGATGTAGGCTACTGGGGCCTGACGGGTTCAAATGTAGGCTACTGGGGCCTGACGGGTTCAGATGAAGGCTACTGGGGACTGACGGGTTCAGATGTAGGCTACTGGGGGCTGACGGGTTCAGATGTAGGCTACTGGGGACTGACGTGTTCAGATGAAGGCTACTGGGGCCTGACGGGTTCAGATGTAGGCTACTGGGGGCTGACGGGTTCAGATGAAGGCTACTGGTGACTGACGGGTTCAGATGAAGGCTACTGGGGCCTGACGGGTTCAGATGAAGGCTACTGGGGCCTGACGGGTTCAGATGAAGGCTACTGGGGACTGACGGGTTCAGATGTAGGCTACTGGGGCCTGACGGGTTCAAATGTAGGCTACTGGGGCCTGACTGGTTCAAATGTAGGCTACTGGGGCCTGACGGGTTCAGATGTAGGCTACTGGGGACTGACGTGTTCAGATGTCGGCTACTGGGGGCTGACGGGTTCAGATGTAGGCTACTGGCGGCTGACGGGTTTAGATGTAGGCTACTGGGGGCTGACGGGTTCAGATGTAGGCTACTGGGGGCTGACGGGTTCAGATGTAGGCTACTGGGGGCTGACGGGTTTAGATGTAGGCTACTGGGGACTGACGGGTTCAGATGTAGGCTACTGGGGCCTGACGGGTTCAGATGTAGGCTACTGGGGCCTGACGGGTTCAGATGAAGGCTACTGGGGCCTGACGGGTTCACATGTAGGCTACTGGGGACTGACGGGTTCACATGTAGGCTACTGGGGACTGACGGGTTCAGATGAAGGCTACTGGGGCCTGACGGGTTCAGATGAAGGCTACTGGGGCCTGACGGGTTCAGATGAAGGCTACTGGGGCCTGACGGGTTCAGATGAAGGCTACTGGGGACTGACGGGTTCAGATGTAGGCTACTGGGGCCTGACGGGTTCAAATGTAGGCTACTGGGGCCTGACGGGGTTCAAATGTAGGCTACTGGGGACTGACGGGTTCAGATGAAGGCTACTGGGGCCTGACGGGTTCAGATGAAGGCTACTGGGGACTGACGGGTTCAGATGTAGGCTACTGGGGACTGACGGGTTCAAATGTAGGCTACTGGGGCCTGTCGGGTTCAGATTTAGGCTACTGGGGACTGACGGGTTCAGATGAAGGCTACTGGGGCCTGACGGGTTCAGATGTAGGGTACTGGGGACTGACGGGTTCAGATGTAGGCTACTGGGGCCTGACGGGTTCAGATGTAGGCTACTGGGGACTGACGGGTTCAGATGAAGGCTACTGGGGCCTGACGGGTTCAAATGTAGGCTACTGGGGACTGACGGGTTCAGATGTAGGCTACTGGGGCCTGACGGGTTCAGATGTAGGCTACTGGGGACTGACGGGTTCAGATGAAGGCTACTGGGGCCTGACGGGTTCAGATGAAGGCTACTGGGGACTGACGGGTTCAGATGTAGGCTACTGGGGCCTGACGGGTTCAGATGTAGGCTACTGGGGACTGACGGGTTCAGATGAAGGCTACTGGGGCCTGACGGGTTCAAATGTAGGCTACTGGGGACTGACGGGTTCAGATGTAGGCTACTGGGGCCTGACGGGTTCAGATGAAGGCTACTGGGGCCTGACGGGTTCAGATGAAGGCTACTGGGGACTGACGGGTTCAGATGTAGGCTACTGGGGCCTGACGGGTTCAAATGTAGGCTACTGGGGCCTGACGGGTTCAGATGAAGGCTACTGGGGCCTGACGGGTTCAGATGAAGGCTACTGGGGCCTGACGTGTTCAGATGAAGGCTACTGGGGCCTGACGGGTTCAGATGAAGGCTACTGGGGACTGACGGGTTCAGATGTAGGCTACTGGGGCCTGACGGGTTCAAATGTAGGCTACTGGGGCCTGACGGGTTCAAATGTAGGCTACTGGGGACTGACGGGTTCAGATGAAGGCTACTGGGGACTGACGGGTTCAGATGTAGGCTACTGGGGCCTGACGGGTTCAAATGTAGGCTACTGGGGCCTGACGGGTTCAAATGTAGGCTACTGGGGCCTGACGGGTTCAAATGTAGGCTACTGGGGCCTGACGGGTTCAAATGTAGGCTACTGGGGCCTGACGGGTTCAAATGTAGGCTACTGGGGACTGACGGGTTCAAATGTAGGCTACTGGGGCCTGACGGGTTCAGATGAAGGCTACTGGGGACTGACGGGTTTAGATGAAGGCTACTGGGGCCTGACGGGTTCAGATGAAGGCTACTGGGGACTGACGGGTTCAGATGTAGGCTACTGGGGACTGACGGGTTTAGATGTAGGCTACTGGGGACTGACGGGTTCAGATGAAGGCTACTGGGGACTGACGGGTTCAGATGTAGGCTACTGGGGACTGACGGGTTCAGATGTAGGCTACTGGGGACTGACGGGTTCAGATGAAGGCTACTGGGGCCTGACGGGTTCAGATGAAGGCTACTGGGGACTGACGGGTTTAGATGAAGGCTACTGGGGCCTGACGGGTTCAAATGTCGGCTACTGGGGCCTGACGGGTTCAAATGTAGGCTACTGGGGCCTGACGGGTTCAGATGTAGGCTACTGGGGCCTGACGGGTTCAGATGTAGGCTACTAAAATGGGAGACAACCGCCTCTACGCTGGGGGACAGCCAAATCAGTCACGCCATTCTTCTCACATACAAAATGCCTGCTGCCAAAAATCGACGCAGGAATGGGAAGCCCGGACTGGCTGGCACTGGCCAAATTACAACACTGAAGACTTGAGCGGGTCTACTGCCCAGGACATGCTGGAATCCACGGCAATGATCGAGCCGACACCCTCGCTGGCAAGGCAGAGCTACCATGGGGGCTTAGGATGGGCTGGTCAGACGTGGTCAGAAACATAAGAAAGCATTTTCAGGAGAGCCAAGGGCACAACATAGTCGATCGCCTCCGGATCATCAGGTGTAGAGAAAGGCAGTGGGCGCTGGGCAGACCCACAGTAAAGCAGAGCAATATTGGTGTAAAGTAGAGAAAGGAACTTTAGCAAGAATCTGATGGATAGGGTGGAGCGCATGTGGGCCTTTCCGACCGCAGAGATCCCATCTTGAGCGAACAGAGACAACCGCTGTACCGCCGCGCGGGGAGACACAGAGTTTACCTGTCGTTTCAGTCTACTAGCGAGGCCGTCACGCCCCTGTGAGCCCGCCCCACACCAAGAGTGAGCTGCAATAACTCCTGATCCGGGACGTGTTACGGCCATTGATTGGTTAGTTCAGGTTTAACGTCCACGGCACCAAAGTGATAATGGATGGCCCTGACGGGCGGGTTATGGGGAGACAGGGAAATCTATTGCCTATGGAGTACGACCTGAACACTGATCAACTCAGGCGCACTCCAACTGTGCCACTTTGATTTACCAGGACCTTTCAAGGGGCATGCTATTGAACAAATCCGTTTTCCCCCCTGGATTGTGAGTCCAGCTACCGGGGCCAGGACGGGATTCGAACCCACGACCCGGCGATTCCTTTCGCTCTCCTGCTCCGACGTTTAACCGCCTGAGCTATTTCGGACTCTCTTGTTACGGCCAAAGACTGGTTTATATATATACACGGCCGAGTGGGCGTGCGGGGATCATGACTTTTTTTCCCTAATGACAGAAAACAGAATGGATGGCGTGTGTACCTGTGTACGTCAGACTTCTTGTCGCCTGCATGGTTTGTGCACATTCTCACCCCTTGACTGCCGGGTGGGCACGGATTTCGCGCCTGAAACCGCTGCACACTGACCGACCTTGGCGTGACGAGCACAGATGTAAATGTGACCAGACGCGGGCACAAAGAACACAGGATTAACAAGAGACATAAATCCTCATGAGCCCCCGCGACTGCGGTAAGTTAGTGCGACTGCGGTAAGTTAGTGCGACTGCGGTAAGTTAGTGCGACTGTGGTAAGTTAGTGCGACTGCGGTAAGTTAGTGCGACTGCGGTAAGTTAGTGCGACTGCGGTAAGTTAGTGCGACTGCGGTAAGTTAGTGCGACTGCGGTAAGTTAGTGCGACTGCGGTAAGTTAGTGCGACTGCGGTAAGTTAGTGCGACTGCGGTAAGTTAGTGCGACTGCGGTAAGTTAGTGCGACTGTGGGGGCTTATGATGATTTATGTCTCTTGCAGATGGGCAGGTTAAGGGGTTAAACGGAAACCTAACAAGGCTGGCAGAGTGGCAGTCAGGTCCTGTATACCAGTGGCAGTTAGGTCCTGTATACCAGTGGCAGTTAGGTTCTGTATACCAGTGGCAGTTAGGTTCTGTATACCAGTGGCAGTTAGGTCCTGTATACCAGTGGCAGTTGGGTCCTGTATACCAGTGGCAGTTAGGTCCTGTATACCAGTGGCAGTTAGCTCCTGTATACCAGTGGCAGTTAGGTTCTGTATACCAGTGGCAGTTAGGTCCTGTATACCAGAGTGGCAGTTGGGTCCTGTATACCAGAGTGGCAGTTAGGTCCTGTATACCAGAGTGGCAGTTGTGTCCTGTATACCAGAGTGGCAGTTAGGTCCTGTATACCAGAGTGGCAGTTAGGTCCTGTATACCAGAGTGGCAGTTAGATCCTGTATACCAGAGTGGCAGTTGGGTTCTGTGTACCAGAGTGGCAGTTAGGTTCTGTATACCAGAGTGGCAGTTAGGTCCTGTATACCAGAGTGACAGTTGGGTTCTGTATACCAGAGTAGCAGTTAGGTCCTGTATACCAGAGTGGCAGTCAGGTCCTGTATACCAGAGTGGCAGTTAGGTACTGTATACCAGAGTGGCAGTTAGGTTCTGTATACCAGAGTGACAGTTAGGTTCTGTATACCAGAGTGGCAGTTAGGTCCTGTATACCAGTGGCAGTCAGGTTCTGTATACCAGAGTGGCAGTTAGGTCCTGTATACCAGAGTGGCAGTTAGGTCCTGTATACCAGAGTGGCAGTTGGGTCCTGTATACCAGAGTGGCTGTTAGGTCCTGTATACCAGAGTGGTTGTTAGGTCCTGTATACCAGAGTGGCAGTTGGGTTCTGTCTACCAGAGTGGCAGTCGGGTCCTGTGTACCAGAGTGGCAGTTAGGTCCTGTATACCAGAGTGGCAGTTGGGCCCTGTATACCAGAGTGGCAGTTAGGTCCTGTATACCAGAGTGGCAGTTGTGTCCTGTATACCAGAGTGGCAGTTAGGTCCTGTATACCAGAGTGGCAGTTAGGTCCTGTATACCAGAGTGGCATTTAGGTCCTGTATACCAGAGTGGCAGTCGGGTCCTGTGTACCAGAATGGCAGTTAGGTCCTGTATACCAGAGTGGCAGTTGGGTTCTGTATACCAGAGTGGCAGTTAGGTCCTTTATACCAGAGTGGCAGTCAGGTCCTGTATACCAGAGTGGCAGTTAGGTCCTGTATACCAGAGTGGCAGTTGGGTCCTGTATACCAGAGTGGCAGTTAGGTTCTGTATACCAGAGTGGCAGTTGGGTTCTGTGTACCAGAATGGCAGTTGGGTCCTGTGTACCAGAGTGGCAGTTAGGTCCTGTATACCAGAGTGGCAGTTAGGTCCACTTTGGTATCAGCTTCAGCCCACTTAATCAAATTTCAAATACAAACGATTTTGAATTTCCAAAAACTTCAGTAGCTCGCTTGAGCTTGCCCTTAGCACCACGTGAATGTTCTGTGTTTACGTACAGTGTGTGAGTGAATGTGCGTGATTCACGTGAGCGTGCTTGTTGGGTTCAGTTCGCGGCGGCGCTTTGAGCCGATTTTTAATTGGGATAAAGCGCCTATTTAATGCGCTTATTATTATACCAGAGTGGCAGTTGGGCCCTGTATACCAGAGTGGCAGTTAGGTCCTGTATACCAGAGTGGCAGTTGTGTCCTGTATACCAGAGTGGCAGTTGTGTCCTGTATACCAGAGTGGCAGTTAGGTCCTGTATACCAGAGTGGCAGTTAGGTCCTGTATACCAGAGTGGCAGTTAGGTCCTGTATACCAGAGTGGCAGTCGGGTCCTGTGTACCAGAGTGGCAGTTAGGTCCTGTATACCAGAGTGGCAGTTGGGTTCTGTATACCAGAGTGGCAGTCGGGTCCTGTATACCAGAGTGGCAGTTAGGTCCTGTATACCAGAGTGGCAGTTAGGTCCTGTATACCAGAGTGGCAGTTGGGTCCTGTATACCAGTGGCAGTTAGGTCCTGTATACCAGAGTGGCAGTTAGGTCCTGTATACCAGAGTGGCAGCTGGGTTCTGTATACCAGAGTGGCAGTTAGGTCCTTTATACCAGAGTGGCAGTGAGGTCCTGTATACCAGAGTGGCAGTTAGGTCCTGTATACCAGAGTGGCAGTTGGGTCCTGTATACCAGAGTGGCAGTTAGGTCCTGTATACCAGAGTGGCAGTTAGGTCCTGTATACGGCGGTACATTGATGATTGTACGGACTGAAACGATTGTATGTCAGCAACAAGAATAATCACAGAACACGAACTCTCAAACCAACCAAAACACAAAGACAAACTTTGAAATAAACGCACACAAAAAACAGAAACGGGCTCGGGCAGAGAACGAAAGATTCGCACCTCAAACAGCCTTTCAAATAAAAATTTTAAAAAGTCAAACAGATGGATTAAAAACAACAACATGCTTTAAAGCCATTCACCGGCATTGGACGCAGTCATATAATATAGTTAGTTAGTTATTTGGGTATAACTCCGAGCAGACGACCAAGGTCATCTCACTGCGGTCATATAATATGGAGGCGTACACAGTCAGAAATGTCAGTAATGTGAGAATTGTTTTGTGTTGGAAAGGTAAGACAGACGAAAGAGTTTTATCGGAGTTCCTGCGCAATACATCCCAAAGCACTCCACAATAATCACACTCGTTCTGCAAACAAAAATCTACAAAGGGGTGCTTCAAGGAATTGTTCGGTGAGAGAATCTCAATAAATAAATCTAAGGGTGAGAGAATCGCAATAATTTCTTGAGATTTTCTCAGCGGTAGAGTTATCCATAACTGATAACGGACAGATGAAAGAGTTTATCAGGGTTACTGGGCACTACATCTCACAACAATCAACACTAATGGCAATCGTTCTACAGACAAAATACAAAAGGATCATCAAATATTTGCTCGGTGAGAGAATCTCAATAAATAAATCTTAGGGTGAGAAAATCAAAATAAATACGTCTAAAATAATTTGAAATGCAATCAGAACTTTTGTACTTGGACGTCATAATAAAACAAGATGAGGATTTCGTCCCAAAGTCTACCGTATTGTTTGGAGCTCACATGCGTTTTTCTTTTAGGAACATTTGTTCATATTTTTAGGCTCATTATGCTGATCCATTCCCCTCCTCTCTGAGCCAACCTCTGATCAACACACACGTCGGCGCACACAAATAAAGACGGACACACGGCGCTTCCCGCCATTAGTACGCTCTGTGGTCTGGAGTAGCATAGCTATTCGGAAGCAGAAGAATAGCACGAGCAGCGAAATGACGTCACTTCAAGCTTCACGTCATGGTATCATTATCCACGACGCCGTGTTCATAGTGACGACTCGATGTTATACGTCACTCATCACAATACTAACATTTGACGTATTAGAGGATTAAACTTGGCAATTTCTAGCTGATTTTCACACCTAGGGCTTACAGGTCACAATTTGACCTAATCCTACCCCACGGCCGGGACAAACAGCAGGCTTCTGCAACACTGTTTATGAAAAATCATGCGGGTATTAATGAGAAGAAAAGAAAAATTAAAGGTATGTTAGCTGTTTTACAAATGACTCCGAAAAGGGGTGCATAAAAATTGTCTGATTTTCACACCTAGGGCATACAGGTCACAATATTGACCTAATCGTACCCGACAGCCGAGGCAAACTGTTCGCTTATGCATATACCGTATATGAAAAATTATACGATTATTAATAAGAAGATTGTTTTTTCGTAAAAAAAGATTCAATTGTTTTAAGATTAATCCTAAATAATTCGTGAAATTAATCCCAAAAAACGTGAAAATATATATTTTAAAATATCTAATTATCACTCAAAAAGATCTAGAGGTACAATGCTGGTTAACGAACTCATTCAATATCTCTCTTTTATCTAGCTATAAGCAAAATATATAGTAAAAATAAGAAAAACTACGGACGCTAAAACAAACCAAACACAAAGAAAAACGTTTGAAATAAACCCACACAGAAACAAATGCCAAACGGCCGTCCAAACAACACAAACAGCCGTCCAAACAACACAAACAGCCGTCCAAACAACACAAACAGCCGTCCAAACAACACATGCAAAGTGGCGTCAGCAAAAAGCATAGATCCTCATGAGTCCCGCAGTTGCTGAGGCTCATGAGGATCTATGTCTCTTGCACTTCTCATGAGCATTTATGTCTTGTGTGTTCACTTTTGTTATCTCGGGAGTGAAGGGAAGGCTCAGACAACGCAATAAGTATTTGTTGTTGCTATAATGATATTAAATTGTATAAAAATACCAAACCCGGATATGAAAAGGTGCATCACGTGGTGTGTGGCATTAGTCGTACCCCCCCCCCTCCCTCAATTACTTACTTACTTACGCCTGTCACCCCTACCCGGGTATAGGCCGTCGACGAGAGACCTCCAGCAACTCCTGTCCTGTGCTTCTCCTTCGATTCTACTCCAGGTGGTTCCCAGTCTCTTGATGTCTGCTTGGAGGTCTCGACGCCAGGAGTTTCTCGGCCTACCTCTTTTCCTCTTTCCCTGGGGGTTCCATGACAATGCCTGCCTAGTGATACTGGAAGCTGGCTTTCTCAGACTGTGACCGATCCATCCCCATCTTCTTCGCCCAATTTCATTCTCTGCTGTTATCTGCTCTGTTCTCTCCCAGAGTCTGACGTTGCTGATCTTCTCTGGCCAGTGGATTTTCAAAATTCTTCTAGGGCAACTGTTCATGAAGGTCTGTACTCTGTTGACTGTGGTTTTTGTCAATCTCCATGTCTCTGCTCCATATAGGAGAACTGCTTTTACATTGGAGTTGAAAATCCGGACTTTGGTGTGTTGTGACAGCTCTCTGGAACTCCACACTTTTTTCAACTGGAGAAAGGCTGCTCTGGCTTTACCGATTCGTGCTCTGACATCTGCATCAGTGCCGCCTTTTTTGTCTATGATGCTCCCGAGCCTCCCTCAATGAGTCGTATCATTTCCAAGTTGTTCTCTTTATAGGGTCGGCGGGAGGGCGAGTGAGGTAATTTGACCAAAAAAAATCCGCTGCAAACAAATGTCCCATCTCGGGACAACAAAGGTATTCGTATTGACTGTGTTTCTTACTGAACAGCCGCGTGTGTACTCTTTAGAAACCTTTAATTTTGGACTGCTTTCACGTTAATGATGTAGTTCTACTACTTTTGCTTTTAAAATGACTATGAAGTTATATACTAGTTAAGTTCAGTATAATTCAGGTGGTGACTGTTTATGCCGGAGCGACTGTTTAAACACCGGTGCTGGACTATGGCGGCGACGCGCCCCCAGGTGCTGTTTGACCGTTGTTCAGTTTTATGTTGCCTAGATCGGAGATCATCTCCGTATCGACGCGGGTATTTTGTTTCTGTTGTTAACTTGTTTTATGTACTAGTTTTTAGCCAAGTAGGACCTTAATAAAGAACATTATAATAGTGTGTTCAGGAGACATAGGGCTGTCTTAGTTTTCTGTTTTTGTCAGGGAGGTTCGGGTCGGGATGAGGCCACTGGCGCTGGCCATTAGATGCCTTGGCGACGGGCTTCACTCGTCCTGAGTCATTGTCCATTTTGTAGTAGCTCTGTTATTGTAATTCGTGGAATGAGCGAGCGAGTGAATGAATGTAAGCAGCACCTGTGGTGGCAAAAAATGTGAATTTCCCCATGAGGGATTAATAAAGTATTATTGTATTGTATTTGTTTTGTATTTGTATTGTATTGTATTCGTGCTGGCGAAGGCTGTGACGGGAATGTGCGCGGCCGGCCTTGTGCACACGATACTGACTAGATACACTGTACTAGCTTTTTGTATTTCATTCACAACCAAACGCGGGTAAATGATTGACCGTGGTAGTTCAGGGGCAGTGCCTAAATGGGCACTACCCTGGAACCATCGTGCTCGATCCTGGCCAGGCGCCAAGAAACTCATCCAGCACAGCACCACCCTTGATCAAGCGCGGTCCACCTAGAACAAGCGACGGACGCGGGGACTGAGCTAATCTGACAATACCTTTCAGCGCAAGCTATCACGGTGGGTTTTTTTTCACCGATAATCACACTCAAAATGTGCTCCAAATACCTGTGGCATAACCCCTTCGTGGCCAGGCTTTGCAAAATTCAACATCAAAGCTCCCGTCCAAGCCACAGGGTTTCAGCCAGAGGCATAGATCCTCATGAGCCCCCGCACCTGCGGGGGCTCATGAGGATCTATACCTCTTGCAGGTTGCGTTGTGTTCAATTTGTCTCGGCAGTGAAGGGGTTAAATGAATTTGAACAAAGGAAGCGCGCGCGGGCCAAGCAAACGAGGCCAGAAGGAGACCGCCACAAAACGGCCGCCATCAGGAATGCCTCCTGAACACAAGTAAAGGCCGGTCTTCCTGTAGATGAACGACCCACGCGTGGTTCCTGTCAAATATGGCCCAGTACGGGACACACACAGAGATGATTTCAAATCAAGTATTCATACTACACTCACTACTAGTGTTCATACTACACTCACTACTAGTGTTCATACTACACTCACTACTAGTGTTCATACTACACTCACTACTAGTATTCATACTACACTCACTACTAGTATTCATACTACACTCACTACTAGTATTCATACTACACTCACTACTAGTGTTCATACTACACTCACTACTAGTGTTCATACTACACTCACTACTAGTATTCATACTACACTCACTACTAGTATTCATACTACACTCACTACTAGTATTCATACTACATTCACTACTAGTATTCATACTACACTCATTACTAGTATTCATACTACACTCATTACTAGTATTCATACTACACTCACTACTAGTATTCATACTACACTCACTACTAGTATTCATACTACACTCACTACTAGTGTTCATACTACACTCATTACTAGTATTCATACTACACTCACTACTAGTATTCATACTACACTGACTAGTATTCATACTACACTCACTACTAGTATTCATACTACACTCACTACTAGTGTTCATACTACACTCACTACTAGTATTCATACTACACTCATTACTAGTATTCATACTACACTCATTACTAGTATTCATACTACACTCACTACTAGTATTCATACTACACTCACTACTAGTGTTCATACTACACTCATTACTAGTATTCATAATACACTCATTACTAGTATTCATACTACACTGACTAGTGTTCATACTACACTCACTACTAGTGTTCATACTACACTCACTACTAGTATTCATACTACACTGACTACTAGTGTTCATACTACACTCACTACTAGTATTCATACTACACTCATTACTAGTATTCATACTACACTCACTACTAGTATTCATACTACACTCATTACTAGTATTCATACTACACTCACTACTAGTATTCATACTACACTCACTACTACTATTCATACTACACTCACTACTAGTGTTCATACTACACTCATTACTAGTATTCATACTACACTCACTACTAGTGTTCATACTACACTGACTAGTGTTCATACTACACTCACTACTAGTGTTCATACTACACTCACTACTAGTATTCATACTACACTGACTACTAGTGTTCATACTACACTCACTACTAGTATTCATACTACACTGACTACTAGTGTTCATACTACACTCACTACTAGTGTTCATACTACACTCACTACTAGTATTCATATACTACACTCACTACTAGTATTCATACTACACTCACTACTAGTATTCATACTACACTCATTACTAGTATTCATACTACACTCACTACTAGTGTTCATACTACACTCATTACTAGTATTCATACTACACTCACTACTACAAGTAAAGGCCGGTCTTCCTGTAGATGAACGACCCACGCGTGGTTCCTGTCAAATATGGCCCAATACGGGACACACACAGAGATGATTTCAAATCAAGTATTCATACTACACTCACTACTAGTGTTCATACTACACTCACTACTAGTGTTCATACTACACTCACTACTAGTGTTCATACTACACTCACTACTAGTGTTCATACTACACTCACTACTAGTATTCATACTACACTCACTACTAG
The DNA here is from genome assembly GCA_036245525.1 of Semisulcospira habei. Taxonomy (NCBI): domain Eukaryota; kingdom Metazoa; phylum Mollusca; class Gastropoda; family Semisulcospiridae; genus Semisulcospira; species Semisulcospira habei. The sequence goes on from BTPG01000006.1 coordinate 212,019,015, forward strand.
TATTCATACTACACTCACTACTAGTATTCATACTACACTCACTACTAGTGTTCATACTACACTCACTACTAGTATTCATACTACACTCACTACTAGTGTTCATACTACACTCACTACTAGTATTCATACTACACTCACTACTAGTATTCATACTACACTCACTACTAGTATTCATACTACATTCACTACTAGTATTCATACTACACTCATTACTAGTATTCATACTACACTCACTACTAGTATTCATACTACACTCACTACTAGTGTTCATACTACACTCACTACTAGTGTTCATACTACACTCATTACTAGTATTCATACTACACTCACTACTAGTGTTCATACTACACTGACTAGTATTCATACTACACTCACTACTAGTATTCATACTACACTCACTACTAGTGTTCATACTACACTCACTACTAGTATTCATACTACACTCATTACTAGTATTTATACTACACTCACAACTAGTATTCATACTACACTCATTACTAGTATTCATACTACACTCACTACTAGTATTCATACTACACTCACTACTAGTGTTCATACTACACTCATTACTAGTATTCATACTACACTCATTACTAGTATTCATACTACACTGACTAGTGTTCATACTACACTCACTACTAGTGTTCATACTACACTCACTACTAGTATTCATACTACACTGACTACTAGTGTTCATACTACACTCACTACTAGTATTCATACTACACTCACTACTAGTATTCATACTACACTCATTACTAGTATTCATACTACACTCACTACTAGTATTCATACTACACTCACTACTACTATTCATACTACACTCACTACTAGTGTTCATACTACACTCATTACTAGTATTCATACTACACTCACTACTAGTGTTCATACTACACTGACTAGTGTTCATACTACACTCACTACTAGTGTTCATACTACACTCACTACTAGTATTCATACTACACTGACTACTAGTGTTCATACTACACTCACTACTAGTATTCATACTACACTGACTACTAGTGTTCATACTACACTCACTACTAGTGTTCATACTACACTCACTACTAGTATTCATATACTACACTCACTACTAGTATTCATACTACACTCACTACTAGTATTCATACTACACTCATTACTAGTATTCATACTACACTCACTACTAGTGTTCATACTACACTCATTACTAGTATTCATACTACACTCACTACTAGTGTTCATACTACACTCATTACTAGTATTCATACTACACTCACTACTAGTATTCATACTACACTCACTACTAGTATTCATACTACACTCACTACTAGTATTCATACTACACTCACTACTAGTATTCATACTACACTCACTACTAGTATTCATACTACACTCATTACTAGTATTCATACTACACTCACTACTAGTATTCATACTACACTCATTACTAGTATTCATACTACACTCACTACTAGTATTCATACTACACTCATTACTAGTATTCATACTACACTGACTACTAGTGTTCATACTACACTCACTACTAGTATTCATACTACACTGACTACTAGTGTTCATACTACACTCACTACTAGTGTTCATACTACACTGACTACTAGTGTTCATACTACACTCACTACTAGTATTCATATACTACACTCACTACTAGTATTCATACTACACTCACTACTAGTATTCATACTACACTCATTACTAGTGTTCATACTACACTCACTACTAGTATTCATACTACACTCATTACTAGTATTCATACTACACTCACTACTAGTATTCATACTACACTCATTACTAGTATTCATACTACACTCACTACTAGTATTCATACTACACTCATTACTAGTATTCATACTACACTGACTACTAGTGTTTATACTACACTCACTACTAGTACTCATATTACACTCACTACTAGTATTCATACTTCACTCACTACTAGTATTCATACTACACTCACTACTAGTGTTCATACTACACTCACTACTAGTATTCATACTACACTCACTACTAGTACCCGACTTGCACCTAACCCCTTCAATTCCAGTGATCACAGACTTTGTTTCCGAGGCTGCTGTTAACCCATTTCATCATGAGGCGGATTTAAAAAAAAAAGTTTTTATTGTTCTATGAAGGCTACAGTACAGATTAGGAGATAGATCAACCGTTTTAGTTCAAGGGTGGTGCCAGAATAGCTTGGCGCCTCAGGCGCCAAGCTGTTCTGGTACCACCCTTGAACTAACATGTCAAAGTTATTTCGAGCTTGGGTGTGTCAGGATGACAAGGGTTAATTCAATACCAAAGGATCATGGATAAGAAGTGGCGTCAGGAAGAGCCATAGATCCTCATCAGCCCATGCAACTGCGGGGGCTCATAAGGATCTATGTCTCCTGCATTCGGATCATATTTACTTCTTTCTCGGCAGTGAAGGGTATTATAGATAGGCCGGATCACACGAGCACTGGGACGTATTCATAGCCATGCCGGACCACACGAGCACTGGGACGTATTTATAGATACGCCGGATCACATGAGCACTGGGACGTATTTATAGATAGGCCGGATCACACGAGCACTGGGACGTATTTATAGATACGCCGGACCACACGAGCACTGGGACATATTCATATGCTGGACCACACGAGCACTGGGACGTATTTATAGCCATGCCGGACCACACGAGCACTGGGACGTATTCATAGCCATGCCGGACCACACGAGCACTGGGACGTATTTATAGATACGTCGGATCACACGAGCACTGGGACATATTCATAGCCATGCCGGACCACACGAGCACTGGGACGTATTTATAGATACGCCGGATCACACGAGCACTGGGACGTATTTATAGATACGCCGGATCACACGAGCACTGGGACGTATTTATAGATACGCCGGATCACACGAGCACTGGGACATATTCATAGCCATGCCGGACCACGCGAGCACTGGGACATATTCATAGCCATGCCGGACCACACGAGCACTGGGACATATTCATAGCCATGCCGGACCACACGAGCACTGGGACATATTCATAGCCATGCCGGACCACACGAGCACTGGGGCGTATTCATAGCCATGCCGGACCACACGAGCACTGGGACGTATTCATAGCCATGCCGGACCACACGAGCACTGGGACATATTCATAGCCATGCCGGACCACACAAGCACTGGGACATATTCATAGCCATGCCGGACCACACGAGCACTGGGGCGTATTCATAGCCATGCCGGACCACACGAGCACTGGGACGTATTCATAGCCATGCCGGACCACACGAGCACTGGGACGTATTCATAGCCATGCCGGACCACACGAGCACTGGGACGTATTCATAGATACGCCGGACCACACGAGCACTGGGACGTATTTATAGATACGCCGGACCACACGAGCACTGGGACGTATTTATAGATACGCCGGACCACACGAGCACTGGGACGTATTTATAGCCATGCCGGACCACACGAGCACTGGGACGTATTTATAGCCATGCCGGACCACACGAGCACTGGGACGTATTTATAGCCATGCCGGACCACACGAGCACTGGGACGTATTTATAGCCATGCCGGACCACACGAGCACTGGGACGTATTTATAGATACGCCGGACCACACGAGCACTGGGACATATTTATAGATACGCCGGACCACACGAGCACTGGGACGTATTCATAGCCATGCCGGACCACACGAGCACTGGGACGTATTTATAGATACGCCGGACCACACGAGCACTGGGACGTATTTATAGATACGCCGGACCACACGAGCACTGGGACGTATTCATAGCCATGCCGGACCACACGAGCACTGGGACGTATTTATAGATACGCCGGACCACACGAGCACTGGGACGTATTCATAGCCATGCCGGACCACACGAGCACTGGGACGTATTTATAGCCATGCCGGACCACAAGTGCACTGGGACGTAGTTATAGCCATGCCGGACCACAAGTGCACTGGGACGTAGTTATAGCCATGCCGGACCACAAGTGCACTGGGACGTAGTTATAGCCATGCCGGACCACAAGTGCACTGGGACGTAGTTATAGCCATGCCGGACCACACGAGCACTGGGACGTATTTATAGATACGCCGGACCACACGTGCACTGACGTATCTCTTGACAATTCATAGGTAACTAGACAAACCAATGGATTAAGAAAGAATGCCAATGACTAATTATTTTAAAGGCCGCAGTCTGAAGTGGCAGTGTCAACAGACCAATCAGCGGACCACGGGATCGGGTTTAATGAAACTTCTTCTCGGGTTTAAAACGGAATCAAACCAGGCAGAAATGACTGCTTCATTTCCTGGGTAGAATGCCACCCGCATACCTTGCCCAATACCCAGTTTCTATGTGCTTGGCAAACTGCGCTAATACTGTGTTTAACCGGTAGCGCATTCTGTCGAGGTCAGCCCTGCAGCAATAGGCTAGTGACAGTTTTGCCCTGCAGGAATCATCTCGACAAAAAGCGCTACGGACGGCCAAAAGTTTAACCAAACACGTGGTGGAGATCTACAGCTTGACTTGACGATTACACCCACTGTGAAGGCAGCCACACTACTCTAACACGTGGTGGAGATCTACAGCTTGACAAGACCATTAAACCCACTGTGAAAGCAGCCACGCTACTCTAACACGTGGTGGAGGTCTACAGCTTGACAAGACCATTAAACCCTCTCTTGGCTTGACTTCGCGAACGAAGATTCTATAGGACTTGCCCACGGCGTCTGCTGGCATTTTCGTGACTGCGGAGGCCAATCCGGGACAGGCAGGTTCGACCGCAGTGGCTGCAGGGGAAGGTCTCGTCAGGGTTCTGAGTTACGACAACTCTGTTTTTTCTCCTGAGCCGCTTGTCCTTGAGGTTAGCTCTGCGAGAGTCCTCAAAGGAAACGGCTGCCTTGTGAATGGTGGAGCGCCAGGAGTCACGGTCCGCAGCAAGCGAAGACCACTGGCGGTGGTCGATTTGGCAGGCACTAAGTGACTTCTTGAGACAGTCTTTGTATCTCTTCTTTGGTGCCCCTCTGTCTCGGTGTCCAGTGGCGAGCTCGCCGAACAGAGTGATCTTGGGTAGGCGATGATCCTCCATCCTGGAGACGTGCCCCGCCCAGCGAAGCTGTGTCCGCAGCAGCAAAGCATCGATGCTCAAAGTTTCCGCCTGTTCAAGGACCTCGACGTTGGTGACATAGTCACTCCAGTGAATGCTGAGGATGGTACGCAGGCAGCGCTGGTGAAAGCGTTCGAGGAGTCGTAGTTGGCTGCGGTAGAGGGCCCAGGACTCGGAACCGTGCAGCAGGGTGGTGAGGACGACAGCTCTGTACACGCTGATCTTGGTGCCTTTTTTCAGCTGTTGATTGTGCCACACCCGCTTGAATAGTCGCCCGAAAGCACTGTTCGCTTTTGCCAGCCTGTTGTCCAGCTCCTTGTCCAGCTTGGCGTCTGACGTGATGATGCAGCCGAGGTAGGTAAACTGGTGTACAGACTTCAGTTCCGACTCGCCGATGGTGATGTGGGGAGGGTGATGCTCTTCCTTGGGTGCTGGCTGATGAAGGACCTCTGTCTTTTTCAGACTGACCTCAAGTCCAAAGAGCTGGGCGGCATCTGCGAAGCAGGACGTAATGCGCTGCAAGGCTCTCTCTGTGTGTGCAACGAGGGCAGCGTCATCAGCAAAGAGCAGCTCACGAATCAGTTGGTCTAGGGTTTTCGTGTGGGCCTGCAGTCGTCTGAGGTTGAACAGGCTGCCATCGAGACGATACCTGATGTACACTGCGTCGTCATCGTCAAGGTCCACTGTGGCCTGCTTCAACATCATGCTGAAGAAGATGGTGAAGAGGGTCGGTGCCAGCACGCAGCCTTGCTTCACGCCGCTGCGAATGGGGAATGGTTCTGAGAGGTCACTGTTTAGTCTGACCTGGCCTTGCTGGTCCTCGTGGAGCTGGACGATCATGTTGAGGAACTTTGGGGGACAGCCTAGTCGCTCCAGGATCTGCCACATACCTTGCCTGCTCACAGTGTCAAACGCTTTTGTTAGGTCGACAAACGTTACGTACAGCCCTTTGTTCTGCTCGCGGCACTTCTCCTGAAGCTGTCTGAGCACAAAGACCATGTCGGTGGTACTCCTGTTGGCTCTGAAGCCACACTGGCCCTCTGGGAGGTGGTCTTCAGCGATGGCAGGTACCAGCCGATTCAGGAGCAACCTTGCAAGAATTTTCCCGGCAATGGACAGCAAGGTAATTCCACGATAATTAGAGCAGGCAGACTTCTCTCCTTTGTTCTTGTACAGGGTGATGATGACTGCATCACGGAGATCCTTTGGTAGTGTTCCTTTTTCCCAGCAGCAGAGAAAGAGGTCGTGGAGCTTGTTGTGCAGTGCTGGGCCTCCATGTTTCCATATCTCTGGCGGGATTCCGTCAATGCCTGCTGCTTTGCCACTCTTGAGCTGGTGGATGGCTGTGAGGGTCTCTTCGGCGGTGGGCGGTTCGTCCAATTCAACCTTTAGTGGAAGGTGTGGGATTTGGAGGATGACTGTTTCTTGAACAGTGCGCTCAGCGCCGAAGAGGTCCTGAAAGTATTCCGACCAGCGGTTCAAGATGGAGGTATTATCTGTGAGGAGTGCCTGTCCATCAGCGCTTCGCAGTGGACTTTGTACCAGGTGCCTAGGATCATAAATTAATAATCAACCTGTAGAGGTGGTCACTGAATTTAAGTACCTTGGCACAGTCGTGGTTAGTGGGCTGTCCTTCACTCTAAACACCGATCTGATTGTGAAAAAAGCAAACCAGCGCCTGTACCTTCTTAGGAAACTGAGAAGTTTTGATGTCAGTTCCAGGGTTTTAGAATCCGTGTATAGAAGCCTGATCGAAAGCATACTGACTTTTAACATCACTGCTTGGTATGGCAATCTCAGTATGAAAAACAGGGGCAGACTGTCACGTATCGTCAGAACAGCTGAGAAGATCATTGGCCTAGGGCAGTACCCAGTATATGATCTGTACCATAGAACTGTCCGAAGGATAGCTGCTAGCATTGTCAATGATCCTCGTCACCCACTATCTGATCAGTTTCAAATGCTACTATCAGGCAGACGTTTCAACATGCCACTTGCCAAAAGGAATGTTTTTAAGAAGTCTTTTATTCCAACTGCTGTCTCGATTTTGAACTCTCGTTTATAACGCCGCGATAAGTATGATCTACTTAACATTACCTCCCGTGACAGATTGATTGTGATAGATTGCTGCAAAGATAATTTTTCATGATATGTTCTTGTAGCGTTTGTTAATGTCTTATATTGTTGTTTCATGACGAGCCGAAAGGCAAATTTCTGTCGTGCCTTGACTCGACAGACAATAAAGTTGTATTGTATTGTATTGTATTGTACACTGCTTTCAGTGCTTCGTAGAAGCCCCTGTAGTCACCGTTGTCAGCGCAGAGCTGGGTCCTCTGTGCGAGTCTGGACCACCACTCGTTCTGGAGTTCTCTAAGCTTGAGCTGGAGACTGCTGCAGATGAGGCGGAAGGCAGACTTCTTCACAGGGCAGGAAGGCTAGGCTAGGTGGGCCTGGTGGGCGGCTCTTTTTTTGCTAGAAGTTCCTGGATCTCTACGTCGTTTTCGTCAAACCAGTCTTTGTTACTCTTTCTAGCAAAGCCCAAGACTTCCACAGAAGATTTTACAATAGCAGTTTTCAGTTGTTCCCAGAGTGTTTCAGGGGAGGAGTCTGCTGGATCAACTGTGTCTTTGAGCATGAGCTGTAAATCGGCCTGAAGGGCAGCTTTCTTGTCGTCACGCTGAAGGCTGGCAACATCAAGCTTTTTCTTGGGGGGCCCCACTTTCTTGGGTTTCTGCTTGAGGCGGAGCCTGAGTTTGCAGCGAACAAGGCGGTGGTCAGTGTGGCACTCTGCGCTGGGCATCACTCTGGTGAGGAGGACGTCACTGCGGTCCCTCTGACGCACTAGGACATAGTCGATAAGGTGCCAGTGCTTGGAGTGAGGATGCATCCAGGTGGTCTTTCGACTGTCCTTTTGCTGGAAAGTAGTGTTGGTGATGACAAGTTGCTGCTCTGCACAGAGCTCCAACAGTAGGCGACCATTGTCATTGCAGTTCCCAACGCCATGCTTGCCGAGGACTCCTTTCCAGGCTTCAGAGTCTTGGCCCACTCTGGCGTTGAAGTCGCCAAGGATGATGACTTTGTCGTCTGCAGGGGTGCTCTGCAGGAGGCTGCGCAGGTCAGAGTAGAACTTGTCTTTTTCTGCAGGCTCTGCCAGGAGGGTTGGGGAGTACACACTGAGAAGGGTGACGTATTGCTGGTGTCTCAGTGGGAGGCGCATGGACATGATGCGGTCGGAGTGACCCGTTGGTAGGTTTTCCAACTTAGTCGCAATGGGGGTCTTCACCATGAAGCCCACGCCTGAGAGCCGTCTTTTTGATGCAGGCCTGCCTGACCAGTAGAGGGTGTAGCCAGCGCCAAGTTCTTGGAGGCTGCCTTCCTCCGGGAGGCGTACTTTGCTGAGCGCGGCGATGTCGATGTTTAACCTCCGCAATTCATGGGCAATGAGGGCGGAGCGACGCTCAGGGCGTCCGCTGTCTGCTGTGTCGAGCATGGTTCGGATGTTCCAGCATGCTACGTTGAGTCCGGTCGTGGTCGTCATGAGAGTGGATCCGTTGTTTTTTCTTGTTTTCTGACCGCATGAGAAGATGCCCGTTGACCGCGGCTAGCCAACTGGGGTTACGAGGGGATGAGCTTTGGTTAGGCCACCTTTTCTAGGCCCCTCTCCGTGTGGAGCAAGCAGTGCTGTCCCTAGAGAAGGCTGCTTGGTCGTTCAGGGTGTGCTGAGTGACGTTGTCATCCCCAGGTCAACATCAGGCGACCAATATCCTGAACCGCCTGCATGCAGGTTTGAGACTGCGGCTTCCAGTGACATCTTTCACCTGCCGTTTTGCCCCTTGCCCATCGCTACAGGACTTGGAAAGTTCAGTGTCATAGTCCGTGGGCGTTTCCTAAAGCCTGCGCGGTGGAGCTTTTTGGTGGAGTGCAGTGTGCGCAGTACTGGCTCCACCCTTTAAACCCTTGGTTCGTTTGCCATGGCCTAGCAAGCTGGGAGGGTGGCATCGAGGTCCTCAGGTCGTAGGTTTTATATCATTAAACCCACTGTGAAGGCAACCACGCTACTCTTGACGCTTTGCCTGTTCACTCTGTACTGTATCTGTGGCTGCCCTCACGCGCGACAACTGTGTGTGTGTGTGTGTGTGTGTGTGTGTGTGTGTGTGTGTGTGTGTGTGTGTGTGTGTGTGTGTGTGTGTGTGTGTGTGTGTGCGTGCGTGCGTGCGCACAGCGTTATCAAGGTTGTCGTGACAGCCTACGCCAGACGGCAAAAAACAGCACAAATCAATAGTCATCACTAATCAAAAGAAACCAACCACCTCCCCGCAACCGGGTCCAGCATGGCATCAGTTTTACATTAAAGCCTGCTGCTCTCACGGGCGGATCAGTTCCCTTTCATGGCGGGGGGTGAAAGGGGGGGGGGGGTCCAAACGTTTTGTTTGAACATTTTACCGACGACAGAAAGCGCGCGGAGGGAAGATCTTACTTCGTGGACTCTGAAATATCAAACTACTGATGGGGAAGCGGGGTGGGCGGCAGGAGGAGGTGTGTGTGTGTGTGTGTGTGTGTGTGTGTGTGTGTGTGTGTGTGTGTGTGTGTGTGTACGTGTGTGTGTGTGTGTGTGTGTGCGTGTGTGCGTGTGTGTGTGTGTGTGTGTGTGTGGGGGGGGGTTACTTTGTATTTTTAGGCCTGGGGGAGGGATTTCAGAACTCCCCAATACACTACCTCAGATCCGCGCCTGATGCCGCTTCAGCTAAAACCATGATTTCTCATTACAATCTGCCTGAATTTCATGTGATGGCTTCACGCGGCACGCAACTCGATCAGGTGTGGCGGCAACCACCGGTATTTATATACAGCACGAATAATCACAGCGTAGTGCGGCAAGTCCACCACATCCCCATTTGTTGTGTCACTTCCGGCGCAAGCTGAAGGCAACGGGGATCGATCACCTTAGCTTACTTAGCTAAAGGGTAGTGGCTAATTTACTTGGCATTTAATGGGTAGTGGCTAATTTACTTGGCATTTAATGGGTAGTGGCTAATTTACTTGGCATTTAATGGGTAGTGGCTAATTTACTTGGCATTTAAAGGGTAGCGCCTACTTTACTTGTCATTGGGAAGTGTCACGCTAATCAGGCATTTTCCTGCAGCTGTCATGGTTTAGATATACGAGGCAAATGATCGAATTATATTTCATAGTTTTTAGCCCAATTATCCCCACGGGCCGCATTTGTCAAACTTTTGGAGATATCACCTAACGACTGTGTACGAGTTGCAGGAGATGGATCGACTATAATCATTCAAGGGTAGTGCCAGATTAACTTGGCGCCATCAAGCTAATTTGGCACTACCCTTGAATGATCATGGTCGATGATCAATGTCGATTTATCTCCTGCTGTAGTGCCTCTGGCTAAAAGGCCTCCACGTTACATCTGCCCTCATCAACTGTTAGCCATTTTGGATGTAATTACTGGCGTGATATAGTATAGGTGTATTCGGTGGCAAGCCGTATTGGTGTGGTTTTGCTTGAATACACAGGCGTGACGACTGCATAGCTGACTGCGGACACGGCACGGTGCAAAAGACTCCCTAGCTTAAATACACAGTGCCAGGTAGTGCAGGGCAAACAGTCAACACAATTTACAATCAGACGAGCAGAATTACCGCAGCAGATTGGTTTAACCCAGTCGCGTTGGCTGTCAACAGTACCCTCACCCTGCACACAACACCACACCGGTGGCTTTACACACAAGCGGTTAATTTCCAGCGCCCGCCGCCCAGCAAACGTCACAGGGCGGCTATTGTCATGTTGGTAACAGCACTGATCTGTTGACCTTTCCAAGGGACGGTTCACCTCAGTCCTACCTGTCGGCGGCACTCATTCTCCTGCGGGAATCAGAAGCGCTACCGACAGCCAGTGGTTGGTTAACCCATTACAGCAGGAGATGGATCGACCGTGATGATTCAAGGGGTAGCGCCAGATTAAAGCTTGGCGCCTGATGGCGCCAAGCTAATCTGGCACTACCCTTGAATGGTCATGGTCGATCCATCTCCTGCAACTCGTACAAAGACGTTAGTACGGGCGTCGCCTTGAATTATGGTGGTCGATCCAACTCCTGCACGTGGTACACAGTCACTAGATGACACCGATAAAATTGGTCAATGCGGGCGTGGGGTTCATAACATGGGGCCACGATGACAGTAGCTTTGACTAATGCATATCCACTGCGCCACCGCGTGCGCGCTACCGCCGCCTACTAAGCTCAAGACATGTGGCGCGCACGCGGTGGCGCAGTGGATTTGTTCTAGTCAAAGCCACTATCATCGGGCCCCTATGGTTAATAACTGTAGCGTCACCAGCACCATATTGTGCAACTGTACGTCATGGCGTGCAGCAATCAGCAAGTCATCCAGCACTACCCGATCGTTAGCTAACCGTAACAAGGCACTACCCTTTGGTTAGCTAACGGTACCAAGGCACTACCCGGCGATCGTTAGCTAACAGTATCAAGCACTACCAGTTCCTTAGCAAACAGTATCAAGCACTACCCGCAGTAGGTCAGCCAGTCAGGCACAACCCGTTGGTTAGCTAACAGTATCAAGCAATACCCGCAGTAGGTAAGCCAGTGAGTCACTTACCCGTTGGTTAGCTAACAGTATCAAGCACTACCCGCAGTAGGTCAGCCAGACAGGCACTCCCCGTTGGTTAGCTAACAGTATCAAGGCACTACCCGCAGTAGGTCAGCCAGTCAGGCACTGCCCTGAACGGAAGGACCTCTTCGGCGTGCAAAAGAGCAGGGTATGTAGACAGGACTACGCCTGTGCAAGTAAAGGAGATAAGGACTACGTCCCGTACGACCCACTAGGCTGTAATATATGCGTGGATCAAACAAAATGTAAGACAATATTATTCATGTTTAGCATCCCCTAGCTGCAAATAGATTGGCGCACCTGTAGCTAGTTGCAGAGGTAAAAAATGTGGCAGTACTGTGTCATAATTTCATGAAATAGGCGAGATTTAAGTGTGCAAATTTGATCGATCGCATGTCCGATTCGTCAGGCCAGATTCTGCTGCTTAACTGCGTCTACACCACACTAAATACACGTGTCAACATTCTTGTGGGTTGTACAAATGACAACAAGTGGTTAGCTTAGAGAGTTTTAGTGTCCTTCGAACTGAAAAAGCTTATTTGATGTTGGGACTACGCTGTGCAAAAGACGATCTCGGTTGTTCAGATATGGCCTATGGTGTGAAAGATTTGGGACTACACTGTGCACATGACAGAAACAGAAAACACATCTTGTTTGAAGTACAGAGACTAAAATTCTTTATCTTAAACACAGAATACCACTTGTACAACCTGCAAGAATGTTGACAAGTGCATTTAGTGTAGCATGGACGCTGCTTTGCAGCAAAACCTGTCTCAAGGAATTGGACATACTATCGATCACATTTTGCATACCAAAAGGTCACCAATTTCTTCAAATTATGACAATTTCCCACCAGCTTTCGAAATTCTGCAAAGAGCTGCAAGTGTGCCAATCTATTTGCAGCTAGCAGACGTTGAAATGAACAACACTGACTTATATTTTGTCAGATACACGCATAAACTGCAGCCTAGTAGGTCTTTGGGGACGTAGTCCCGCCTTCCACACCGTAGTCCTGTCTCCATACCCTGAAGAGAAGATGTGCAGAAAAGTCGTTCATTTTACGACATTCAAATGCCATCAAGAAGTCAGCCCTCCGTCCAGCGTTACGACATTCAAATGCCATCAATAAATCAGCCCTCCGTCCAGCGTTACGACATTCAGATGCCATCAATAAGTCAGCCCTCCGTCCAGAGTTACGACATTCAGATGCCATCAATAAGTCAGCCCTCCGTCCAGAGTTACGACATTCAGATGCCATCAATAAGTCAGCCCTCCGTCCAGCGTTACGACATTCAGATGCCATCAATAAGTCAGCCCTCCGTCCAGCGTTACGACATTCAGATGCCATCAATAAGTCAGCCCTCCGTCCAGCGTTACGACATTCAGATGCCATCAATAAGTCAGCCCTCCGTCCAGAGTTACGACATTCAGATGCCATCAATAAGTCAGCCCTCCGTCCAGCGTTACCGTAAGACATACTGACAACATTTATACGGGAGATATTGCCTTTACTGCGTGGGGTAGGTCGCTTTAAGAAAAAAACAAGTTTCATAAGCGTGTTTTTTACTTTGTTGGTAAATATGAAATCGCAAGACGATTCGACCTCGCCCATCATTGTTTGTTTAAATCTGTCTTTTTGGCCTAGAAGAAACCCGGCCAGAAATCCGAGAGAAAGTCCACACGCGGTAGTCTCTATGTGTTAATCGAATAACCTGGCTACCACTTTTATCCCCGAGGTCCCATTTCTCAAATTTTGGAGGTGTTGGCTAACGACTATGTACCAGTTGCAGGAGACGGATTGACCATGATAATTCAAGGGCAGTGCCAGATTAGCTTGGCGCCTTCATGCTAATCGGGCACTACCCTTGAATTATCATGGTCAGGCCATCACCTGCTGCAGGGTCTCGGGGCTAAATGAGTTAACTTGATATCACTTCTTTTCCACCATAGGCGCACATCATAACTTGACACGACACTCTAAACATCGCGTGAAGCAAACAGGAAGTGGAACCCTGGCAGTCTGTGCCAACTCAGGGACACAGACCGTGTTTCTGTATTGGTTATTTCAACACAAACAAACAAACAACGCTTAAACTGTCCCACGATCCTGAGTTCAAGTACGTGGCATCAGCAAGAGGCATTGATCCTCATGAGCCCCCGCAACAGCGGGGGCTCATGAGGATCAATGCCTCTTGCAGTTGTGTCAGTGGTGTCCAGATGTTCTCGGCACTGAGCGGGGTCAAAAATTAAAGTTTTTGGAAAGGCCTGCCCCGCCTACCAAACAATTTCGCTGTCGTACTTGACGGGCGGTGGGTGGGTAGGCGGGGAAAGCGATTCATTATTTGTGCTCGTTTACAAGTGGCTTTGAGACTCATGTCATATCCTGTCGCATACTGCTGTACAACACGAAACTGACACTGCATTAACCGATCGTACCCCAAGACCGAAATCCTTAAATGTTGCCGTTGTCCTCTGAAGACTGATCGACCATGATAGTTCAAGGGTGATGCCAGAATAGCTTGGCGCCCATAGGCGCCAAGCTATTCTGGCACCACCCTTGAACTATCATGGTCGATCCTTCTTCCTGTGGTGTGTCTGGGGTAGAATGAGTTAAGCTGGGACGCTGCTTTTTTGGGGGGGCTTGTTTTTAAAAGGCCCACTACCGCCGTTACTGTTCAAAGATACGCTTTTGTAACAGATGGTTACGAAACGCCACACGCAGGTCTAGTCATGGTTCATTTAGACACAGGACAATCCAGTTCATTCATTCATTCATTCATTCATTAGCTCCATTTTTTTTTTTTTTGTCCCACTGGCACTGTACAGTGATCGGGGACTACAATCCAGCTCAGCGCGCGTCGTCCTTATATCAAGTAACCTGACAATGACGAGAAAGAGCTAAAAATAGATTGACACGCTAACGGGTGCGCAGGATAAATACGTGCGATTACGCATGTGTGTTGGCTCAGTCAGTGCATGTCCAAACTGCCCGTTAAAGTTCATGAGGTGTGTCGATAAGGCCTAAGGAACACAAACGTTGCTGAAATGTCTTCAGATAACGCATAATGGTATTTAAAGTCTCTCATAGAATATTTTTTGTTTTGTTTTGTTAGGATGGATCGCAGCCGTGGAGAAAATTCAAAATTGTGCCCCGGTATGAAAATCTGACAACTAAAGTGACCAGATAATATTTACCTCGTGTCTAGCTACGCTAACTTCGCTGCAGAACGTACTTTTGGCGGGAAGCACTGTGTGTGTGTGTGTGTGTGTGTGTGTGTGTGTGTGTGTGTGTGTGCGCGCGTGCGTGTGTGTGCGTGTGTGTGTGTGTGTGCGTGCGTGTGTGTGCGTGTGTGTGTGTGTGTGTGCGCGCGTGTGTGTGTGTGTGCGCGTGTGTGTGTGTGCGCGTGTGTGTGTGTGCGTGTGTGCGTGTGTTTGTGTGTGTGTGTGTGTGTGTGTGTGTGTGTGCGCGCGCGTGCGTGTGCGTGCGTGCGTGCGTGTGTGTGTGTGCGTGCGTGTGTGTGTGTATGTGTGTGTGTGTGTGTGTATGTGTGTGTGTATGTGTGTGTGCGTGCGTGCGTGCGTGCGTGCGTGTGTGTGTGTATGTGTGTGTGTGTGTGTGTGTGTGTGTGTATGTGTGTGTGTGTCTTACCCAGGTTAGGCGGCACGAGCGGACACAGACTGGTGGTGTTGTCCACTGCCCACGGCGCCGTCACGTTGGCTCGCGGTAACACCAACTTGCCCCACGCCTCCAGCGGCTTGCCCGGGCCCCCCACGGGCGCCAGGCCCTCCCCCACGCCCCCTCCCCCTCCGGCAGTGACGTTCACCCCCACAGTAGCATTCACAACAGCAGCAGTTCCTGCAGTAGCGTGTTCTACACCACTGGATGACGTCACATTGTCCACAACTGGCACGATACCGGAGAATATCCTGTCAAATGACGTCCTATTCCAGTTTGACGTATAATTGACGGTGACGTCTTTGCTGACGGCGTGCGTGCCGGTGAATAGCGTCGGCAGCTGTCCCACGAAGAAGGTGCGGTACAACACCACGTTGATGACGCTGACGGCCAGCAGAAAGTTGAAGACGCGGAACTTCGTGCATGACTGCAACATCGCTGACATCAGCCGCCGCCACGTCACCACGCCCCCGTCACCAGGATGACACGCGCATACGTCACTCCACACCCACGACCTCCTCCGTCTGAAAACATACAAACAACATCATCACAACACAGCAACAAAACCCAAACAGAACCCCAGCCGTCCAAGAACGGCCATACAAAGTGGTATCAGCAAGATTCGCATAAGCCCCCGCAACATGACAATCTCTGTCTCTTGAAGTTGGATTGTGTTGAGTTTTCTCGGCAGTAATATTGAACTGGTCAGCCACACAACACAAAGCAAGCGGAACTGCAAATGTAACACGCACGCACGCGCACACACACACACACACACACACACACACACACACACACACACACACACACACACACACACACACAAACACGCATTATATTATATTGAACAGCAGTTTGCTTTATATAGTGCCGATAACAGGCAGATGTGATTACGAGACTATATTTGGACATAAAACTTCCCAGCTTGACACTACCCACCGAAATGTACTTAGCGCAAATCCACCCAGGCCTACAT
The DNA here is from genome assembly GCA_036245525.1 of Semisulcospira habei. Lineage (NCBI taxonomy): Eukaryota > Metazoa > Mollusca > Gastropoda > Semisulcospiridae > Semisulcospira > Semisulcospira habei. Next base: position 212,035,437 of record BTPG01000006.1, read on the forward strand.
CTAAATATGCAGTGCAGTTGTGTTCATCTGATTTTCCATTTATTTTTAGAACTAAATAAACTTGGCGTGAATCTTCACAGCATGATTCTACACAGTATAAACAGACAAAGTCTTAAATTTACTCAAATAAAAATATCTCAATGGAAGAGAGACAGCACACATTCATACTGGGTAGTTTTACGCCCAGGTTGATTCAAGCTGCGTAGTTTTTCGCTGGGTATTTTCACGTTTTTTTATATTTGCGCTGAAACATAGCGAAATTTACCCCTTCAGCGCCATTGATAGTGGCACTGAGCGTACTAACAGTGCTAGAAAAACACGTCACCACAAAACTCTTTGACGTCACAGGCTATGTTACTGTAATATTTGACGTCACAGGCTATGTTACTGTAATCTTTGACGTCACAGGCTATGTTACTGTAACTCTTTGACGTCACAGGCTATGTTACTGTAATCTTTGACGTCACAGGCTATGTTACTGTAATCTTTGACGTCACAGGCTATGTTACTGTAATCTTTGACGTCACAGGCTATGTTACTGTAATCTTTGACGTCACAGGCTATGTTACTGTAATCTTTGACGTCACAGGCTATGTTACTGTAATCTTTGACGTCACAGGCTATGTTACTGTAATCTTTGACGTCCACAGGCTATGTTACTGTAATCTTTGACGTCCACAGGCTATGTTACTGTAATCTTTGATGTCACAGGCTATGTTACTGTAATCTTTGACGTCACAGGCTATGTTACTGTAATCTTTGACGTCACAGGCTATGTTACTGTAATCTTTGACGTCACAGGCTATGTTACTGTAATCTTTGACATCACAGGCTATGTTACTGTAACTCTTTGACGTCACAGGCTATGTTACTGTAATCTTTGACGTCACAGGCTATGTTACTGTAATCTTTGACGTCACAGGCTATGTTACTGTAATCTTTGACGTCACAGGCTATGTTACTGTAACTCTTTGACGTCACAGGCTATGTTACTGTAACTCTTTGACGTCACAGGCTATGTTACTGTAACTCTTTGACGTCACAGGCTATGTTACTGTAACTCTTTGACGTCACAGGCTATGTTACTGTAATCTTTGACGTCACAGGCTATGTTACTGTAACTCTTTGACGTCACAGGCTATGTTACTGTAACTCTTTGACGTCACAGGCTATGTTACTGTAATCTTTGACGTCACAGGCTATGTTACTGTAATCTTTGACGTCACAGGCTATGTTACTGTAATCTTTGACGTCACAGGCTATGTTACTGTAATCTTTGACGTCACAGGCTATGTTACTGTAATCTTTGACGTCACAGGCTATGTTACTGTAATCTTTGACGTCACAGGCTATGTTACTGTAACTCTTTGACGTCACAGGCTATGTTACTGTAACTCTTTGACGTCACAGGCTATGTTACTGTAATCTTTGACGTCACAGGATATGTTACTGTAATCTTTGACATCACAGGCTATGTTACTGTAATCTTTGACGTCACAGGCTATGTTACTGTAACTCTTTGACGTCACAGGCTATGTTACTGTAACTCTTTGACGTCACAGGCTATGTTACTGTAACTCTTTGACGTCACAGGTTATGTTACTGTAATCTTTGACGTCACAGGCTATGTTACTGTAATCTTTGACGTCACAGGCTATGTTACTGTAATCTTTGACGTCACAGGCTATGTTACTGTAATCTTTGACGTCACAGGCTATGTTACTGTAATCTTTGACGTCACAGGCTATGTTACTGTAATCTTTGACGTCACAGGCTATGTTACTGTAACTCTTTGACGTCACAGGCTATGTTACTGTAATCTTTGACGTCACAGGCTATGTTACTGTAATCTTTGACGTCACAGGCTATGTTACTGTAATCTTTGACGTCACAGGCTATGTTACTGTAATCTTTGACGTCACAGGCTATGTTACTGTAATCTTTGACGTCACAGGCTATGTTACTGTAATCTTTGACGTCACAGGCTATGTTACTGTAATCTTTGACGTCACAGGCTATGTTACTGTAATCTTTGACGTCACAGGCTATGTTACTGTAATCTTTGACGTCACAGGCTATGTTACTGTAATCTTTGACGTCACAGGTTATGTTACTGTAATCTTTGACGTAACAGGCTATGTTACTGTAAATCTTTGACGTCACAGGCTATGTTACTGTAATCTTTGACGTCACAGGCTATGTTACTGTAATCTTTGACGTCACAGGCTATGTTACTGTAATCTTTGACGTCACAGGCTATGTTACTGTAATCTTTGACGTCACAGGCTATGTTACTGTAATCTTTGACGTCACAGGCTATGTTACTGTAATCTTTGACGTCACAGGCTATTTTACTGTAATCTTTGACGTCACAGGCTATGTTACTGTAATCTTTCTTCATTCAAAGACCCAAAGCCACAACCGTCCTAGAAACATGGATACACATCGAGTCTCGGCAAGAGATCCTCATCAGCTGCATCAGTCGCGGGGACACATGACGATCTATGTCCCTTGCCGCTGGATGGTGTTCACCATTTTCTCGGGTTAGCGGCAGAAATGTTTGCTGGTCTATCAATATGATCGTGGATCCTAACTATGGCCCAAGAAAGCAAGGTCCAAAATGCCAGACCGGCACACAATGCCCGGTATAACTTGACACACAAGAGCAACATGACTTACAATCCACGCTGCAATGGCTGACCAGCTTGGCCGCACAGAGAATGAGACAGGCGGCCAGACGGCCAGACTGGAAACTGACGCGGAGTGCAGTCACCGAGTCGCGCAGCAGCAATATGAAAAGTAGAAGTCCACTTTAGACTTGTACACATACCAAGGGGAATTTAGACTGTATCTCCAGCCACGGCCACCCCGGTAGTCTCCAGTGACAATAAAGCACACAGCCTAATGTCACACGATCCCTGGTGTGTTTCACTCCAACAAGGTGAATGCCCCGCGTGCCGTAACATGCAGGAAAAAAACCCACCAGGATAGAAACACGCTTAGAAACAACCGCTTACAACACAACCTATTAACTCATTCGCGGCCAGCCGCATCCGGATGCGGCTGGCCGCAAATGAGTTAATACATGTATTGATGTTACAAATCCTTCTCCAAAGTCGACAAACAAGAATACAGTTCACTACGTACCTAGTCAGTGTGATCACAGGGTCTATTATCCTGTCCGTGGTTTATTATCCTGTCCTTGGTCTATTATCCTGTCCGTGGTCTATTATCCTGTCCTTGGTCTATTATCCTGTCTTTGGTCTATTATCCTGTCCGTGGTCTATTATCCTGTCCGTGGTCTATTATCCTGTCCTTGGTCTATTATCCTGTCCGTGGTCTATTATCCTGTCCTTGGTGTGATGAAGCCTAGTGGTCACTTACCTTGTTGACACTGACACCACAAGTAGCCAATTGTAGACTTGTTTATTTGTTAATTTTGCAAAAGAAAGAAATAAATTGCAACGATAACCCATTTAACTCCGAGTCCCTACCGCAAGAGATTAATTGACCATGATAATTGACCATGATAATTGACCATGATAATTCAAGGGTAGTGCCAGATTAGCTTGGCGCCTGAAGGCGCCAAGCTAATCTGGCACTACCCTTGAATGTTCGTGGTCAATCCATGTCATGCAACTGGTACATACTACATAGTCATCAGGCAACACGTCCAAAGTTTGAGAAATGGGACCTTGGGACTGAAAGGGTGAAACGTTTAGGGCTTAACGTCTTTTGACCACCAAGAAGGTGATATCAAAGACGGGGCACCGAATAATAGGGTCTGAACAAATTCTGACCCAGCTGGATTCGAACCCAGGGCCTTTCGGACGAGAGTCGAACCCTCAAGTACCACTGAGCCACACAGGTCCCCCCCCCCCCCAAATGAGTTGTAACGGTCTTTTCTAAGCGTGTTTGTTTCATCGTTGGATCATTGGTCCGTGTGGTAACTGCGCAATACTTGGTGGTAGTGACGGACGACATGTAAGCAACTACGGGGCGTACTTGAAAGGATCCTGGGGCAGTTACGGTGGAATGTTGGGGCTGGGGGGGGGGGGGGAGGAGGTGGCAGGGAGGCAGAGGGGTCGGGGGAATAAGCAGAAATTGCACGAGGCGGGGATGTGGCGAGGGTTCGGGAAGTGATGCATGTGTACAAGTCCTCATCCACGCCAGTGCCTAATGCCTCAGTCCAGCCGGTCAGCACCACCCACATCTTGCCATCAGGCCCTGTACGTGCTGTTATTGCTGCACGCTACTGGGATGATGTCAAACATAGTTCCATAGCATATATATAGTTCCATAGCACGTCCGTTCAAAGGTCCTGGTAAATCAAAGTGCTACACTGAGTTGCAGTGCAGTCTTCAGGTTGTACTCCATAGGAAATAGATTTCTTTGTCCCCCATAAACCCGCCCGTCAGGGCCGTCCATTACCACTTCTGTGCCGTCGGGACGTTAAACCCCAAACTAACCAACATGATGTCAAACGGCTGGCAGACCCAGCAAGCAGAAGACGTTAGATCCCACCACCACGTCGTCGTACTGCGGCGGACGTGGGTCAGGTGTTTGCGCGGTCCGACCACCGCGGCGCGTTTGTTGACTTGAGCGACTGACGAGCGCCGCGTTGCTCGTCATTGACTGGTTTCAGTGCCAGCCAGAAATCAGCGTACAGCTAAAGCTTCCGAGTCTAATCTGCATGCGGCCCGAAGACACAGAACCTCAGACTCGACGTTGTGTGGCGGGAGGAGGGGGGGGGAACTGTGAGCGGAAACGTGAGTTCCCCCCCCCCCCTCCTTCTGAGTGTAATGTCGCCACGAGCCAGAAGTGGAACACGTCAGTATTGAGGTACATGTTACAACCGCTCCACGTATCACCAGTACCGCTGACACGCGGGCAGCATGGAGACGCACCGTGACATAGTTTGAACAAAGAGCACAAGGAAGTGAGTTAACTCTTTCAGCACGTATAATTTCCCAAATTTTGGAGGCGTCATCTAACGACTATGCACCTGTTGCAGGACTGAGGTGGATCGACCATGATAATTCAAGGGTAGTGCCAGATTAGCTTGGCGCCCACAGGCGCCAAGCTAATCTAGCACTACCCTTGAATTATCATGATCGACCCATCTCCTGCCGTGGTGCCAGTCAGGGCTGAATGGGTTAGTAAGGACAAGAGAAAGCCGGCTAGTCCCCATTGCGCGGCAAAGGGCCATCGGGACCAAGTCGGCCGGACGGCCTTTGCGCGCTGGGTTCTCCTTGCTCCGACACACGAGGAAATACACTGGCCGACATGCCGTGCTCAGTCAAGATTAGTTTGGTGAACTACAGTAGTGTCCACACCTGGCTTGTAACACCTGGCTTGTAATCCACTTCGCTTGTAACAAGGTCGGGCATAATATTTACCTCATTCAGCCCGACCCACGTATTTCGGGGGTTCTTTCTCCGGGTACTCCGGTTCTTCCACCCCCCCCCCCCCATCCCCCCACTTTGGTACCGGTCTCAGGCCACTTTACAAATTTCAAATACAAGCGATCAAAAATCTCTGTAACTTCAGTAGCGGACTGGCCCTTCGTTTGTCTTGTACTGTGTTTGTCTTAAATGGCGTAAATCCGTGTCTGTTTCGTGGTGTGTGCGTTGGGTTTCAGGCGCGGCGCTTTGAGTCGATTTCCCCAAAAATTGAGAAAAAGCGCCTATATAATAACGGTATTATTATTATTATTATTATTTCCCAAATTTTGGAGGCGTCATCTAACGACTATGCACCTGTTGCAGGAGATGGCATGGCTCGACCATGATAATTCAAGGGTAGTGCCAGATTAGCTTGGCGCGGACAGGCGCCAAGCTAATCTGGCACTACCCTTGAATTATCATGGTCGAGCCATCTCCTGCTGTAGTGCGTCAGGCCTGAACGGGTTAACAACACGTTTTGTGCGACCGTCCGGACGGCACTGTTTCTATGTCAATTATTTCGTTTATACAAAATTTAAAAAAAAAAAAAAAACATTAAAAAAATAAAAAATGGCACCTTCGCGATTTATTATACATCGGAAGTTGACTGTATAATTATACAGCCCTTTGAAACGCTTTCGTCCCACGGCCGGATGACACTCGTGACTCTCAGACACTCGTGACTCTCAGACACTCGTGACTTTCCCAACGACCCGAGACAATCAGAACTAGATTTCAAACTTTCACACATGGCCACATATTGACAATGACGTGTTTATATATCTACCTGTGTAGATTTATCACACTGGTTGTCACTGCGGTAGCGAAGCGAGGGAACCAACCAGTGTGAGATGTAAATAGAGGCAGCCGGTACGGCACTGCACGGAGCATCAACCAAGCGTGCCGAAATTTGAAGGCACGATTTAAAGGCCCACTACCGCCGTAACCGTTCACAAATACACTTCTGTAAAATATGGTTTCGAAACGTTACACACAGGTCTAGTTATGGTTAATTTAGGCACTTGCCCTTGAATTATCATGGTCGATCCATCTCCTGTCTTAGTGCGTCGGGCTGAATGAATACCTGACAAATGAAGGTTATAGACACGTCACGTACGCCTGAAATGAGTTAAAGTGGGTGTCAACTGATGACTGGGACAACGGCCTGCCACTGCCGGCGTCATTGTACACTGACATTTCACGACAACTGACAGTCCGAGTTTGGCTAAACTTCCCGGAGACAACACAAATACGTCACAGCAAATTGACGTCACAGCAAATACGTGGTCCAGCAAACGACGTGCTAATCAGCCGGCTTCAACTGTCACGTGTCCACAAGTCAACGTGCGGCAGTTCGCGCCTTCCTCACACCCACTGCCCGACAACGGCACAACGCGGACCGACTCCGGATTGACAAGGGACAAGTTAACCCATAAAGCCCCAACATGCTACAACAGGATGTGGGGATCGACCGTGGCAGTTCAAGGGTGGTGTCAGAATAGCTTGGCGCCTACAGGCACTTACTATCTATCAGCCTACAGGTTGTACTCGATTGATTTTGTTATCCTCACGATGTAATGAGTTAAAGTAAAGCACGCCGAACATACCGACAATTGTGGCCGGCGGACTGAGAACTGAACTCAAGGTTCCCCCGTGTTGGCGGGACTGACCCCGCCACTGCCAATGTCCAGCTTAGTTAGTTGGCTGCGGTGAATCTTGCAGTGGGAAAGGGAGGGTCGGTTTTCAGTTTTCAGGTCAAAGTCACAGCACATTCGGGCCGCTTTAAGTCACAGCATACTGAGGCTAAAAGCTTCAAATGTGTACACTGCCGTATGCAAGCTACATTATAGTGCTTACGGATAAGGATATAGACCAATGGCTTTAGTTCAAGGGTGGTGCCAGAATAGCTTGGCGCCTAGAGGCGCCAAGCTATTCTGGCACTACCCCTGAACTATTTTAGTCCAACTTATTTCAAACACTGGGGTATTCCGAATAAGGGTCAAGCACGCCCTGCTCTCTCACCGTCGATCCCTCTACCGCAACGTATCCGATGTGAGACATACTCTGGTTCAGGAAAAGAGTTTTTTTTTTTTTTTTTTTTTTTTTTTTTTTATCAGAACAAACGCTGCCCGAAGTGATAAGGTCCTAGCCAGCCTGTCCCATGTACAAACAAGCACTGCCAAAAAGCGACACAGTGGCAGACAGCCGGTCCCATCTACAAGCACTGCCCCATGTAGCACAGTTTGAGCCAGCCGTTCCTTGGAAGAAAAACAAAGCCCACAGTGACCCAGTCAGCCCGCCGTTCCATCCACAAGTGGCGTAGAATCTTCTGAACCTCTTCAGGGGCTGGTGGCGGGAATGTAGACCCGTCTGGCTGGCATTCGATTGGAGATGTGGCCCTGGTTTGCCTAAAGTTCAGCGCGTCCCCACCGCAAACACACAACGCAAACTGGAGTGTCGTCAAGTTTTCTGTAAAGCCAACAACGTGTCCCCGTCAGCTGCGCCAATTACCGACAACAAGTGTGCGTGACAGTCGCGCATCTCCTTGACCACCAGTGGGCGCAAAATTATGTAAAAAAAAAAAGAAAAAAAAAAAAGAGTCAAAGCAGGCTGAATTCAAAAGGGAAAAATCACCTCAGTTCAAGTTAGTTATTTGGGTTTAACGCCAAGCAGGCAACTACGGCCATCTCACGGCGGGCGTCAATTCAAGGAACATAGACGAGGAGCAGATCACCAAGAGGCGAACCACCTCACGAGTCCGTGCACCTGCGGGGGTCCACGAGGTTCTTTGCCGCTTGCAGTTGAGTGGTGTTTCCGGCAGTCAAGGGGTTATAAAACATGCATACGCTACCCGACACTACCCTAGCCAACGCTACCCGACACTACCCTACCCGACACTACCCTAGCCAACGCTACCCGACACTACCCTACCCGACACTACCCTAGCCAACGCTACCCGACACTACCCTACCCGACACTACCCTAGCCAACGCTACCCGACACTACCCTAGCCAACGCTACCCGACACTACCCTAGCCAACGCTACCCGACACTACCCTAGCCAACGCTACCCGACACTACCGTACCCGACATTACCCTAGCCAACGTACCCGACACTACCCTACCCGACACTACCCTAGCCAACGCTACCCGACACTACCCTAGCCAACGCTACCCGACACTACCCTAGCCAACGCTACCCGACACTACCCTAGCCAACGCTACCCGACACTACCCTACCCGACACTACCCTAGCCAACGCTACCCGACACTACCCTAGCCAACGCTACCCGACACTACCCTAGCCAACGCTACCCGACACTACCCTAGCCAACGCTACCCGACACTACCCTAGCCAACGCTACCCTAGCCAACGCTATCCGACACTACCCTAGCCAACGCTACCCGACACTACCCTACCCGACGCTACCCTAGCCAACGCTACCCGACACTACCCTAGCCAACGACACACACTTGTAACACACTTGTAATACACTTGTAGACTTACAGAATACACTTGTCAAACACTTGTAAGTTTCAAACGCTGTTGTGTCACCCTGGGCCTGTGTGCTGACAACAATCTGCAAATGTGTCCTGCCAGGTCCAGTTCAGCAGACGTGAGAGTAGTCCTGCGCCAGCCACTAAGTAAGGTGCTTGCTTAGTGGCTATTGCACGACCAAGATCACTCCTGCAACTGGCCCTTGCAGGAGTGGACAGTGAACTCACGACGAAGTGCCCATTGTGATTCCCGTTAGTCCATCGCGGTAAACAGGAGCACTTCACCATACAGCCAGTCAGTCAGCCAGTCAGTCAGCCAGCCAGTCAGTCAGCCAGTCAGTTAGTCAGCCAGTCAGTCAGTCAGCCAGTCAGTCAGTCAGTCAGTCAGCCAGCCAGCCAGCCAGCCAGTCAGATCGTAGAACTACCGGGCGCCGTAGTGTAGATCGGACCCAAGTCAGGAAAAGAGGTGAGTTTGCTTTCTGGCATTATGTCAAACGACATGTATTGCAGCACATGAGACATTGTGCCAGTGCTCCTGAACTGACCAGAATTGGAGTCTCGTTAAGTAACGAAGTCATTACCAGAAGCTGTAGGTGGAACAAACGACAGACCATGAGCATATCTTGTGTATAGATTCTCTACTTTACAAAGAGCATATCTTGTGTGGAAATTGTCTAACTTACAAAAAGCCTATCTTTTGTAGATATTGTCTAACTTACAAAGAGCATATTTTGTGTGGAAATTGTCCAACTTGTCAAGAGCATTAATTATCTTGTGTGGAAATTGTCTAACTTGTCAGGAGCATATCTTGTGTGGAAATTGTCTAACTTGTCAGGAGCATTAATTATCTTGTGTGGAAATTGTCTAACTTGTCAAGAGCATTAATTATCTTGTGTGGAAATTGTCTAACTTGTCAGGAGCATATCTTGTGTAGATATTGTCTAACTTGTCAGGAGCATATCTTGTGTGGAAATTGTCTAACTTGTCAAGAACATATCTTGTGTAGATATTGTCTAACTTGTCAGGAGCATATCTTGTGTGGAAATTGTCTAACTTGTCAGGAGCATATCTTGTGAAGATATTGTCTAACTTGTCAGGAGCATATCTTGTGTAGATATTGTCTAACTTGTCAGGAGCAGTTTGGCACTAATCCGACAGGACGCACAAAGCGGTCGATCCATCACGCGCGCTGTGTGCAGAAACTGTCTAAGCACAAGATATTTGCTCTTTATAAGTTAAACAATTTCTGCACAAAGTGCGCGTGATGGATCGACCACTTGGAGCGTCTTGTCGGATTAGTTAGATAAAGATCTGCTCTCTGTAAGGTTTGACATGCACAGAGCGTTTTGTGTTATTAGCCAATGTAAGGCCTCCCTTTCTACCGTGCACAGCGTACGATACACTGGATTGCTTTACCTATAATCTCGTCACTCACTGTAATACACCCGGACTTCTGACGTTATTGGGTCGATGGCGAGTTTGATGCTGACACTCTCAAGTGCTAACGTGTGTATAGGCCCCTGTTTCAGCCCCGCCTTTGTTTGCTCACTTAGGGTGCAACGTGATAGCCTCCCCCACCCTTTATTTTGTTTGAGTGTTGAGTACTGTGCTAACGTTGGAGCGATTGTGAAATTCGAGCTCTGATTTACTGCCTTGGGGTTCTGAACAATCCCTGTCGCGTGACAGGTATATGGCCCATGTAGTGCACGTCTAGTTTTGTGTGCTAAGGTCAAGTGCATGAGTCAGCCTAGTCCTGCGCCAGCCACTAAGCAAGGTGAGTGTTGTGGCGCTATAGCGGGGTGTGCAACGTGAGATGCCCTTAGTTGCCTGCTCCGCGTTAAACCCAAATAACTAACTAATTGTCCAGTGTGGACCGGCGACAGCCGGGTGTGACCGAAGAAGATCTGTGTTAGGCATCATCTTGTCATCTGTGTTAGGCATCATCTTGTCAATTGTGTTAGTCATCACATTGTCATCTGTGTTAGTTATCACCTTGTCGTCTGTGTTGGGCATCACTTGTCATCTGTGTTAGGCATCACCTTGTCATCTGTGTTAGGCATCACCTTGTCATCTGTGTTAGGCATCATCTTGTCAATTGTGTTAGTCATCACATTGTCATCTGTGTTAGTTATCACCTTGTCATCTGTGTTGGGCATTACCTTGTCATCTGTGTTAGGCATTCACCTTGTCATCTGTGTTAGGCATCACCTTGTCATCTGTGTTAGGCATCACCTTGTCATCTGTGTTAGGCATCATCTTGTCAATTGTGTTAGTCATCACCTTGTCATCTGTGTTAGGCATCACCTTGTCATCTGTGTTAGGCATCACCTTGTCATCTGTGTTAGGCATCACCTTGTCATCTGTGTTAGGCATCACCTTGTCATCTGTGTTAGGCATCACCTTGTCATCTGTGTTAGGCATCACCTTGTCATCTGTGTTAGGCATCACCTTGTCATCTGTGTTAGGCATCACCTTGTCATCTGTGTTAGGCATCACCTTGTCATCTGTGTTGGGCATCCCAGATTTTGTCATCCCTGCCTCCGTGTCCAGGGCCATACACCAAGGCGGACGAGGCGCTTGGCTAGATGTGAAATGATGCACGACATAGGTGACAAACTGGACTGAATTAACGGTTCAAAACAAGCCATCTAAGATTCTAACTTACGCTGCCGGACTTGGAGTTGGAAACACAACAAAAGTGCAAGTTGCCGTCGTTGTTGGTTTGTCACGTGATGTACATGTATTGTACACCCGCTTCCGTCAACGCAACAACATCCGCTGTTTCGCTTTCACTTCACCCGGCCAGAATGCAAGACATAAATCATGATCAGCCCCCGCAATATACTGCATACTGTATACTGCATACTGTATACTGCATACTGTATACTGCATACTGTATACTGCATACTGTATACTGCATACTGTATACTGCATACTGTATACTGCATACTGTATACTGCATACTGTATACTGCATACTGCATACTGCATACTGTATACTGCATACTGTATACTGCATACTGCATACTGCATACTGTATACTGCATACTGCATACTGCATACTGTATACTGCATACTGCATACTGCATACTGTATACTGCATACTGCATACTGTATACTGTATACTGCATACTGCATACTGTATACTGCATACTGCATACTGTATACTGTATACTGCATACTGCATACTGTATACTGTATACTGCATACTGCATACTGTATACTGTATACTGCATACTGCATACTGTATACTGTATACTGCATACTGCATACTGCATACTGTATACTGCATACTGCGCAGGCTGATGATGACCTATGCCTCTTGCTAAAGGTCAAGTTCACAGAAAACCGTGTTATGAAAATGTCCTATCTACAGCGGTGTTCAGGCAGAAAAGGCGAGGGTCCGGCCACTGTTCGTAACAAGAACAGTACTGTTTGTGGTCCGGCCACTGTTCGTAACAAGAACGGTAATGTTTGTGATCCGGCCACTGTTCGCAACAAGAACAGTAATGTTTGTGATCCGGCCACTGTTCGCAACAAGAACGGTAATGTTTGTGGTCCGGCCACTGTTCGTAACAAGAACGGTACTGTTTGTGGTCCGGCCACTGTTCGTAACAAGAACGGTACTGTTTGTGGTCCGGCCACTGTTCGTAACAAGAACGGTACTGTTTGTGGTCCGGCCACTGTTCGTAACAAGAACAGTACTGTTGTGGTCCGGCCACTGTTCGTAACAAGAACAGTACTGTTGTGATCCGGCCACTGTTCGTAACAAGAACAGTACTGTTTGTGGTCCGGCCACTGTTCGTAACAAGAACGGTACTGTTTGTGGTCCGGCCACTGTTCGTAACAAGAACGGTACTGTTTGTGGTCCGGCCACTGTTCGTAACAAGAACGGTACTGTTTGTGGTCCGGCCACTGTTCGTAACAAGAACGGTACTGTTTGTGGTCCGGCCACTGTTCGTAACAAGAACGGTACTGTTTGTGGTCCGGCCACTGTTTGTAACAAGAACGGTACTGTTTGTGGTCCGGCCACTGTTCGTAACAAGAACAGTACTGTTGTGGTCCGGCCACTGTTCGTAACAAGAACAGTACTGTTTGTGGTCCTGTTTACTGACTGAGCTCACCTTGCACTAGGTGACCTGATCCACAACCATCCACATGTGACTGAGCTCACCTTGCACTAGGTGACCTGAGCCACAACCATCCACATGTATGCTTTGCAAACGCGCAACGATTCTTGGGAAATTGACCTATAGATGCATGGTGACCCGGAGTCACCTTTAGCGTCAGGAAATCAAGGGCCGGTCAGTGTTCCGCCTACACACCTGATGCTAATGTCAGTGGAGTCACCTTTAGCGTCAGCAAATCAAGGGCTGGTCAGTGTTCCACACCATAGCGGCTCGTACGCGGTCACGTTCCAGCTCGTACGCATCCGAATTCGTCACTTGCTTCAGGACGAAGGAAACAGGCGGGACGGTGTAGCGCAGCGATGTCTGGTGCAACAAGTCACAGAATGGCCCAGCTGTCTTGTCAGTTGTGGGCAAGGCACCAGACAACCGGCCATTTCCTGGGATAGCCAAAATGTGACGAAAATGCCATTTTTCTAACACACTGGTGTTTTTTCCTTCATGTGCTACTTTGATTTTCACAGCCTAAACACCTAGTCCAGTTGTCTGCGGCGGGTTATGTTCTTAGTACGGGAAAACAGCAATTAGTTAAGCATGTTCTTAATTAAACGAACTTTAGTTCGCGAACTCTGACGAACTACAGTTCACGACCTCGGGCGAACCAGGTTGGTTCTTAATTGGACGATCTAAAGATACGGCGAACCTAGTTCGAAGTACTTCACGAACCTCGGCAAACCATAGTTCGCTGTCGGAAAACGTTCGCTCAACGTGTTGAGCAAACAAAGGCGAACGTTTTCTCTGATTGGTCAAAACGTTTACCCTCTTCTGCGTTGGAGATAAGAAAACAGTCACCGATACAAACAAATATGGCGGACGGCGATATTTCACTCGTGCGAAGAACAAGACCTATTTTTATTGATATGTTGGAGGTGCAACGCTGTTTGTGGGGTCGCTACTGCAGGGAGTACAAAAACAAACATCGTTCAAATCGCGAAGCGGCACAGCTGCAGCCATTTTGAACACTTTCGCAGACAGTAAGTACGCCGAATCAAGCACTTCAGTTAAGAAAGAGAACCATGGCAAACCTGGTTTGCTAAAGTTCGCCTAGGTTCGTTCAACCTCAATTAAGAAACAAATCAAAAGATAGCTGATCTTCTCCGATCTAGGTTTGCCAACCAAATGTTCGTCCAATTAAGAACAGCTCTTTGAAAGACGGCATTTTCGTCACATGTTGGATATTCCAGGAAATGGCCGGTTGTCTGGTGCCTTGATGACAACTGACAAAGACAGCTGGACCATTCTCTGACTTTGTGCACCAGACATTTCTAAGCTACACCGTCCCGCAGTCCTGTCTTTTCCGTCGTCCTGAAGCAACTGAGGAATTTGGATGCATACGAGCTGGAACGTGACCGCGCACGTGCCGCTACGGTGTGGAACAGTGACCAGTCTGTGGAAATGGCTCCCAGTTGCAGGAGATGGATCGACCATGATAAGAAAAGGAGCCAAGAAGTGCATGGTGGACCGCTTCAATCTGGGCAAAATATTCCCACAAAAAAGAAGACGAGGACGAAGAAGAAGAAATACAATTGGATTTACAAACCTTGCTTGTTTTTTTAGCCTTAAATAACTATGGTAATACGACTAACCGCTGATGTTAATCGTGTTACCAAAGACAGGAAGAGCTGTGGGTATGCTCATGCTGTGTTTTCTGATGGGCACGTTGCAAGCTTCACCTAAAGACGATGTAAATTAAGCTGAATAGCTTGCAAGCTGTGAAACAACAAGATGTTCTATATCTTTATTGTGATGTATTTAACCAGATGTAAATCGCAACATGACTGACAAGATGGCTGTCAGTCGTGTTATGAGTCTGTCAGTTGTGTTACGAAACTGTCAGTCATGTTACGGACAAATCTTACCTTTTTATTCAGACGTAAATACAATATATTCCCACCATAGTTCGAGGTTTTGAATCGTCTTACATCAGTTCACCATAAACAAGATGGGATGAACCATAACCCACAAAGTCCCTTCTATATGAGAGCTGTCCTCGCTGTCAATGGTCTCTACCTTTTGTCTTTGACCTGATCCTGATGTTCAAATATCTCATATTAAACAAGATGAGGATTTCATCCAAAAGTCTACGGTATTGTTTGGAGCTCACATGCGTTTTTCCTTTAGGAACATTCACAGTTATTCATATTTTTAAGCTTATCCTTCTGATCCATTTCCCTCCTCTCTAAACCTTCCTCTGATCAACACACACGCCGGCATACATAAACAAAGATGGACAAACGGCGCTTCCCGCCATTAGTAGACACTGTGGGCTGGAGTAGCGACAGGAATTCTGAAGAATAATAGCACGAGCAGCAAAATGACGTCATTATAAACTTGACGTCATGGCATCCCTAGTCTCACGACGCCGTGCACACAGTGACGAAATTGATGTTTCACGTCACTCATCCAAAAGGCATGCAGCCTCTTCCAGGGCTGAATGTTTTGTTCCACACAACTTCTTCCAGGGCTGGCTGTTTGATGGGAGTATATAGTGGCTCCAAAACTTGCACAAATGAATTAGTTATTATTCAAAAAGTTGAACAGGTACAAAGCTGGCTCAAAAACTCATCCAATGTCTTCTCCAAACTAGCTATATCCAAAATTTCAAGTAAATATGACAAACATTATGGACTCTAATCTGGGTCAACCAAACGGTCTTTTATGTCTTCAATGAGACATCCAGTTACAACATGCTAAATAAAATATTTCACCAAGTTTCAAGCTCTTGTGTACAGCAATGATCTGAGATTCTCGTGTCTACACACACACACACACACACACACACACACACACACACACACACACACACACACACACACACACACACGCGCGCGCGCGCGCGCGGTCTTTCACGCCAAATGTACGTTCAGCAGCGAGGTTAGCGTAACTAGACATGACATAATTTTTATCTTGTTACTTCAGTTGTCAAAGGTTTAGGCTTGCCAGCCTTTGACATCATGGACATGCTAATTGCTATTAAATTCGCCCCACCTCGACCCATCCTAAAAAGTCCCTTCTATAAATAGAAGGGACTTAAAAAAAAAAACAGCTGGTCACATCTTTATGTTTTTACAGATTTTTTTTTTTGCAAATATATTTATTTTACATAATAAACATTATTCGCCTAAATATCATATTTGCTGTACTTCAAATGTTAATTTTTGTTTTGGCATTTGGAAATGTCATACCTACTAGTTGCAATGCAAGTACATCCTGTTTCTGTCATGTGCCCAGTGTAGTCCCAAATCCTTCACACCATAGGCCATTTCTGAACAACTGAGATCATCTTTTGCACAGCGCAGTCCCAACATCAAATAACCTTTTTCAGTTTGAAGGACACTAAAATTCCCTAACCTAACCACTTGTTGTCATTTGTACAACCCACAAGAATGTTGACACGTGTATTTAGTGCAGTGTCTCTCTTGGCTTGACTTCGCGAACGAAGATTTTATAGGAGTTGCCCACGACGTCTGCAGGCTTGTTCGTGGCTGCGGAGGCCAATCCGAGACAGGCAGGTTCGACCGCAGTGGCTGCAGGGGAAGGTATGGCCAGGGTTCTGAGCTGCGGCATCTCTGTTTTTTCTCCTGAGCCGCTTGTCCTTAAGGCTAGCTCTGTGAGAGTCCTCAAAGGAGACAGCTGCCTTGTAAATGGTGGAGCGCCAGGTGTCACGGTCCGCAGCAAGCGAAGACCACTGGTGGTGGTCGATTTGGCAGGCACTAAGTGACTTCTTGAGACAGTCTTTGTATCTCTTCTTTGGTGCCCCTCTGTCACGGTGTCCAGTAGCAAGCTCGCCGAACAGGGTGATCTTTGGTAGGCGATGATCCTCCATCCTGGAGACATGCCCCGCCCAGCGGAGCTGTGTCCGCAGCAGCAAAGCCTCGATGCTCACAGTTTCAGCCCGTTCAAGGACCTCGACGTTGGTGACATAGTCACTCCAGTGAATGCCCAGGATGGTACGCAGGCAGCGCTGGTGGAAGCGTTCGAGGAGTCGTAGTTGGCTGCGGTAGAGGGCCCAGGACTCGGAACCATACAGCAGGGTGGTGAGGACCACAGCTCTGTACACGCTGATCTTGGTGCCTGTTTTCAGCTGCTGATTGTGCCACACCCGCTTGAAAAGTCGCCCGAAAGCGCTGTTCGCTTTTGCCAGCCTGCTGTCAAGCTCCTTGTCCAGCTTGGCGTCCGACGTGATAATGCAGCCAAGGTAAGTAAACTGGTGCACTGACTTTAGTTCAGACTCGCCGATGGTGATGTGAGGAGGGCGGTACACTGTCTTGGGTGCCGGCTGATGAAGGACCTCTGTCTTTTTAGTGCAGTGTAGACGCAGCTTAACAGCAGAATCTGGCCTGACGAATCGGACACGCGATCGATCAAATTTGCACACTTAAATCTCGCCGATTTCATCGAATTATGACAGTTTGCGGTCACATTTGTTACCTCTGCAACTAGCTGCAGGTGCGCCAATCTATTTGCAGCTAGAGGATGCTCAAAATGAACAATACTGGCCTACATTTTGTCTGATCCATGAATAAATTGCAGCCTAGTGGGTCGTACGGGACGTAGTCCTTATCTCCGCTACGTGCACGGGCGTAGTCCTGTCTACATACCCTGTAAGTGTACGCATCTCTGCAATATCAGTTTGTTTGGACAGAAGGCGTGTGTGGCTTAGGTTACCTTCTCAGACACATACAACGAATTCGTTGAACAGCAAGTCCTGAAAGCTGTTCATTTCGGTGTAACTTCCTTCAGTCACGGATATGACGAAATTGCCACAGGAAATAATAACATCCTGAACTGTAGCAGCTTCAGAAATGTGATTACAGACGTCGCCGGAAACGTCCCGTGTATTACTTTATCTGTCGGTCTGTTTGTCTGTGTCTCTCTCGCCTCGGCATTTGAGAGATTCGATTTAGGAGTCAGTAAATTATGATGTTCTTTTTGTGTATTTCAACATGACTTTGCATATCTTACTCTTACTTTAGGAGAATGTTGTGTGTTGTAAACATAATTTTGGTCCGTAGAAAAAAATACGTTTAAAGTTATTTTCCCCAGAATCAAGCATCTCAACACAGTCAGAAAACTGTCTGCAACAGATACTGCTGACAGTATTATGTATGGGTCCTTTGTGTACTAACTTAGAGCTTTATGATGTAAATAGAAGTCGACTGATACTTTTTTTTTTCTTCGCTGGTTCATCCGGCATCTTGTCTCTGATTGGTTATAATTATGCAGATGACCTAAGGTCGTATAGAATAGTTATGACGTCAGCTACCATCGCCTATCAGAAGCAATCTTTTAATGCTTTCAGTCACAAGATTCCGGTGGCCTCTTTTCGCTTTGAACGGACGAAAGAAAGCATTTGGTGGGACAATAGGGTGGTCACTGTCTAAGTGGGTGTGTATACTGAATCCCAGTAAAAGCTTTTTGCGAACTGAAGCATTAAAAAAGGTCAGGAGTGCCCCTTTAAGTCGAACAACTCTGTGAAAAATTCGAACGATGGACAAGTCGGAAAAAAAAATTGCCCTGCAGGTTCGACTTAAGCCTTATCATTCGGAATACACCAGTGTGTGAAATAAGTTTGACTAAAATAGTTCAAGGGTAGTGCCAGAATAGCTTGGCGCCTCTAGGCGCCAAGCTATTCTGGCACCACCCTTGAACTAAAGCCATTGGTGTATATCCTTATCTGTAATTACTGTAATGTAGCTTGCATATGGCAGTGTACAAATGTGAAGCCTTTAGCCTCCGTATGGGTTAATCAATGCCTCTAGGCGCCAAGCTATTCTGGCACCACCCTTGAACTAAAGCCATTGGTCTATATCCTTATCTGTAAGTACGGTAATGTAGCTTGCATAATTATGGCAGTGTACAAATTTGAAGCTTTTAGCGTTAAGCGTGGTCGACTGTATTAGGATCATGTCCCGGCACAGTACACTACACCTAGCTGCTTGCTGGCCACTTGGGTTTAGTTTGCTGTGCCTTACATAATAATAATAATAATAATAATAATAATAATAATAATAATAATAATAATAATAATATTTACATTACATAATCCACTAACGTGTAGAACAGCGAGTGGCACATGTATCCCATCTTCATCAGGGACTGACGACAGGCTGACCTGTCAGGTCGTGCAGTGGCGGCTGTTTTTGTTGCCATGACAACCGCTCACGGTGTAGCGCTGTCTCTGCCAGCGCTGCGCCAGTATGTGGCCGCGGCGAACACTGGGTATTGACGCTTTCATCGACAGAGACATCCACAGTCTGACTCGCGTGTTGCTAGCTCATCAGGGCTCGCCTTGCGAACCAACCCACGATCCTGACACACGACTTGAAGACAGTGCGTCAAAACATCCAACCCACGATCCTGACACACGACTTGAAGACAGTGCGTCAAAACATCCAAACCACGATCCGGACACACGACTTGAAGACAGTGCGTCAAAACATCCAACCCACGATCCTGACACACGACTTGAAGACAGTGCGTCAAAACATCCAAACCACGATCCGGACACACGACTTGGGGACAGTGCGTCAAAACATCCAAACCACGATCCTGACACACGACTTGAAGACAGTGCGTCAAAACATCCAAACCACGATCCGGACACACGACTTGAAGACAGTGCGTCAAAACATCCAAACCACGATCCTGACACACGACTTGAAGACAGTGCGTCAAAACATCCAAACCACGATCCTGACACACGACTTGAAGACAGTGCGTCAAAACATCCAACCCACGATCCGGACACATGACTTGGGGACAGTGCGTCAAAACATCCAAACCACGATCCTGACACACGACTTGAAGACAGTGCGTCAAAACATCCAACCCACGATCCTGACACACGACTTGAAGACAGTGCGTCAAAACATCCAACCCACGATCCGGACACACGACTTGGGGGCAGTGCGCCAAAACATCCAAACCACGATCCGGACACACGACTTGGGGGCAGTGCGCCAAAACATCCAAACCACGATCCGGACACACGACTTGAAGACAGTGCGTCAAAACATCCAAACCACGATCCTGACACACGACTTGAAGACAGTGCGTCAAAACATCCAACCCGCGATCCTGACACACGACTTGGGGACAGTGCGTCAAAACATCCAACCCACGATCCGGACACACAACTTGAAGACAGTGCGTCAAAACATCCAAACCACGATCCGGACACACGACTAGAAGACAGTGCGTCAAAACATCCAACCCACGATCCTGACACACTACTTGAAGACAGTGCGCCAAAACATCCAACCCACGATCCGGACACACGACTTGGGGGCAGTGTGCCAAAACATCCAAACCACGATCCGGACACACGATTTGGGGGCAGTGCGCCAAAACATCCAAACCACGATCCTGACACACGACTTGGGGGCAGTGCGTCAAAACATCCAACCCACGATCCGGACACACGACTTGAAGACAGTGCGCCAAAACATCCAACCCACGATCCGGACACACGACTTGGGGGCAGTGCGCCAAAACATCCAAACCACGATCCGGACACACGACTTGGGGGCAGTGCGCCAAAACATCCAAACCACGATCCTGACACACGACTTGGGGGCAGTGCGCCAAAACATCCAAACCACAATCCGGACACACGACTTGAAGACAGTGCGTCAAAACATCCAAACCACGATCCTGACACACGACTTGAAGACAGTGCGTCAAAACATCCGAACCACGATCCTGACACACGACTTGGGGGCAGTGCGTCAAAACATCCAACCCACGATCCGGACACACGACTTGAAGACAGTGCGTCAAAACATCCAAACCACGATCCTGACACACGACTTGAAGACAGTGCGTCAAAACATCCAAACCACGATCCTGACACACGACTTGGGGACAGTGCGTCAAAACATCCTCAGTTTCTTGATTGTACATTGCTTAACGTCCCGACAGCAACAAGGCTTTCTCAGGACGTGCCTGCACTGCTTGTGAAAAAAAAAAAAAACACAAAAAAACCCAGAACATTGAATGTATGTCGCCAGCCGGTCAAATACGTTAAATAAACCTAACACATGGGGCCTAAATAAAGCTAAGACCATTTAGCAACACACATCCAATATCAAGAGCTACTGGCAGTGCAGACAGTAGGGGGAGTTTTAAAAAGGCAAATACAGGTGAATGGACAAAGGGTAGACAGAAACACATGCCCCAGAATAGAGAGAAAAACCCACCCTGTGGGGCTGACCAGGGTGACCCTGGGAACTAAAAAATACCTAACCCCACCCAAGTCCCCCAGGGCAGACCCGGGTGGGGTATCCTCAGTTTAACCCAATTAACCACAAGGCCGCGTTCGGCAGGCGTCACCTAAAAAACATGTACCAGTTGTTTGTTTAACCCATTCAAACACAAACCACATTTCCCAAACTTTGGAAGCGTCACCTTACGCACCAGCTGCGTGAGATGGATCGTCTATGATAATTCAAGGGTACTGTCATCACATGGCGCCAAGCTAATCTGGCACTACCCTTTAATTATCATGGTCGATCCATCTCCTGCTGTTGTGCGCCAGGGCTTAATGGGTTAAGAAACATGTGGAGCCGACCTCAGTTAGCAAGAGACGTGAAATGATGTGGAGCCGACCTCAGTTAGCAAGAGACGTGAAATGTCATGATGTGGAGCCGACCTCAGTTAGCAAGAGACGTGAAATGTCATGATGTGGAGCCGACCTCAGTTAGCAAGAGACGTGAAATGTCATGATGTGGAGCCGACCTCAGTTAGCAAGAGACGTGAAATGTCATGATGTGGAGCCGACCTCAGTTAGCAAGAGACGTGAAATGTCATGATGTGGAGCCGACCTCAGTTAGCAAGAGACGTGAAATGTCATGATGTGGAGCCGACCTCAGTTAGCAAGAGACGTGAAATGTCATGATGTGGAGCCGACCTCAGTTAGCAAGAGACGTGAAATGTCATGATGTGGAGCCGACCTCAGTTAGCAAGAGACGTGAAATGTCGTGATGTGGAGCCGACCTCAGTTAGCAAGAGACGTGAAATGTCATGATGTGGAGCCGACCTCAGTTAGCAAGAGACGTGAAATGTCATGATGTGGAGCCGACCTCAGTTAGCAAGAGACGTGAAATGTCATGATGTGGAGCCGACCTCAGTTAGCAAGAGACGTGAAATGTCATGAATCCACGCGGATGCAGGCTGTAATTGTGACTGCGGATTCAGGGTTTCATGAGAACTGACATCTTCTGCACATGACTACGGGGACAGGGCGAATGAGGCAACAGATACGGGTGTATAACGTGTGACAGCGAGTAATTTCTCTCCCTGTCTTATCTTCAAAACGAAAACGAAATCCTCCGTTGTGAGTTGGCAGCGCTAAAACAAGCCACATGCAATTCAGTATTAGTACTGACCACAGATAAACGACAAGTGTGCAATCCACAACCAGGCATGAGCCGCCGCCTTCTTTTCTGCTTAACTATTTCAACCCTAAGGTCCCATTTCTCAAATTTCGGAGGCGTTGCCTAACGACTATGTACCAGTTGCAGGGGATGGATTGACCATGATAATTCAAGGGTAGTGCCAGATTAGCTTGGCGCCTGCAGGCGCCAAGCTAATGTGGAACTACCCTTGAATTATCTTGGTCACTCCATCTCCTGCTGTATGTAGGGAGTCGGGGGCTAAAGGCTTGCGCGTTTGAGTCACCCTTGACAGGCAGGCCGATATATAAAAATGGGTCGAACTGCAGCAGACTATGTCAGGTTACAGCCGTCTCACACAAACACGAGTACGGCGCCACCGCAATTCTGTCCCTTGTTGCACGCGGGCACGCTGAAGACGAACGAGTTACACTACAAAAAGGCGAGGGAGTGCGAGGATGGTGTCACATTTCTCAATCGCGAATCGTTTAGTCTCTCAACATTCCCCGAAACAGAGAATGTCCGGTTTAGTTCGGCGGAAATAGTATATGGTGTGTGTGTGTGTGTGTGTGTGTGTGTGTGTGTGTGTGTGTGTGTGTGTGTGTGTGTGTGTGTGTGTGTAGTGTGTGTCAGTGACACATACACACACACACACACACACACACACACCGAGAACAGGGGAGGGTCTTAAGCTGAACGGCCTCAGCAGAAAATGTTTTAGGGCCCACGACGTCCTTTGTGGGCCCGAGGACCGTTGCTTACTGGGAGGCAAACACTGAGACAGGCGTGCGGAGGAAAAGACAAACGGACCACGATTGGCAGACAACATCCGGCGCGGGTCAACATGGGACGGGCCCGCTAGGGGCTTTCGCAGAAATACCGCTACACTGCTCGGCGTGCCTTGCCAGCTCCAAAATACATCATGACCTCGCCGACCGCTGTCTCGCTCTCCCTCCCCCCCCCCCCCCACTGTCAACCACTACAGCTCACAGACAGTGCTTGTATCTTCTCAGCTCACAGACCTCACGCAATGTCATTAAGCCATGTACCCCAAAAGCCGCATTTCCTACGTTACACTTGAACGGAAGTAGCATGTCCTTAAAGGTGGTTTACAGCCAGTCAGTCGCTACCCTCGATGGGAGAGAAACAATCAGGCGCTACCATTTAAATATCATGGTTGGGTGGTTTCCAGGTAATCAGGCACTACCCTCTAGTTGTCACGGTGCACAGGCTCTTGCAAAAGCTGAATTTAACATGTTCACTGCCAATGATCACGGTCTTTTGTCTAAATAATAAATACATTGGCTCCCCCCCCCCCCTAAAAAAACCCAAACAAACAAAAAGTCGTGCAAGGAACTTGGATACAAAGCAGTGTCAGCAAGAGGCGTGGATCCGCATCAGCTCTATGCCTGTTGTCGTTAGACAGGGTAGACCCTTTCTTTTTTATATTTTATTTATTTAAAAAAAAATTATTTTATTTATTTATTTATTTTATTTTTTAAAAATTATATTGTATTATTATTATTATTATTTTTGGTGGGGGGAGGGGGGGGGGGGGCAAGAAAAAGTATTAAAACGTGAAGTGTGAATGAAAGACAATGGACAACAGACCACGGACGGCAAAAATCCGCTCAAGTCGATTCATTTCGCCCACGTGACCAACTGTGCAATAATCTTCGCTCGCTAGACTGTGTGAAATATAGCAAGGGCGGCGACAGGCGCGCGATACATCAAGCCTCTATCGACCCCGAGCTGCGATACATCAAGCCTCTATCGACCCCGAGCTGCGCTTTTCAATTGCAAATGGGTTGGCGACACCCAGCGGGCCGCTCCCATTGCCGGCACTACTTAATCACCTGATCGTGACCCTGCTTTATACCGCACTGGCCTCAAAAAGAGCCCAACCATAAATTAACCCGCTTAGCACCGACGCCCTGCAGCAGGTGATGGATCGACCATGATAATTTAAGGGCAGTGCCAGATTAGCTTGGCGCCGTCCGGCGCCAAGCTAATCTGGCACTACCCTTGAATTATCACGGTCAAGCCACCTCCTGCAAGTCGTACATCGTCGTTAAGTAACACTTCCAAAAGTCGGGAAATGCGCCCATGGTGTTAAAAGGGTTAATCCTGCGCTCTGGTGTCTAGTGTTGGTCTGTGGTGTTAGTCTGTGGTGTCTAGTGTTGGTCTGTGGTGTCTTGTGTTGGTCTCTGGTGTCTAGTGTTGGTCTCTGGTGTTTAGTGTTAGTCTGTGGTGTCTAGTGTTGGTCTGTGGTGTCTTGTGTTGGTCTGTGGTGTCTAGTGTTGGTCTCTGGTGTCTAGTGTTGGTCTCTGGTGTCTAGTGTTGGTCTGTGGTGTCTTGTGTTGGTCTGTGGTGTCTAGTGTTGGTCTCTGGTGTCTAGTGTTGGTCTGTGGTGTCTTGTGTTGGTCTGTGGTGTCTAATGTTGGTCTGTGGTGTCTAGTGTTGGTCTGTGGTGTCTAGTGTTGGTCTCTGGTGTCTAGTGTTGGTCTGTGGTGTCTAGTGTTGGTCCCAATCACATCTGAGTTGACGCCAATGTCGGTCAGCGGGTACTGGATTCAGACACAAGTCACGTTCGCTGGCCGCCAAGGGTATACCTAGCACCATGCTTCTTCACTTACCTGACAGGTGTGACAAGGGCACTGGCCGTGACGATCGGCTCATCTCCCGCAACCCGGACGCACAATGTATCGCGAAAAGCCGTCACTCTTAGTTCGTGTGCCTCACGCAGATCTCGTGATATGGTTTAGTCATCGGTAAATATCGCACACAAAATTGTCCAAATGATATCTGTCACAGACACACACAAACAATATTCAATGTCTTTAGTCGAGCGAGTCACACGGCCGAAGCACCCATACTGAAAAGCGCCAGGTTCCCTCAGTTACGTGCGGGCCTCAGTTCCGTGAGTTTAGTCCTGCGCAAGGCACAGAGCCAGATGCTCCGCTATAGCATGATTGAGCTTAGTCATAAGCCAGCTACTAAACGAGGTGCTACACTGTAGGGGAACACCTCAGTGGCTATAGCATGATTGAGCTTAGTCATAAGCCAGTTACTAAACGAGGTGCTACACTGTAGGGGAACACCTCAGTGGCTATAGCATGATTGAGCTTAGTCATAAGCCAGCTACTAAACGAGGTGCTACACTGTAGGGGAACACCTCAGTGGCTTAGTCATAAGCCAGCCACGGAACGAGGTGCTACAATGTAGGGGAACACCTCAGTGGCTTACGCAGGAATAAGCTTACTCGTGCCACTGAGCACTGGTCTATGATCTTGGATCTTATGACACACGGCTGTAAGGCGCAAGATGTCAGAGCGGCACACGAAACAACAAGGTATTATAATTATAACAGTTATACTGACGAGCAAAAGAAATGCGACATTGTTTTAACCATCGGAAACAAATTAAAAAATATCCCATTTCATTTGCTCGTCAGTATAGTATTGACTGTCCAATGCCCCCCACCCCCACCGCTCCTTTGATTTGCCAGATGTGAGGGGACCGACTGTGGAGATTGAATCAACGCGTGTGCATCAGTGCATTATTAATTAGCCGTACGCTTTGTAGTCGCGCTACGCTCCCTCTCTGGCGTTGCTATCAACACCCTGGCCGTCGCACGCCTGGCCACGTCACCCAGATGGAAGAGAGCACGGATCCTCATGAGCCACAGCGGGTGCGCGAGTTGACAGTCTCCGCCTCTGGTCGATCCCGCAGTTTGTGGAGACCTGCAGTGGTTACGCGCACGTCCCTTTTAACCCACTAAGCTCTTAGCTGGGAAGTCCCACCTCCGGAACTGGTCCTCTGAAAGCATTGACCATGATAGTTCAAGGGTGGTGCCAGAACTGTTCTTGAACTATCATGGTCAATCCATCTCCTTGTTTAGTGTATCAGGGTTTGACGCTGGTAATAGAGGGGCTCAACATACAATACTGATGTCCCGGTCTCCCCAACATACAATACTGATGTCCCGGTCTCCC
This sequence comes from Semisulcospira habei, assembly GCA_036245525.1. Lineage (NCBI taxonomy): Eukaryota > Metazoa > Mollusca > Gastropoda > Semisulcospiridae > Semisulcospira > Semisulcospira habei. The sequence continues at coordinate 212,061,955 of BTPG01000006.1, forward strand.
CAACATACAATACTGATGTCCCCGGTCTCCCCAACATACAATATTGATGTCCCGGTCTCCCTAACATACAGTACTGATGTCCCGGTCTCCCCAACATACAATACTGATGTCCCGGTCTCCCCAACATACAATACTGACGTCCCGGTCTCCCCCAACATACAATACTGGCGTCCCGATCTCCCCAACATACAATACTGATGTCCCGGTCTCCCCAACATACAATACTGACGTCCCGGTCTCCCCAACATACAATACTGATGTCCCGGTCTCCCCAACATACAATACTGGCGTCCCGGTCTCCCCCAACATACAATACTGGCGTCCCGATCTCCCCAACATACAATACTGATGTCCCGGTCTCCCCAACATACAATACTGACGTCCCGGTCTCCCCAACATACAATACTGATGTCCCGGTCTCCCCAACATACAATACTGATGTCCCGGTCTCCCCAACATACAATACTGACGTCCCGGTCTCCCCAACATACAATACTGACGTCCCGGTCTCCCCCAACATACAATACTGATGTCCCGGTCTCCCCAACATACAATACTGATGTCCCGGTCTCCCCAACATACAATACTGACGTCCCGGTCTCCCCAAAATACAATACTGATGTCCCGGTCTCCCCAACCTTTCATAATAATAATAATAATACCGTTATTATATAGGCGCTTTTTCTCAATTTTGGGGAAATCGACTCAAAGCGCCGCGCCTGAAACCCAACACACACACTCACGAAACAGACACGGATTTACGCCATTTAAGACAAACACAGTACAAGACAAACGAAGGGCCAGTCAGCTACTGAAGTTACAGAGATTTTTTTTATCGCTTGTATTTGAAATTTTGTAAAGTGGCCTGAGACCGGTGCCTCACACTCACAACACTCACAGCTCTCACAGCTCTACAGCAAGCGGCTGGCGCGGATTCAAAGGGCGCAGAGCATAGATACGCATCGGTTCTTCATCTCAACAAACAGTTCTGCGGCCCGGCGCAGAGCATACAGGCGCATCAGTTCTTCATCTCAACAAACAGTTCTGCGGCCCGGCGCAGAGCATAGAGACGCATCAGTTCTTCATCTCAACAAACAGTTCTGCGGTCCGGCGCAGAGCACAGAGACGCATCAGTTCTTCACCTCAACAAACAGTTCTGCGGCCCGGCTTAGAGCATAGAGACGCATCAGTTCTTCATCTCAACAAACAGTTCTGCGGCCCGGCGCAGAGCATTGAGACGTATCAGTTCTTCATCTCAACAAACAGTTCTGCGGCCCGGCGCAGAGCATTGAGACGTATCAGTTCTTCATCTCAACAAACAGTTCTGCGGCCCGGCGCAGAGCATTGAGACGTATCAGTTCTTCATCTCAACAAACAGTTCTGCGGCCCGGCGCAGAGCATTGAGACGTATCAGTTCTTCATCTCAACAAACAGTTCTGCGCCTGAGACGTATCCGTTTTTCATCTCAACAAACAGTTCTGGGAACCGTGTGACAATACATTGCTAACAAATTTTATTTCATAGGCCGGTTGCGAGTTCCCGAGCAGCGCGAGAACGCTCGCTAGATTACGCGACTTTGAGCCGAGACAAGACTTGGCGAGCCACAAAACGTGGGCAATTCGGCTAGCTGTTACGCTTAGTTGATATGGTTTTGTTGTGAATGACATGCAACATGCAGGGGAGTTACGTTCAGGTTGACAAAGAACGGTCGACGATTGCTTTCTGGTCTTACGGCTGTTACAATACAGCCTTTTTATTTTTGCGGAAATAATATTGAGGAAAACGATCTAACAACATTCACGAAAACTGCATATGGCGATGAAGCCAGTCACAGCGGCTTCTCTATATGGCGATGAAGCCAGTCACGGCGGCTTCTCTATATGGCGATGAAGCCAGTCACAGCGGCTTCTCTATATGGCGATGAAGCCAGTCACGGCGGCTTCTCTATATGGCGATGAAGCCAGTCACGGCGGCTTCTCTATATGGCGATGAAGCCAGTCACAGCGGCTTCTCTATATGGCGATGAAGCCAGTCACAGCGGCTTCTCTATATGGCGATGAAGCCAGTCACGGCGGCTTCTCTATATGGCGATGAAGCCAGTCACAGCGGCTTCTCTATATGGCGATGAAGCCAGTCACAGCGGCTTCTCTATATGGCGATGAAGCCAGTCACAGCGGCTTCTCTATATGGCGATGAAGCCAGTCACGGCGGCTTCTCTATATGGCGATGAAGCCAGTCACGGCGGCTTCTCTATATGGCGATGAAGCCAATCACGGCGGCTTCTCTATATGGCGATGAAGCCAGTCACGGCGGCTTCTTTATATGGCGATGAAGCCAGTCACGGCGGCTTCTCTATATGGCGATGAAGCCAGTCACGGCGGCTTCTCTATATGGCGATGAAGCCAATCACGGCGGCTTCTCTATATGGCGATGAAGCCAGTCACGGCGGCTTCTCTATATGGCGATGAAGCCAGTCACGGCGGCTTCTCTATATGGCGATGAAGCCAATCACGGCGGCTTCTCAAAATGGTCTGAAATGTCGTTTCAATAGTAGTATAATTATTTCACTTTGGTATACCAACAGTATATGCATTTTATTCAAGTTAATTCTGCTTATATAGGGCGGTTTCGCGGAAATAATTTGTTTATGTAAAGTTTTCCTGCTCGCACTGCCAGTCATCCATAGGGACGCGCTGCCTTGCTCCAGAAGCACTGAAGTTGAAACTACATGCCTTAATTCTCACCTGAAGTTGAAACTACATGCCTTAATTCTCACCTGAACAAAAAGTTGAATGTGCACGCGCCCAAAGCCGGAGCGGCGGGCGAGACAGCACTGTGTGCCGTCACGAACATTACAACCGCCATATTGAGGCCACATCCTCACGCCATTATCCTGTGTGCCGTCAGGGACATTACACTCACAAACCAGATAGGTGAGGCTAGCGCTGACAGAATTGTATGCAAACCAAGGGGAATCACAGCGCTGGACAGACAACAGGGCAGGGGATCTAACTGTTGTCTGTCCAGCGCTGTGATTCCCCTTGGTTTGCATACAATAGGGACATTACAACCGCCATATTGAGGCGCACATCCTCACGCCATTATCCTGTGTGCCGTCAGGAACATTAAAACCGCCATATGGAGGCGCACATCCTCTCGCCATCATCCTGTGTGCCGTCAGGAACATTACAACCGCCATATTGAGGCGCACATCCTCACGCCATTATCCTGTGTGCCGTCAGGAACATTACAACCGCCATATTGAGGCGCACATCCTCACGCCATTATCCTGTGTGCCGTCAGGACCATTACAACCGCCATATTGAGGCGCACATCCTCACGCCATTATCCTGTGTGCCGTCAGGACCATTACAACCGCCATATTGAGGCGCACATCCTCACGCCATTATCCTGTGTGCCGTCAGGACCATTACAACCGCCATATTGAGGTGCACATCCTCACGCCATTATCCTGTGTGCCGTCAGGACCATTACAACCGCCATATTGAGGCGCACATCCTCTCGCCATTATCCTGTGTGCCGTCAGGACCATTACAACCGCCATATTGAGGCGCACATCCTCTCGCCATTATCCTGTGTGCCGTCAGGACCATTACAACCGCCATATTGAGGCGCACATCCTCACGCCATTATCCTGTGTGCCGTCAGGACCATTACAACCGCCATATTGAGGCGCACATCCTCTCGCCATTATCCTGTGTGCCGTCAGGACCATTACAACCGCCATATTGAGGCGCACATCCTCACGCCATTATCCTGTGTGCCGTCAGGACCATTACAACCGCCATATTGAGGCGCACATCCTCACGCCATTATCCTGTGTGCCGTCAGGACCATTACAACCGCCATATTGAGGCGCACATCCTCACGCCATTATCCTGTGTGCCGTCAGGAACATTACAACCGCCATATTGAGGCGCACATCCTCACGCCATTATCCTGTGTGCCGTCAGGACCATTACAACCGCCATATTGAGGCACACATCCTCTCGCCATTATCCTGTGTGCCGTCAGGACCATTACAACCGCCATATTGAGGCGCACATCCTCACGCCATTATCCTGTGTGCCGTCAGGACCATTACAACCGCCATATTGAGGCGCACATCCTCACGCCATTATCCTGTGTGCCGTCAGGACCATTAAAACCGCCATATTGAGGTGCACATCCTCACGCCATTATCCTGTGTGCCGTCAGGACCATTACAACCGCCATATTGAGGCGCACATCCTCTCGCCATTATCCTGTGTATATTGAGGCGCACATCCCCTCGCCATTATCATGTGTGCCGTCAGGACCATTACAACCGCCATATTGAGGCGCACATCCTCTCGCCATTATCCTGTGTGCCGTCAGGACCATTACAACCGCCATATTGAGGCGCACATCCTCTCGCCATTATCCTGTGTGCCGTCAGGACCATTACAACCGCCATATTGAGGCGCACATCCTCACGCTATTATCCTGTGTGCCGTCAGGACCATTACAACCGCCATATTGAGGCGCACATCCTCACGCCATTATCCTGTGTGCCGTCAGGACCATTACAACCGCCATATTGAGGCGCACATCCTCACGCCATTATCCTGTGTGCCGTCAGGACCATTACAACCGCCATATTGAGGCGCACATCCTCACGCCATTATCCTGTGTGCCGTCAGGACCATTACAACCGCCATATTGAGGCGCACATCCTCACGCCATTATCCTGTGTGCCGTCAGGACCATTAAAACCGCCATATTGAGGCGCACATCCTCTCGCCATTATCCTGTGTGCCGTCAGGACCATTACAACCGCCATATTGAGGCGCACATCCTCACGCCATTATCCTGTGTGCCGTCAGGAACATTACAACCGCCATATTGAGGCGCACATCCTCACGCCATTATCCTGTGTGCCGTCAGGACCATTACAACCGCCATATTGAGGCGCACATCCTCACGCCATTATCCTGTGTGCCGTCAGGACCATTACAACCGCCATATTGAGGCGCACATCCTCACGCTATTATCCTGTGTGCCGTCAGGACCATTACAACCGCCATATTGAGGCGCACATCCTCACGCCATTATCCTGTGTGCCGTCAGGACCATTACAACCGCCATATTGAGGCGCACATCCTCACGCCATTATCCTGTGTGCCGTCAGGACCATTACAACCGCCATATTGAGGCGCACATCCTCACGCCATTATCCTGTGTGCCGTCAGGACCATTACAACCGCCATATTGAGGCGCACATCCTCACGCCATTATCCTGTGTGCCGTCAGGACCATTAAAACCGCCATATTGAGGCGCACATCCTCTCGCCATTATCCTGTGTGCCGTCAGGACCATTACAACCGCCATATTGAGGCGCACATCCTCACGCCATTATCCTGTGTGCCGTCAGGAACATTACAACCGCCATATTGAGGCGCACATCCTCACGCCATTATCCTGTGTGCCGTCAGGACCATTACAACCGCCATATTGAGGCGCACATCCTCACGCCATTATCCTGTGTGCCGTCAGGACCATTAAAACCGCCATATTGAGGCGCACATCCTCTCGCCATTATCCTGTGTGCCGTCAGGACCATTACAACCGCCATATTGAGGCGCACATCCTCACGCTATTATCCTGTGTGCCGTCAGGACCATTACAACCGCCATATTGAGGCGCACATCCTCACGCCATTATCCTGTGTGCCGTCAGGACCATTACAACCGCCATATTGAGGCGCACATCCTCACGCCATTATCATGTGTGCCGTCTGGACCATTACAACCGCCATATTGAGGCGCACATCCTCTCGCCATTATCCTGTGTGCCGTCAGGACCATTAAAACCGCCATATTGAGGCGCACATCCTTACGCCATTATCCTGTGTGCCGTCAGGACCATTAAAACCGCCATATTGAGGCGCACATCCTCTCGCCATTATCCTGTGTGCCGTCAGGACCATTACAACCGCCATATTGAGGCGCACATCCTCTCGCCATTATCCTGTGTGCCGTCAGGACCATTACAACCGCCATATTGAGGCGCACATCCTCACGCCATTATCCTGTGTGCCGTCAGGACCATTAAAACCGCCATATTGAGGCGCACATCCTCTCGCCATTATCCTGTGTGCCGTCAGGACCATTACAACCGCCATATTGAGGCGCACATCCTCTCGCCATTATCCTGTGTGCCGTCAGGACCATTACAACCGCCATATTGAGGCGCACATCCTCACGCCATTATCCTGTGTGCCGTCAGGACCATTACAACCGCCATATTGAGGCGCACATCCTCTCGCCATTATCCTGTGTGCCGTCAGGACCATTAAAACCGCCATATTGAGGCGCACATCCTCACGCCATTATCCTGTGTGCCGTCAGGACCATTAAAACTGCCATATTGAGGCGCACATCCTCACGCCATTATCCTGTGTGCCGTCAGGACCATTAAAACCGCCATATTGAGGCGCACATCCTCACGCCATTATCCTGTGTGCCGTCAGGACCATTACAACCGCCATATTGAGGCGCACATCCTCTCGCCATTATCCTGTGTGCCGTCAGGACCATTACAACCGCCATATTGAGGCGCACATCCTCACGCCATTATCCTGTGTGCCGTCAGGACCATTACAACCGCCATATTGAGGCGCACATCCTCTCGCCATTATCCTGTGTGCCGTCAGGAACATTACAACCGCCATATTGAGGCGCACATCCTCTCGCCATTATCCTGTGTGCCGTCAGGACCATTACAACCGCCATATTGAGGCGCACTTCCTCACGCCATTATCCTGTGTGCCGTCAGGACCATTACAACCGCCATATTGAGGCGCACATCCTCTCGCCATTATCCTGTGTGCCGTCAGGACCATTACAACCGCCATATTGAGGCGCACATCCTCACGCCATTATCCTGTGTGCCGTCAGGACCATTACAACCGCCATATTGAGGCGCACATCCTCACGCCATTATCATTAACCTACATAACGCCACAACACTCACCCCGCTATAGCGCCACAACACTCACCCCGCTATCGCGGAGCACCTTGCTTAGTGACCTGCGCAGGACTGAGCTCTCTCATGCAGTCGACCCCAGCTCATTACCTCGCCATCAGGTGGAACTGAACGTGAAGGGGACTTGACCTGCTCTGATGACGGGCAAGTTCGCACGTTTGTCGCCTGATTAGTCAGATGACGCCGGTACCCAGGGTGAACAAGTCCCACCACGGGCAAACAATCAGACACTTGTACCCTGTCCACACCGACAAGTTCCTTTACTCTTTGCGGACAAAGCTCAAGAAATCGGTGTCTCCAGTAGCCCAGGACTCAACTTGAAGGCACAAGGATTGTACTAGATCTAGAATTCGATACCAAAGCAAACTCGGGGATATTGTGTACAGCTTACGAAAAAGGTGGACCCCCGCGGCCACCATTGAGGACAATCAGTGCATGAAGTAAGAACGGAGCGCCGCGAGTACACATGGCCATACTCCTTCCTGCACAGCGCAACACAAAAACCGTTCTCATGGACGCCCCCCCCCCCCCCCCCCCCTTCCTTTTCCCGGGCATGAGTACCTTCTGCGAGTCAAGAGGCATTGACTCTCATCAGCTCCTGCCCGCGCCCGGCCCATGAGAATCCACACCGTTTATTGCAGATACAGACTCCATTCGGGCCTCCTCAGACTGACGTTTAGCGAGTTGTAACATCGCGCTATTCTGCACCCGAGCGTTCACGGTCGTCGAATGGTGCATGTTGACAGCCATGGGTGGCTGGTTTGACGCTTGCGGGTGGAGGTGGGTTTATCCCGGCTGCGTGAACGTGACAACATAGAAACAACTTGGCGCGCAAGATACGTATAGATTCTAGTGATCTCCGCGCCCACTCCACAGGCGAATTAGCATATTGTATGTTGCAGCTGTTCAGTTGACGCCGGTTTTGCCTGGGTTTTTTTCTCTCCCGTGAACCGATTAAACTACATAAACATATCAACATAGAGGTAGTTTAAGCCCGAATTACAGAGAGATGACCCTGAGATTCTCATAAGCCCCCAGCACTGGCGCGGAACTCACGAGGATGTATGCCCTTGAGAGTATTGTGTGTGGTCATGGTAATAGTCGTATGCTGCTAAACACATGTATCCAGTGAATGTCCTTTTTATACGCTCTATGAGTGAATGATATCAGTCTGTAGTTAAAGGATGAATACGTTAATACATTAATCATGGTGAAAGTATGCGGCAACAGAGGACTATGATTCTGGTAGGTTTATTTATCTCTGTGCGCGTCAGACGGAACAGAGTGGAGCCTGACGTGTAGCTGAGAAAGCCTTCAAGGCTGGCCATAGCACACGGGGCACCACCTTACAGTGTCTCCAGCCCACAACCAAAGCCCTGTCCAAGCCCATGTCAGTGTAATGTTTCATTTTTTTAAACGAGCAGGTTTCCTGACGTCGACACCAACAGATCCGGGAACGTTGCTTGGCAACCCGTTTATTAGGCGTCTTTATCGATCTTTACCAGAAACAAGAAGAAGACTAAGTGTGTTTATTTATTTCATCAGTGATTACTAAAAAAAGAAAGGAAACGGAAACTCACTGCAAACCACAATACATGGCGCGTCTCCCTCCCCCTTCCCCACACTCAGCCAGGAAATTAAAACTGTGCGAATTAACTCACAATACATGGCGCGTCTCCCTCCCTCCCCCTTCCCCACACTCAGCCAGGATATTAAAACTGTGCGAATTAGTAAGTCACTGCAAACCACAATACATGGCGCGTCTCCCTCCCCCTTCCCCAAACTCAGCCAGGAAATTAAAACTGTGCGAATTAACTCACAATACATGGCGCGTCTCCCTCCCTCCCCCTTCCCCACACTCAGCCAGGAAATTAAAACTGTGCGAATTAAGTCACTGCAAACCACAATACATGGCGCGTCTCCCTCCCCCTTCCCCACACTCAGCCAGGAAATTAAAACTGTGCGAAATAAGTCACTGCAAACCACAATACATGGCGCGTCTCCCTCCCCCTTCCCCACACTCAGCCAGGAAATTAAAACTGTGCGAATTAAGTCACTGCAAACCACAATACATGGCGCGTCTCCCTCCCCCTTCCCCACACTCAGCCAGGAAATTAAAACTGTGCGAATTAAGTCACTGCAAACCACAATACATGGCGCGTCTCCCTCCCCCCTTCCCCACACTCAGCCAGGAAATTAAAACTGTGCGAATTAAGTCATTCAGCCCGGACGCACCAGAGCAAGACATGGACCGAGCATGATAGTTCAAGGGTGGTGCCAGAATAGCTTGGCGCCAATAGGCGCCAAGCTATTCTGGCACCACCCTTGAACTATCATGCTCGAGCTGTCTCTAAAATTGTAAGGCAGTTCTTCAGAGGGCAACTTCAACATTTGGGGATTTCGGTCCTGGGCTAGAATGTGTTAAATTAAGCAAGGGGGGATCCTGCAACTTGGGTAGACTCCTGAGGATCTATGCCTTTGCCCATCCGTAGAAAGCGCTCAATATCACACGCCCCTCCTGTCGGAAATAACCATAGATGCTCATAGTGCCCGCGGCAGGAGCGAAGGCTAATGAGAATGACGCATCTTGCGTGACTCCGCCTGGTCATATATTCTGGTCCGTACATCATGAAGATGCTGCGCCAGCTGATCCAGTGACTGCCTTCCATAGTGCGTTAGACGCGTTGACAGCAATTATAAACAAACCGCTTTGCTGGGGGAAAAAAAAGAGACAGAAGCAGAGAATGGCGCGAGCTCACATTCCAGCGAATCAAAATGATTAGGCATTTCGGAGTCTGAGTTAGAACTGTAGTGTGTTGGACGCGTTGACAGCAATACGGCTGGGGAAGTTCCCCACGTTGCCTAGCAGCGTCGGCGCGTCAGCCGCTATCTTAAGAGGATACCCTAGTCATCGTATAGTAGCGAAATAGTGTTTTCAACACGTCTTTTTTTTTTTTTCATTTTTCTTCCTCTTTGGAAACAAACAAAAACAGATTCTGGTGAGCGGTTTCCTACAGTGACGGCAAGACTTGCTGTTATTGCTTATAGTACGTCAGGACTTTCCTGACATTACAAAAACAGCGATTTCCCTATAGAGCGCTTAGTCCCGTATCCTCACAAGATGGCCGCCACGACTGGCGTGATGAAGTCAGCTTCCCAAGCCCTATTATAAACAAGCCATTAGACAATCTGGAGTCAAAACTGAGTTAGAACTGACCGGCACCGGGCGTGTGGACTTCAAAACAAACGTCGCGTCAGTGACACTGGCTGTCCGTAGGCCTACATCAGGGCTGGCGGGGAAACCATCAAAACTAGTTTGGAAACACCAACATTCAAACGACCTGCACCAGGGAAACACCAACACCAACATTCAAACGACCTGCACCAGGGAAACACCAACACCAACATTCAAACGACCTGCACCAGACCAGAAAGGGTTAATACTTTGCAACATCTAATTCACACTGGTATTTAGTGTGTCTTACAACAATATTGGGCAACAGGGCTACATTACAACAATACTGGGCAACAGGGCTACATTACAACAATACTGGGCAACAGGGCTAAATTACAAGTGGCAATGTCGTAAAATGAAAGACGTTGATCATGTAAACGACAAAAAGACTCATGGGCCGACGTCGGCCACAGTGGTCTCGCGCACGAATGTGGAGTGTGACTACACACTAACACGAATGTGGACTACACACTAACACGAATGTGGACTACACACTAACACGAATGTGGACTACACACTAACACGAATGTGGACTACACACTAACACGAATGTGGACTACACACTAACACGAATGTGGACTACACACTAACACGAATGTGGACTACACACTAACACGAATGTGGACTACACACTAACACGAATGTGGACTACACACTAACACGAATGTGGACTACACACTAACACGAATGTGGACTACACTAACACGAATGTGGACTACACACTAACACGAATGTGGACTACACACTAACACGAATGTGGACTACACACTAACACGAATGTGGACTACACACTAACACGAATGTGGACTACACACTAACACGAATGTGGACTACACACTAACACGAATGTGGACTACACACTAACACGAATGTGGACTACACACTAACACGAATGTGGACTACACACTAACACGAATGTGGACTACACACTAACACGAATGTGGACTACACTAACACGAATGTGGACTACACACTAACACGAATGTGGACTACACACTAACACGAATGTGGACTACACACTAACACGAATGTGGACTACACACTAACACGAATGTGGACTACACACTAACACGAATGTGGACTACACACTAACACGAATGTGGACTACACACTAACACGAATGTGGACTACACACTAACACGAATGTGGACTACACTAACACGAATGTGGACTACACACTAACACGAATGTGGACTACACACTAACACGAATGTGGACTACACACTTGTCACTAACACGCATGTGCGCGGGCCCACTGCGGTCAACGCAGGCCCGAATACCTCTGCTTACTAGGTAGACTCGTCTCCCGTGTTCGTAGGACGGTCCCACTGACGCGTACCACTGACGCGTACCACTGACGCGTACCACTGAAGTATCAAGGGCAGCAGGAAAGCACTGGTACGTGAGTGTGCCTTCCGAATCGTAAATGGAAAGAGTCTTATTTGAGGTAACTCGTGACAACACTAAAAATATTAATAATAATGATGGGTATTTATATAGCGCCTAACCTCCTGACGGAGCTCTAGCAATCAACCATCAAAGCCTGAAGCAGATCGCTTTATCGGAATATCAAATTTAGTGTTACGTGGTAGTCGTACCAATCAAACCATACGCACGCACGTAGGGTTCTTGTGAAGAAACCTCACTCAGCTGCAACTTGTCACACGTGGCACAAAGTTTTAGATCACACTGGAGTAACAGTTTAAACAATATGTTATTACAGAGATGCGATCTCCGCACATTGCATCCACAACTGCACCAACACTGATACACTGTCTCCTCTACAATGCATCAACACTTTTGACTCACTGCGTCTCTCATACAATGTACACACATACTTCCTAACACGGTCTTTTATTATTACAGATTTCCAGAATAATCCAGCAAATTCACACAACACAACCAATCAGAAAAGAAAGCGTAATCAAAACGTATTAATAATATTCATTAAAAAGAATACTCCAGGATCAACTACAGCTTTCGACTAACATCCAGGCGCATTCCATACAATAGTGACAAAATGTAGCCAACTTTGAGTTCGTATCTGCGGTCACTAAAACGATCGCGACCCTGCTCGAACCTTCCAGTCTAATGTAGGTCAAACTGTAGCGAACTACGCGTCACAAAAAAAAATCGATCGCAATTCTCCATTCAGAAGAAAATGAATCCTACTAAAAAGGTAGGTAATTCTTATCCAAAATAACTCAAATGAATATCGGATCTTTTTTATGATCAACACACACATGCTCTCAAAAGAATAACACAACCACAAACGTAACATTTAGGTTGTGTGCACAATACATCGTATTGATCTGTTTAAAAACGGGTCTTTCCTTCTCAGGACCTTCATTATGGAATACCTTCCCCTCAGATCTTAAAACTATAGCATCTCTACAATCATTTACCTCATTCAGACCGACGGCCGTATTTCCCAAATTTTGGAGGCGTCATCTAATAACTATGCACCAGTTGCAGGAGATGGGCCGACCATCATATGATAATTCAAGGGCAGTGCCAGATTAGCTTGGCGCCGACAGGCGCCAAGCTAATCTGGCACTACCCTTGAATTATCATGGTCGACCCATCTCCTGCTGTAGAGCGTCAGGGCTGAATGGGTTAAAGATAAGGTACATCAGTACTGCATGAACCACTAGAGCTGAACACACATACACGCATAAGACGCTTGATGTTTCATATCGTTTGCTTAGTTTAAGTCATCGATATGTGTCCGAGTATGTTACAGATAATGCTGGGCGTTTGGGCGCATGTCAACAATGATTGTATTACAGATAATGCTGGGCGTGTGGGCGCATGTCAACAATGTATTGTTCTATTGTTTTAAGCCCAGATTTTTTGTAATGAAGCGTAGGTGTGTCAGCTATAATGAATAACATTAATGCTAATGTTTTATTTTGATCTCTTTTGTAAATGGTTTTAATGCTTGTGATTGGTTAAATTTCATGGTGCATAGAAGTAAGATATGTAGTGATAATGTCTTGTATATGTGCATGCTTTGTTTTCATTTTTCGTAGCGAGTATCAACGGCAAGTTTGTAAATTGATGTAATTTTCTGTCAAAACGTGTACCGTTGATAAATAACGTTTTATCATCATCATCATTCTCTCTCTCTGTCTCTCTCTGTCTGTCTCTCTCTCTCTCTCTCTGTCTGTCTGTCTCTCTCTCTCTCTCTCGCCTGATATGTTGTATAACAAGCAGAATTATAAATGAATTTTCTTGAAATACATTCCATCAACAACAAACAAAACAACTGAAAAAAAACACAAGTGCTTGGGGGGGGGGGGGGGGGGGAAGATACAATCTGGCTATTTGCATTTGTCAAAACGAAAACGCAGAAAATGCTAATACTGATACATTAACAAACTCCTTATACCCTCTAGCAATGAAATATTTCTTAAATATTTCTTAGCATACGTACTATGGACCCCCCCCCCCCCCAACCACCACCACCACACATGAACGGGCAGCAGCAAACATGCGAAACAAATCGCAACACTAGTTCAGTGTATTAGTAAAACTAACGAGATGTCCGCCAGCATTTCTCACGAAAGCGGTAACTTGAGAAAAAGACCAGACTGACAAAGCTGCTGGCATATTCTGTCATTATCCTTGCTATTTTGGAGACGTCATCTAATGACTATGCACCAGTTGCAGGAGATGGATGTAGTGCGTCATCTAATGACTATGCACCAGTTGCAGGAGATGGATGTAGTGCGTCATTTAATGACTATGCACCAGTTGCAGGAGATGGATGTAGTGCGTCATCTAATGACTATGCACCAGTTGCAGGAGATGGATGTAGTGCGTCATTTAATGACTATGCACCAGTTGCAGGAGATGGATGTAGTGCGTCATCTAATGACTAAGCACCAGTTGCAGGAGATGGATGTAGTGCGTCATCTAATGACTATGCACCAGTTGCAGGAGATGGATGTAGTGCGTCATCTAATGACTATGCACCAGTTGCAGGAGATGGATGTAGTGCGTCATCTAATGACTATGCACCAGTTGCAGGAGATGGATGTAGTGCGTCATCTAATGACTATGCATTAGTTGCAGGAGATGGATGTAGTGCGTCATCTAATGACTATGCATTAGTTGCAGGAGATGGATGTAGTGCGTCATCTAATGACTATGCACCAGTTGCAGGAGATGGATGTAGTGCGTCATCTAATGACTATGCACCAGTTGCAGGAGATGGATGTAGTGCGTCATCTAATGACTATGCACCAGTTGCAGGAGATGGATGTAGTGCGTCATCTAATGACTATGCACCAGTTGCAGGAGATGGATGTAGTGCGTCATCTAATGACTATGCAGCAGTTGCAGGAGATGGATGTAGTGCGTCATCTAATGACTATGCAGCAGTTGCAGGAGATGGATGTAGTGCGTCATCTAATGACTATGCACCAGTTGCAGGAGATGGATGTAGTGCGTCATCTAATGACTATGCACCAGTTGCAGGAGATGGATGTAGTGCGTCATCTAATGACTATGCACCAGTTGCAGGAGATGGATGTAGTGCGTCATCTAATGACTATGCACCAGTTGCAGGAGATGGATGTAGTGCATCATCTAATGACTATGCAGCAGTTGCAGGAGATGGATGTAGTGCGTCATCTAATGACTATGCACCAGTTGCAGGAGATGGATGTAGTGCGTCATCTAATGACTATGCACCAGTTGCAGGAGATGGATGTAGTGCGTCATCTAATGACTATGCACCAGTTGCAGGAGATGGATGTAGTGCGTCATCTAATGACTATGCACCAGTTGCAGGAGATGGATGTAGTGCATCATCTAATGACTATGCACCAGTTGCAGGAGATGGATGTAGTGCGTCATCTAATGACTATGCATTAGTTGCAGGAGATGGATGTAGTGCGTCATCTAATGACTATGCACCAGTTGCAGGAGATGGATGTAGTGCGTCATCTAATGACTATGCACCAGTTGCAGGAGATGGATGTAGTGCGTCATCTAATGACTATGCACCAGTTGCAGGAGATGGATGTAGTGCGTCATCTAATGACTATGCACCAGTTGCAGGAGATGGATGTAGTGCGTCATCTAATGACTATGCACCAGTTGCAGGAGATGGATGTAGTGCGTCATCTAATGACTATGCAGCAGTTGCAGGAGATGGATGTAGTGCGTCATCTAATGACTATGCACCAGTTGCAGGAGATGGATGTAGTGCGTCATCTAATGACTATGCACCAGTTGCAGGAGATGGATGTAGTGCATCATCTAATGACTATGCACCAGTTGCAGGAGATGGATGTAGTGCGTCATCTAATGACTATGCACCAGTTGCAGGAGATGGATGTAGTGCGCCAGGGCTCAATGGGGCAGTATGACCATGTGCATGTTGAATTGGGGGGTGGGGGGTGGGGTGGGTGGGGGTGGGGTGGGTGGGGGTGGGGTGGGGTGGGCGGCTACAAAGCAATTCGAACGAAACGGAAACTTGATGTCTTGGCTGGCTTGACTTCGCGAACGAAGATTCTATAGGGCTTGCCCACGTCGTCTGCAGGCATTTTCGTGGCTGCGGAGGCCAATCCGGGACAGGCAGGTTCGACCGCAGTGGCTGCAGGGGAAGGTCTGGTCAGGGTTCTGAGTTACGACAGCTCTGTTTTTTCTTCTGAGCCGCTTGTCCTTAAGGTTAGCTCTGCGAGAGTCCTCAAAGGAGACGGCTGCCTTGTGAATGGTGGAGCGCCAGGTGTCACGGTCCGCGGCAAGCGAAGACCACTGGTGGTGGTCGATTTGGCAGGCACTAAGTGACTTCTTGAGACCGTCTTTGTATCTCTTCTTTGGTGCCCCTCTGTCTCGGTGTCCAGTGGCGAGCTCGCCGAACAGAGTGATCTTGGGTAGGCGATGATCCTCCATCCTGGAGACGTGCCCCGCCCAGCGAAGCTGTGTCCGCAGCAGCAAAGCCTCGATGCTCACAGTTTCCGCCTGTTCAAGGACCTCGACGTTGGTGACATAGTCACTCCAGTGAATGCCCAGGATGGTACGCAGGCAGCGCTGGTGAAAGCGTTCGAGGAGTTGTAGTTGGCTGCGGTAGAGGGCCCAGGACTCGGAACCGTACAGCAGGGTGGTGAGGACGACAGCTCTGTACACGCTGATCTTGGTGCCTTTTTTCAGCTGTTGATTGTGCCACACCCGCTTGAATAGTCGCCCGAAAGCACTGTTCGCTTTTGCCAGCCTGTTGTCCAGCTCCTTGTCCAGCTTGGCGTCTGACGTGATGATGCAGCCAAGGTAGGTAAACTGGTGTACAGACTTCAGTTCGGACTCGCCGATGGTGATGTGGGGAGGGCGATGCTCTTCCTTGGGTGCCGGCTGATGAAGGACCTCTGTCTTTTTCAGACTGACCTCAAGTCCAAAGAGCTGGGCGGCATCTGCGAAGCAGGACGTAATGCGCTGCAAGGCTCTCTCTGTGTGTGCAACGAGGGCAGCGTCATCAGCAAAGAGCAGCTCACGAATCAGTTGGTGTACGGTTTTCGTGTGGGCCTGCAGTCGTCTGAGGTTGAACAGGCTGCCATCGAGACGATACCTGATGTACACTGCGTCGTCATCGTCGAGGTCCACTGTGGCCTGCTTCAACATCATGCTGAAGAAGATGGTGAAGAGGGTCGGTGCCAGCACGCAGCCTTGCTTCACGCCGTTGCGAATGGGGAATGGTTCTGAGAGGTCACTGTTTAGTCTGACCTGGCCTTGCTGGTCCTCGTGGAGCTGGACGATCATGTTGAGGAACTTTGGGGGACAGCCTAGTCGCTCCAGGATCTGCCACATACCTTGCCTGCTCACAGTGTCAAACGCTTTTGTTAGGTCGACAAACGTTACGTACAGCCCTTTGTTCTGCTCGCGGCACTTCTCCTGAAGCTGTCTCAGCACAAAGACCATGTCGGTGGTACTCCTGTTGGCTCTGAAGCCACACTGGCCCTCTGGGAGGTGGTCTTCAGCGATGGCAGGTACCAGCCGATTCAGGAGCAACCTTGCGAGAATTTTCCCGGCAATGGACAGCAGGGTAATTCCACGATAATTAGAGCAGGCAGACTTCTCTCCTTTGTTCTTGTACAGGGTGATGATGACTGCATCACGGAGATCCTTTGGTAGTGTTCCTTTTTCCCAGCAGCAGAGAAAGAGGTCGTGGAGCTTGTTGTGCAGTGCGGGGCCTCCATGTTTCCAGATCTCTGGCGGGATTCCGTCAATGCCTGCTGCTTTGCCACTCTTGAGCTGGTGGATGGCTGTGAGGGTCTCTTCGGCGGTGGGCGGTTCGTCCAATTCAACCTTTAGTGGAAGGTGTGGGATTTGGAGGATGACTGTTTCTTGAACAGTGCGCTCAGCGCCGAAGAGGTCCTGAAAGTATTCCGACCAGCGGTTCAAGATGGAGGTATTATCTGTGAGGAGTGCCTGTCCATCAGCGCTTCGCAGGGGACTTTGTACCAGGTGCCTAGGGCCATACACTGCTTTCAGTGCTTCGTAGAAGCCCCTGTAGTCACCGTTGTCAGCGCAGAGCTGGGTCCTCTGTGCGAGTCTGGACCACCACTCGTTCTGGAGCTCTCTAAGCTTGAGCTGGAGACTGCTGCAGATGAGGCGGAAGGCAGACTTCTTCACAGGGCAGGAAGGCTGGGCTAGGTGGGCCTGGTGGGCGGCTCTTTTTTTTGCTAGAAGTTCCTGGATCTCTACGTCGTTTTCGTCAAACCAGTCTTTGTTCCTCTTTCTAGCAAAGCCCAAGACTTCCACAGAAGATTTTACAATAGCAGTTTTCAGTTGTTCCCAGAGTGTTTCAGGGGAGGAGTCTGCTGGATCAACTGTATCTTTGAGCATGCGCTGTAAATCGGCCTGAAGGGCAGCTTTCTTGTCGTCACGCTGAAGGCTGGCAACATCAAGCTTTTTCTTGGGGGGGCCCCCTTTCTTGGGTTTCAGCTTGAGGCGGAGCCTGAGTTTGCAGCGAACAAGGCGGTGGTCAGTGTGGCACTCAGCGCTGGGCATCACTCTGGTGAGGAGGACGTCACTGCGGTCCCTCTGACGCACTAGGACATAGTCGATAAGGTGCCAGTGCTTGGAGCGAGGATGCATCCAGGTGGTCTTTCGACTGTCCTTTTGCTGGAAAGTAGTGTTGGTGATGACAAGTTGCTGCTCTGCACAGAGCTCCAACAGTAGGCGACCATTGTCATTGCAGTTCCCAACGCCATGCTTGCCGAGGACTCCTTTCCAGGCTTCAGAGTCTTGGCCCACTCTGGCGTTGAAGTCGCCAAGGATGATGACTTTGTCGTCTGCAGGGGTGCTCTGTAGGAGGCTGCGCAGGTCAGAGTAGAACTTGTCTTTTTCTGCAGGCTCTGCCAGGAGGGTTGGGGAGTACACACTGAGAAGGGTGACGTATTGCTGGTGTCTCAGTGGGAGGCGCATGGACATGATGCGGTCGGAGTGACCCGTTGGTAGGTTTTCCAACTTAGTCGCAATGTGGGTCTTCACCATGAAGCCCACGCCTGAGAGCCGTACATTGCAGCTAATGTCTTCATATAACAGTTAGACAAAATCTACGCGCCGACAGCGACGGATATCAAAATTGTCGTCTGCCATTCACGTGTTTTGTCTGAATACCGCAATCAGCCGCAAAAATGAATGACGCGAGGCACAGTTTTGTTCTATCTGACTGGGTACATTAATTATACTGCGCAACATCGTGCTTTGATATAGTGCCGATAACCCACAAATGTGATTACTTGGCCCAACAAATATGTCCTCGTCTTACTACTCGGACATTTTGATTCGGGTCTCGCAATCACATCTGCCTGTTAAGTGTTATCGGCACTATATCAAGCAAAATGTTGCTCAGGATAATATAATATCAAGCAACGTCTGACTGAATAATACACGTATTTATCGAACAGTTTTGGCACAGCACCACATAGAGCCACTGGCACAGCACCACATAGAGCCACTGGCACAGCACCACATAGAGTCACTGGCACAGCACCACATAGCGTCACTGGCACAGCACCACATAGTCACTGGCACAGCACCACATAGAGTCACTGGCACAGCATCACATAGCGTCACTGGCACAGCACCACATAGCGTCACTGGCACAGCACCACATAGCGTCACTGGCACAGCACCACATAGAGTCACTGGCACAGCACCACATAGCGTCACTGGCACAGCACCACATAGAGTCACTGGCACAGCACCACATAGAGTCACTGGCACAGCACCACATAGTCACTGGCACAGCACCACATAGAGTCACTGGCACAGCACCACATAGCGCCACTGGCACAGCACCACATAGAGTCACTGGCACAGCACCACATAGTCACTGGCACAGCACCACATAGTCACTGGCACAGCATCACATAGCGTGACAAGTTCACCTCTTCGTTGCCAGTGACCACGAATTTTGCATAATAGATACACTGGCTCAGCATCACATAGAGTCACTGGCACAGCAACACATAGCGCCACTGGCACAGCACCACATAGAGTCACTGGCACAGCACCACATAGCGTCACTGGCACAGCACCACATAGCGTGACAAGTTCACCTCTTCGTTGCCAGTGACCACGAATTTTGCGTTTGGAAATACCGCACGCTGACCAAAACTCATGTGAAGAAACACGCCCAAAACAGGCATACAGAATACAGGACTAACATGAGACCAAATAGGCATACAGAACACAGGACTAACACGAGACCAAATAGGCATACAGAACAAAGGACTAACACGAGACCAAATAGGCATACAGAACAAAGGACTAACACGAGACCAAACAGGCATACAGAACAAAGGACTAACACGAGACCAAACAGGCATACAGAACAAAGGACTAACACGAGACCAAACAGGCATACAGAACAAAGGACTAACACGAGACCAAACAGGCATACAAAACAAAGGACTAACACAAGACCAAAAACAGGCATACAGAACAAAAGACTAACATGAGACCAAATAGGCATACAGAACAAAGGACTAACACGAGACCAAACAGGCATACAGAACAAAGGACTAACACGAGACCAGACAGGCATACAGAACAAAAGACTAACATGAGACCAAACAGGCATACAGAACAAAAGACTAACACGAGACCAAATAGGCATAAAGAACAAAGGACTAACACGAGACACAAATCCTCATGAGCCTCCGCGACAGTGGTAAGTTAGTGTAACAGCAGTAAGTTAGCGCGATTGCGGTAAGTTAGTGCGACAGCAGTAAGTTAGTGCGACAGAGGTAAGTTAGTGTGACAGAGGTAAGTTAGTGTGACTGCGGTAAGTTAGTGCAACTGTGGTAAGTTAGTGCAACTGCAGTAAGTTACTGCGACAGTGGTAAGTTAGTGTGACTGCGGTAAGTTAGTGTAACAGAAGTAAGTTAGTGTGACGGCAGTAAGTTGGTTCGACAGCGGTAAGTTAGTGCCACTGGGGTAAGTTAGTGTGACATAGGTAAGTTAGTGTGACTGCAGTAAGTTAATGCGACAGCGGTAAGTTAGTGCGACTGCGGTAAGTTAGTGTGACAGAGGTAAGTTAGTGTGACAGAGGTAAGTTAGTGCGACTGCAGTAGGTTAGTGCGACTGCGGTAAGTTAGTGCAACAGTGGTAAGTTAGTGCGACAGCGGTAAGTTAGTGTGACTGCAGTAAGTTAGTGCGACAGCGGTAAGTTAGTGCGACAGAGGTAAGTTAGTGTGACAGAGGTAAGTTAGCGTTACAGCGGTAAGTTAGTGCGACTGTGATAAGTTAGTGTGACTGCAGTAAGTTATTGCGACTGCGGTAAGTTGGTGCGACAGCGGTAAGTTAGTGCAACAGCGGTAAGTTAGTGTGACTGCGGTAAGTTAGTGCGAGAGCGGTAAGTTAGTGCGACAGAGGTAAGTTAGTGTGACAGAGGTAAGTTAGCGTTACAGCGGTAAGTTAGTGCGACAGCGGTAAGTTAGTGTGACAGAGGTAAGTTAGTGTGACAGAGGTAAGTTAGTGCGACTGCAGTAGGTTAGTGCGACTGCGGTAAGTTAGTGCAACAGCGGTAAGTTAGTGCGACAGCGGTAAGTTAGTTTGACTGCAGTAAGTTAGTGCGACAGCGGTAAGTTAGTGTGACAGAGGTAAGTTAGTGTGACAGAGGTAAGTTAGCGTTACAGCGGTAAGTTAGTGCGACTGCGATAAGTTAGTGTGACTGCGGTAAGTTATTGCGACTGCGGTAAGTTGGTGCGACAGCGGTAAGTTAGTGCGACTGTGGTAAGTTAGTGTGACAGAGGTAAGTTAGTGCGACTGTGGTAAGTTAGTGTGACAGAGGTAAGTTAGTGCGACTGTGGTAAGTTAGTGTGACTGGGGTAAGTTAGTGCGACAGAGGGGGATAATAAGGATTAATGTTTCTTGCAGTTGGGTGGCGTTCGCTTTTCCACAGCATTTAGGGATTAAGGCTGCAATCTGTACAGACCAGAGCTCAGAAGAAAGATTGTACAGACACATTCTTGTAGATTCCATCGTTACTGACAGACAGAAGAGGCAAGTAAATATGCGCTGCCCCAATCTGCGTACAAATAAGCAAGAGATATAGATCCTCATGAGCCCACGCAATTGCGGGGGCTCTTGAGGATCTAAGCCTCTTGCAGCAGGGGGATGTCGGGTGCCCTGCATCACGTGGCGCATTCCTCACCTCTTACTGCGAGAAGCCGGCGGCCCCATCATGGTGACGGTGGCGCACACAACACAACGTGAAGTTGCCCTGTGTCTGTACCGGGCCTCAGTAACGCGGCGCACGACACATCGCCATGTCTCGCGTCCCTACTGTAGTCCTGTCAAACGCTGCTTGTAATGGCGGGCTTGACTTTGTCCCCGGTACTTATACCTCAACTGTTTTACGACCCCTAGGATCTGATTACAATTTTTTTTTTCAAACCAGGCTTCTCATATCAGTGCACGGTGATATCGGTGTCTGTTAACGCAACCAAGCTTTGTGTGCCGATGACGAAAAATAGTCTTTGTCAACTGGGTATGTTCTTTCACTGGGTATGTCTTTTACTGGGTATGTCTTTTACTGCTAGTTTTAGGAACTTGTAACATTGCCAATTGCGGACCTAATCTTTATAACACTGACACACAAGCGAGTGGTGAAGGAACCCGCCCCCTCCCAATAAAAAGGTGTGTGTGTGGGGGGGGGGGGGGGGCCAGGAATATCCCCTGCCCCCACCCCCCCTCCCCTAAATTTGGAGATAAAAATAATGCGAAGTTCGACTGTCGTTTGCCTTGACCCCCCCCCCCCCACCCCCACCCACCCACCCAAACCCTGTTTGATTTCTTAGGCTGGAAAGGTAAGTACCATGACAGGCACGCAAAAAATTTAAAAAAAAAAAAAATCTTCCTACGACACACACTCACAGAGGCCCTGTCACGACTGACTACTGTGGCAAAGTGAAGGTCTGAAATTAATGTATAAAATCAAATAATCTACCAACTATCGCCAAGGTAGCGAGTGCCCGCCCATCACTGACCAGGCGTGCGTTGACTACAGACCGTACACGATCACATCCAATGAACAGAAACTCGTCACTGAGTACGCACCATGCAAACTCTTCAGTCTGTCTTAGTCCTGCAGGCAAAAGTTAATCGGACCGACGTCAGCTGTAGAGGACCCGCGCGAATGCGCGGGCCCTCTACGGCTGACGTCGGTCCGATTAACTTTGCTTAATGGGCTGACGCAGTGAGATGACAGAATACACTTTGGTATTATCAGAGTGACGACAGAATATACTGGGGTGACTCAGAGTGATGACGACAATTATAATACACTTTGGAATTATCAGAGTGACGACAGAATATCCACTGGGGTGACTCAGAGTGATGACGACAATTATAATACACTTTGGAATTATTAGAGTGACGACAGAATATACTGGGGTGACTCAGAGTGATGACGACAATTATAATACACTTTGGAATTATCAGTGACGACATAATATACTGGGGTGGCTCAGAGTGATGACGACTAGAAACAGTATGGGGGGACTCTCTGGTTTAGCATGGTGAGGGAAGAAAAAAAAAAGGGGGGGGGGGGGAGGGAGGAGGGGGCGAGTGAGCTGTGGAGGGTCGGCAGCGCGACGGTCGGCTATGCAGGCCAGACAATATATACTGTGGGGCTAAAAAAAAACAAACAACACAGGGCGGACCACAGACTACAGATTTCCACAATGACATGTTCACATTACCGTCGTGCTGGTCTGTGAATCAGGAACTTAGCTTCGTGTCGCAAGCTCCAAACTTACGGGCCAGCACACGTAGACTTTGCCACCGCACTGGCAAGTACTACAAGCTCAATTATGCGGGTGCCTTTAGCCCAATAGCAAACAAGCCACCCCGGCGAGCCAGCACCGTGCTAAAGTCGGGTATCAGTACCACCCAGCGAGCCAGCACCGTGCTAAAGTCGGGTATCAGTACCACCCCGGCGAGCCAGCACCGTGCTAAAGTCGGGTATCAGTATCACCCGGTGTAAGCCCCAGTGAGAACAAAGCGCGGGTATACAGTGTACGATAGCCCGGACACAAAGGCCCTGGTCAGTTGCATGAGCGAGCTTAATCCTGCACCAGCCACTAAGTAAGGTACTCCGCTATAGCGCCACAACACTAACCCCGCTATAGAGCCACTACACTCACCCCGCTATAGCGCCACAACACTCACCCCGCTATAGCGCCACAACACTCACCCCGCTATAGCGCCACTACACTCACCCCGCTATAGCGCCACAACACTCACCCCGCTATAGCGCCACAACACCCACCCCGCTATAGCGCCACAACACCCACCCCGCTATAGTGCCACAACACTCACCCCGCTATAGAACCACTACACTCACCCCGCTATAGCGCCACAACACTCACCCCGCTATAGCGCCACAACACCCACCCCGCTATAGTGCCACAACA
The DNA here is from genome assembly GCA_036245525.1 of Semisulcospira habei. Classification (NCBI taxonomy): domain Eukaryota; kingdom Metazoa; phylum Mollusca; class Gastropoda; family Semisulcospiridae; genus Semisulcospira; species Semisulcospira habei. Next base: position 212,086,148 of record BTPG01000006.1, read on the forward strand.
CTCACCCCGCTATAGAACCACTACACTCACCCCGCTATAGCGCCACAACACTCACCCCGCTATAGCGCCACAACACTCGGCCCGCTATAGCGCCACAACACTCACCCCGCTATAGCGCCACAACACTCACCCCGCTATAGCGCCACAACACTCACCCCGCTATAGCGCCACAACACTCACCCCGCTATAGCGCCACTACACTCGCCCCGCTATAGCGCCACTACACTAACCCCGCTATAGCGCCACTACACTCACCCCGCTATAGCGCCACTACACTCACCCCGCTATAGCGCCACTACACTCACCCCGCTATAGTGCCACAACACTCACCCCGCTATAGCGACACAACACTCACCCCGCTATAGCGACACAACACTCACCCCGCTATAGCGCCACTACACTCACCCCGCTATAGCGCCACTACACTAACCCCGCTATAGCGCCACAACACCCACCCCGCTATAGTGCCACAACACTCACCCCGCTATAGAGCCACTACACTCACCCCGCTATAGCGCCACAACACTCACCCCGCTATAGCGCCACAACACTCACCCCGCTATAGCGCCACAACACTCGCCCCGCTATAGTGCTACAACACTCACCCCGCTATAGCGCCACAACACTCGCCCCGCTATAGTGCCACAACACTCACCCCGCTATAGCGCCACAACACTCACCCACTATAGCGCCACAACACTCGCCCCGCTATAGCGACACAACACTCACCCCGCTATAGCGACACAACACTCACCCCGCTATAGCGCCACAACACTCGCCCCGCTATAGCGCCACTACACTAACCCCGCTATGGCGCCACTACACTCGCCCCACTATAGCACCACAACACTCACCCCGCTATCGCGCCACAACACTCGACCCGCTATAGCGGCGCACCTTGCTTAGTGGCTGGTTCAGGACTAAGCTGGCTCATGCAACTGGCCCCTGAAGCCTCTGTGTGGCGACTCTGCGCGACCGAACTGTCCCGTCAACCACTCTGCGACGTCAACTTAGTTAGTTAGTTAGTTATTTGGGTTCGTCAGCAGAAGCCCAGTCTGTCGACGTCTGCGCGAAATTGGCCTGGCTTCATGCAGAGCAGCAGTGAGAATACCCCTCACTCCAGCTCATCGCCTGGCTTCATGCAGAGCAGCAGTGAGAATACCCCTCACTCCAGCTCATCGCCTGGCTTCATGCAGAGCAGCAGTGAGAATACCCCTCACTCCAGCTCATCGCCTGGCTTCGTGCAGAGCAGCAGTGAGAATACCCCTCACTCCAGCTCATCGCCTGGCTTCATGCAGAGCAGCAGTGAGAATACCCCTCACTCCAGCTCATCGCCTGGCTTCATGCAGAGCAGCAGTGAGAATACCCCTCACTCCAGCTCATCGCCTGGCTTCATGCAGAGCAGCAGTGAGAATACCCCTCACTCCAGCTCATCGCCTGGCTTCATGCAGAGCAGCAGTGAAAATACCCCTCACTCCAGCTCATCGCAGAGCCCGGGTTGCCTAGTGTCGTCAACATGTGAGGTGGAACAGACTCCAGTGGACTCAGGTTCTGTTTACTGATGAGTCACGGTTCACTGCGTCCTTCAACGACGGCAGGGTGAGGGTCTGGAGACGCCAGGGCGAGCGATTCACAGATGGATGCGTCCAAGAGGTGGATCGCTACGGAGGAGACTTAGTGATGGTCTGGGCAGGCTTCAGCAGGGAAGGCAGGACCCCCCTCCACGTCATCCGAGGCACTCTGACTGGGCTGCGCTATCGGGACGAGATTGTGCAGCCCCTTATCCAGCCAGCTCTCCAAGCCACAGGCGACAATGCTGTTCTGCAGGACGACAACGCTCGACCTCATCGCGCCCGTGTGGTGGACGAGTACCTTGAGTAACGGGGCATCATGAGGATGGAGTGGCCAGCTCGTTCACCTGATCTGGCTCCCATCGAGCACCTTTGGGACGTGCTGGGGCAACGTGTAGTCAGCAACCCTCCCCCCCCCTCCACCTCAAGGCGTCCCCCAGCTGACTCAGTTCCTGAATTCAAGAGTGGGAAGCGATCCCACAACATGTTCTCCGAACCCTGGTGAACTCCATGCGTCAACGCTGCATTGAATGCTTGGCTGCAAACGGTGGGTACACTCGCTACTGACTGGACCAGTCTTGTGTGACTTTTCAACTGAGGGGTGGGTGAACATTCTAACGTACTGCTGTTGTTACAATTGCTTGATTTACTCAAAACTGAAATGAAATTGTTACTGAATAAATTAGCGAAGTATTGTTACATTATTTGTGTGGTGTTGTCGGTGCGTCTGCGATCAAAAGTGGTCCTCAAGTTTTGACCATTAGTATATTTACTGAAACTTCACTGAATGACTTGCACTCTAAAGAATGTCTGTGCTTTAACCCACTCAACGCCAAGGTCGCGTTGCCCAACGTTGCAAGTGTCACCTAACTACGTACTAGTTGCAGGAGATGGATGGACCATGATAATTCAAGAGCAGTGCCAGATTAGCTTGGCGCCTGCTGACGCCAAGCTAATCTGACTCAGCCCTTGAATTATCACGAGTCTATCTCCTGCTGTAGAAACCCGGGGCTAAATTAAGACTGGAAATCATTTGTTCTTCACTAACCCCTTCACCGCCGACCAAAAAATGGACCGCAATCCAACATCAGGAGACACAGCTCCTCATAAGACACAGCTCCTCATAACTCATGCCTCTGCAGTCGACGTGTCGTATCGTTTTCTTGGACGAGTTGACGTTGTTGTATCCGTTTTTCTTGGACGAGTTGACGTTGTTGTATCCGTTTTTCTTGGACGAGTTGACGTTGTTGTATCCGTTTTTCTTGGACGAGTGAGGATTCTGGCTCTTGAATGAACACAGATTTCAAATACCAGAACGCGGGGTTAACTTCCTGATGGTCAGGTCGCGACAGTGAAACAGTCAACAGCCGTCATTCAGTGAGGAGAGGACGTGCCTGCTGAACTCTCCATCCCGGCCACTGGCGGTGACCACACCTTTCAGCGTTCGATACCTGTCCCGACCTGACTGGCTATCTGTGCTTGCTGGGTCACGCCGCTCCCTAGGACATGACTAGCAATCACATGTCGACGACATTCTCCTATCTACTGTTCCCACACTGGTTGTTTCCTTCCATTGGCTCCGCCGTGAGATGGCCTTAGTCGCCTGCTCGGCGTTAAACCCAAATAACTAACTAACTCCTTCCATTGGCTATTGTTATCATCGCCGAGTAGCGAATGGAGAGCTATATATATTAGTCCAAAAGCTAGCCCGGTCTACCGTGCACCCCCCCCCCACCCCCCAGTACTCAATAAGATGGGCTTCAAAGTGTACCTTAGTATGTCCTGAGATGTTTAAGCCATGTTCCCCTAAAATCCTTAGGAACACACCAGAGACATAGCCGATGGCGCAAGGTTGCTTGGGGGAAAAAAAAATAAACAGAATATTGAATGTATGTCGCCAGCCGGTCTAATACGCTAAATAAATATAAGACCATTTAGCAACAGACATCCAATCTCAAGAGCTACAGGCAGCGCAGACAGCAGGGAGAATTTAAAAAAAGGAAAACACAGGTGAATGGAGCAAGGGTAGACAGAAACACATGTTCCAAAATAGAGGGAAAAACCAACCCTGTGGGACTGACCAGGGTGACCTTGGGAACTAAAAAGTTGTTAACCCCACCCAAGTCCCCCCCGGGCAGACCCGGGTGGGGGCCGATGGCGCAAGGGTACGTACCCCATTCACGCTCTTTGCGGATGCTAAAATGAGGTTGAGAAACATTTTCCTCTCAATAAATCAGAATTCCCTCGCGCTGGGACCATATGGCGTTGAGGCGCGTCCCCTGGGTGGTGGATAGGGGGTCCCTCGCGAGAGGGGTGCACCGAATGAAACTGTGAGATGGCCTTAGTCGCCTGCTCGGCGTTAAACCCAAATAACTAAACTAAACTCTGTGCCGACAGCCAGTCCTTGTGATGGTGTTTCCTGAACCCTACAGTGTCTTTGCAGGTTGAGTTCAGCGCCTCTCTAACTGCCTTCCACTGCTGCTCTGTGGTGACCGCCTCCTCTTCATTTACTAGCTCTTGTAGCGCTTGAAACCGGTTGGACAGCACCAGTTTAAACTCTTCTCTCACTCTAGTCTCTCTCAGGAGGCCTACATTATTGCGCTGTCTTCTTGTTGTCTCTGTGGGGCTTTTTTTAAAAACTTGAGCTTTATTCTTAAGGTAAGCAGATGGTGGTCTGAGGCGACATCTGCTCCCCTCCTCACTCAAACATCTTGAAGGGATCTTCTAAATTTCTTGCTAATGCAGATATGGTCTATTTGGTTCTCTGTAGTATGGTCAGGTGAGACCCACGTTGCTTTGTGTATTCTTCTGTGTGGGAAGATGCTGCCTTCAATGACAAGTCTGTTTAGAGCACAAAAGTCTACAAACCTCTCGCCGTTCTCACTCATCTCCCCTAGTCCCTGTCTCCCCATCACCTCTTCGTATCCGGTGTTGTCCTCCCCTATTTTGGCATTAAAATCGCCCATGACGATGGTGATGTCTCGCTCCGCACACTTGTCCACGGCAATCTGGAGTCGGTCGTAGAACTCTTGTTTCTCTTCCTAGTCACTGTCATTAGTGGGCGCATAACACTGGATGACGTTCAGCTTGATCTTTTTCTTGGTTCTAAAGGCTGCTGTGATAATTCTTGGCCCAAGAGGTTCCCAGCCCATCAGCGCTCTCTGTGCCACTGGTGACAGCATGAATGCTACTCCTTCTGTATGGGGGGCATTCTCCTCTTCATGACCTGAATACAGAATCATCTCCCCGCTTAACAGCCTTTTCTGGCCAGACTGCGTCCATCTGGCTTCACTGATACCTAGCAGGGCAAGGTTGTACTTTTGCATTTCCGCTGCTATCTGGGCGGCCTTGCCGCTCTGGTACATGGTCTTGACATTCCATGTGCCCATGGTTGTGTCCCTGGATAGAGAGAGGCGGCTCGGTCCTGTGGCTTTCGAAGACTTCCGGCTTTTACCACAGGACGTCATAAATCTTCTGGTAGAAGAACCTTCCTCCTCCAGGAAAGGAATTGCTGTTTGTCTTTTCGTCGGCGTTTTTGTAGCTATTTCCTTATTTGCAGGGTGGGGAAGCTACCCCCACGCCCAACCCCCTTACTAGGAGGACCAGGGTTTTTTGTCGGGGTCACCTTCCCTTAGACCATGTTGGTTCACGGCACCTTATTTCATTCGGTGCAGTTCACCAGGGAGCTCCAGGTCAGAACCGATGTCAGGCAGGGGTGTTTGCTGTCTCCGTTCCTCTTCCTACTGGCCATAGACTGGGTCATGAAGAGGATCACAGAGCACAGACGAAGTGGAATACAGTGGACACTGTGGACACAGTTTGACGACCTCGATTTTGCAGACGACTTGGCTTTACTGTCCCACACTCATCAACAAATGCAGGACAAGACCACGAGGCTTGCTGACATCTCGTCCCAAGTGGGCCTCACCATTCACAAACAGAAAACAAAGACAATGAGGCTGAACGCAACCAGGGAAGAACCAGTCTTGCTTGCTGGCACCCCGTTGGAGGAGGTGGAGTCCTTCACCTATCTCGGGAGCATCATAGACAAAAAAGGCGGCACGGATGCAGATGTCAGCGCACGAATCGGTAAAGCCAGAGCAGCCTTTCTCCAGTTGAAAAAACGTGTGGAGTTGCAGAGAGCTGTCACAACACACCAAAGTCTGGATTTTCAACTCCAATTTAAAAGCAGTTTTCCTATATGGAGCAGAGACTTGGAGATTGACAAAAACCACAGTGAACTGAGAACAGATCTTCATAAACAGTTGCCTTAGAAGAATTTTGAAAATCCACTGGCCAGAGAAGATCAGCAACGTCAGACTCTGGGAGAGAACAGAGCAGATAATGAAATTGGGCGAAGAAGATGGGGATGAATTGGTCACAGTCTGAGAAATCCAGCTTCCAGTATCACTAGGCAGGCATTGTCATGGAACCCCCAGGGAAAGAGGAAAAGAGGCAGGCCGAGAAACACCTGGCGTCGAGACCTCCAAGCAGACATCAAGAGACTGGGAACCACCTGGAGTAAAATCGAAGGAGAAGCACAGGACAGGAGTTGCTGGAGGTCTCTCGTCGACGGCCCATATCCGGGGACGGGTGACAGGCGTAAGTAAGTAAGTAAATCAGAGTTCATTCCAGAGATTCAATATTTTTTCATTCTGTTTTTTTCTATTTTTTTTTATTTCTTTTTTTTTTTTTTTTTTTTTTTGGGGGGGGGGGGGTTGTTGTTGTTGTTGTTGTTGTTGTTGCAGTGGACGCAGTAGGTGTGCCTTAACATAATATTGCCTGATTTGGGCTTCTGGAATGAATTCTGATTTATTTAGAGGAAAATGTTTCTCAACCTCATTTTAGAGTCCGCGAAGAGCGTGAATGGGGGTACCCTTGCGCCATCGGCTATATCTCTGGTGTATTCATAAAGATTTTAGGGGAACATGGCTTAAACATCTCAGGACATACTAAGGTACACTTTGAAACTATCTTATTGAGTACTGGCTTATGGAGTATATATACTCCGTATCTATTGTGCTGCTCCCTGACAGGACAGCGGCTTAGTGTGACCAAGGATGATAGGCGGGCGGGGAGGGGCAGCAAATGGGGCCAGTTGCATGAGTGAGCCTAGTCCTGCGCCAGCCACTAAGCTACAGCGGAGCACCTTGCTTAGTGGCTGGCGCAGGACTAAGCTCACTTAAGCAACTGGCACGGCAATACCTCATCCTCTCCTGTTGGCGTGGTTCAGTTCTTTTTACAGGCACAAACAAAGACAAGACGGACGGTTTGTATAGCGTGGACAGGCTGAGTTGGACACAAAGTTCTTCCTCGATGTATTACATGTACTGACTTGTCGCTTGACCCCCCCCCCCCCCCCCCCCACACACACACACACACACACACACACACTTTTCCGATCGTTTCCAAACCAAAGTTCGTGCTCTCTGGCCAGCCTACCGCAAATATCAGGAGTCCCAACTAGATATTCAGTCAATGTCCGCCAACTGTAAAATCTGTCCATGTGATGATTCACTGTCGGCAAGCTTGGTTGGTTGGTTAGTTCGGGTTTAACGTCCACAGCACTGAGGTGATCATGGACGGCCCTGACGGGCGGGTTATGAGGGACAGGGAAATCTATTGCCTATATGTAGTACGACCTGAACACTGATCAACTCAGGCGCACTCCAACTGTGCCACTTTGATTTACCAGGACCTTTCAACGGACATGCTATTGAACAAATCCGTTTTCCCCCTGGATTGTGAGTCCAGCTACCGGGGCCGGGACGGGAAGCTTGTGACTCTCTTCTTCTTCCCCATTTGAAATACAGCTCGAAGGTAGCCGTCCTCAATTACTATGAATCAATTTAGTAGTTCAAGGGTAGTACCGGGTTAGCTTGGCGACTGGCAGTTCTTATGCAGCGCTTGACCGAGCAGACTAATCAGGTTGTACCCGTGAACTGGCCATACAACGCCATCTCCATTCAGGCCGAGGTCGTCACGTCGCGGCGTCACGCATCAGCGGTGGCAGTGGCGTATAGCGTTGCCACTGGTTACTCCACACGACACTTTCGCAGCCACTCATGCAGGACGCCTTGAATAAGTTAATGTCAGTTAATGGATTGTACTGCTCTACAGACAGGCCACTTGTGTTAATGGATTGTATGTCAGTCAGTTTCACATCCTGCTAAATGCACCATTCTATTTTGTCGTACAGTACACAGCCAGTGTACAGCCTACCCCTCTGTCGGTAGCGGTTTTTGTCGCATTATAACAACACCCTGACATCCTGCAGGAATAACAACACCCTGACATCCTGCAGAAATAACAACACCCTGACATCCTGCAGGAATAACAACAGCCTGACATCCTGCAGAAATAACAACACCCTGACATCCTGCAGGAATAACAACACCCTGACATTCTACAGGAATAACAACACCCTGACATCCTACAGGAATAACAACACCCTGACATCCTACAGGAATCATCACGACAAAAAGCACTAGGGTTGATGAAGGTCAATTTGTACACCATATAGAGCCCAACTCAGACCAGCATCAGTGACCGACTGCAATTTGTACACCATATAGTGCCCAACTCAGACCAGCATCAGTGACCGACTGCAATTTGTACACCATATAGTGCCCAACTCAGACCAGCATCAGTGACCGACTGCAATTTGTACACCATATAGTGCCCAACTCAGACCAGCATCAGTGACCGACTGCAATTTGTACACCATATAGAGCCCAACTCAGACCAGCATCAGTGACCGACTGCAATTTGTACACCATATAGAGCCCAACTCAGACCAGCATCAGTGACAGACTGACACGTTTAGGGAAGGGACAACCGTTGTTCTCATCGAAAATGTGACAATCCAATCCCAGCCGACTGACAGCGTTTGACACCGAGAGACAAAATGCTGCACTAGACGGAAACTGAAAAGCAAAATGCTGTGCTAGAAATGAAATGAAATGAAATGAAACTTTATTTTCCAAGGATAAAAGAATAGGTGCGCAGACCTTTTTTCATTCTTGTCCTTGCTACAAACTACATGAATACACGCACACACACACACACACACACACACACACACACACACACACACCACGCACGCACACACACACACACACACACACACACGCACGCACGCCCGCCGGCACGCACACGCGCTTGCACACACACACTGACACACATACGCACACACACGAAAATACGTAAATCAGAGTTAGGTCAGACCCCGCTACGTCTCAAACATTGGATTAAGGCCCGTACAAACGGTATCGTGATGTATGTCCGGGGCCTTCAACCAACGCCCGCGTCAGACGAAGCACAGTCCCCGACCCACGTCTGGCTAATAATATGCATTACACACGGTACATGAAATACAACTACATAATAAACACATACATACATTGCACACTGTTAAGACTACATCTGCTACATTGAACGCAAACCTGTCAGCATAAACGTCAAGATTATCTAGACGTTTTACTTCCTCCTGACTAACCCCGGCAACACACACATACATGCACGCAAACACTGACACACACGCACGCACACACCAGCATAGACAAACATGCACAAAACACACTGTTCCGCACACATGCACGCACACATACACACGCGCCCATACACTATTATTTGATGACAGTCATACTAGACGGAAACTGAGAGGCAAAATGCTGCGCCGCAAGACCCTGGCATGGTGTGTGTGATTCACTGTGTGTATGTTTACGATTTCTGTTTTTACTTCCTTATTGTCACGTCACTCACAGTATGCTCAGTCCTTCTACTGCTAGTACTGAAAAGTACTAGTGTCATCTTGCGGCAGTGCTGTTGGCCCGTTAGTTTGGGGTTTAATAACGCCCACGGCACCAGGGCGATAACGGACGGGTCCTGGCGGGCGGGTCTATGGGGGTCGGGGTTTAACGCCCACGGCACCAGGGTGATAACGGACGGCCCTAGCGGGCGGGTTATGGCGGGGGCAGGGTCAGTTACTACCTATGGAGTACGACCTGAACACTGATCAATTCGGCCACACTGCAACTGTGCCACTTTGATTTACCTTATAACGGACGTGCTATCTGAACAAGCCCGTCGTTTTTCCAGGCCAGGTGCAGTGTTAACTGTCACTCATTATAATAACATATTATGCGCGTCAGTCTTTCTACTGTTACTAGTGTTAGTACAATGTGTTGGTGTCGTCTTGCAGTGTTAGCAGAATCCCGCCGTAAAGTAAAGAACCACAAATAATCATACAATGCGGTACTCAGCGCGCCCAGTCACCTCGCGGTCACAATTGTCGTTCCGTTCAGGGTCACAGTAATGACGGCGTTTGAAATCCGTCAGAGACCAGTTTTCCTGCCTTATCAGTGGTACGTCCGACCTCAGCCAACCCTCGGTACACTACAGGCAAATGCTTATCTACAGCAGGTCAAACATCCTGAGCCTGATTTTGTTAAATTTACTCCTTGTCCTGTGAGGGTTACATTACAGGTTAGGAGATAGATCAACTGTTTTAGTTCAAGGGTGGTGCCAGAATAGCTTGGCGCCTCAGGCGCCAAGCTATTCCGGCACCACCCTTAAACCATATCATTTCAACGTATTTCAAGCAATGGGTGCATCGGGATGAAAAGGGTTCCGGTAATCGCACGGTTCACTTCAGTTTGTCCCGTCAAGACAGACATCTCTACGCTCGGTAAGGTCCATACGCGCTGCACCGGCCCACCTATCAGAAGTATTCCCTGAGTTCATTCCGATATCGTGCCAACATTAGTCTGGTTCACTGCGGGTCTCGCACGTCCTGTCAAGTCTGGCCAGCGTCCGCTGCCTTTCCGGCTTCACACCTCTGCTACAGGGGGCGATCGACCGCGTGGCAGTGCCGTCAGGCTCAGAGGCAGTGCCGTCAGGCTCAGACCAGTGTTTACTGACGGACGCACTCTGTCCGCGGTGTGGTCCTCGGGTCAGCTGCATGAGCGAGCTTAGTCCTGCACCAGCCACTAAGCGAGGTGCTCCGCTATGGCGGGGTGAGTGTTGTGGTGCTATAGCGGCTCACCTTGCTTTGGCTGGTGCAGGACTAAGCTCGCTATGCAACTGGCCCCTGGACTCAATAGTGCGCCGGCCTGTACTGTACACGGGGTGGGGGGGGGGGGAGAGGGGATCGGGGGGGGGGGGGGGGGGAGGTACTCCCAACAACAAACGATAGCGAAGTCAGGGCTGACAACCAGTGTGTATCGTAACAATAAACTAGCTTCAAGCATCTCTAAGAAGCATTGATCCTCGTGAGCCCGGGGGCTGATGAGGATCTATGGTTCCGAGACGTTTGGAGAGTTGTCTTTGCTTTTGGTGCAAAGCTGGTTATTCAGCATGACTTAGTTCTCGCGACTCGATGTTTCCAGTCCTTCGTCACAAACCAAACCTCCAACACGGCCCGAATCAAAGCGGCGATCTCGACCTGAGGCCATGATTCTTGAAGTCGGTGTCAAGCGGTAAGGTCCAAAATAACAGACCAGCGCACAGTCCACCACTATGACTAAGCCGGACTATTCCGACTACGACTGACCCTAAGTAACAGCGACAATTCCGGCAGTGCCCCAAAGGGCCTGACGCCAGGACTTATTCACTATCAGCGGTTGGCTTGTTAGTCCTATCACTGACGATCACACGAATGGCTTGAGCTGAAAACTGGTCATGACGCGGTCTCTCTAGCCAGGAGGTCGCTTTAAACAGGCTGTAACCCAGTAAGCAAAGGGCCTCGGGTCGCGGGCCCGACTGAAGACGTTTTGCTAGCGGAGAAGCGCTGAAACACTGACCGACACATTAAAGAACATGTACAGATACCGATTATCGCTCCGCTCGCATGACGGGCTTGCCAGTGGCCGTGTCACCAGCGCCGTGAGAAACGCGTGGGAACGACTCACGGTGAGATGGTGTGTTGTCGACGAGCCGGCAGTAATAGCCACACTGACTCCTCCCTGTCAATGGTCCCCGATCACCTCGGTGCCAGCGGGATAGGAAATTCAGTGGAAAATCCCTGTCAATGGAACTGTGTCACTGTCAGGCTACTAGTACTAAGCGCATTTCCTCGTAGATTATGCCCGATGTGAACTACACTCCCTCTTTAAGTATATCTCTGCACTGAGGAAAAATGTGGTGTCTGTATCTTATCTAGCAAGGTACTAAAGTAAGCATAACTTGATACAAGCCACAACATATCTGGCACAAGACCTGAACTTCATTCTACTCCAACACCGAAATCCCCAAATGTTGCCGTTGTCCTCTGAAGACTGCATTGCAGCGCAGGACACTTTTAAAGGGGTTGTCCTCTTGTCAGACTTACTATGAGGTACGACTGTTGAGTTTAGGACTGAGACAAACTAGATGAGTCCATGACAGTTCAAGGGGATGGGGGGGGGGGGGGCGGGGGCCAAGCTATTCTTGCACCACCCTTAAACTGTCATGAGTGATACTTGTAGTGACGTGCTGTATTGTCAGGGCTGATCAGTGGGCTTCGGAACTAAAGACTAGTCGTGTACAAGTCGTGCAACGTGTTTACAGTGGCTGCGATGTAACCCCCCCCCCCTCCTCCAATTCTCACCTCCTCAGTCCTCCCGGCCGCCGGCACAGTTGGGTTCGCGACCAGGATTCCAGGAAGTGTGTGTTTGTGTGAGAATGGCCGGCGACGCGAGGGGAGACAGAAGAAAGAAAGGATGCTGCCACACTGATCACAACAAAAGCCGACTCACCTTGCAGTCTCTCAGCACACGGCGAAACTCCTCATCATTTCAGTGTTGACTGAGAGCGAGCACATGTGTACGGGTCGCCTGTACGATCCTCAGTGAAATATGTGTCCAAATTCAGCCAGTCACACAGGCTAGTTCAGTTACAAACAGGACTACAACAACACATGCGTTCTGAGCATCACCAAACTACACACTACGCCACGCCACAGGGCTCTCTTCTCTTCTAGCCGTGAATACCTCAGCGCTGAGCAGGGCGTCAGTATAAACAAATACGCCCCTTCACAAAATTCATAGATTGTAATTAGCCCCGCAATAGCGTGGACTCGTTACAGTCTATGAATCTTGTGCTTACAGTCGTTGCGAATTTGTGTCTGGTGTCTTTAATAGAGCAGGTCATTGGGGATTGGATGTTCAGTAGAGTGGCTTGTGCCGGATTCAAACAAGGAACTAGAACACACACACGCTCAACCAAACCACCCCTGCTTGTCGAATGGTTTCGTCCCACTCACCAAGCCCACTCCCTGTGGGGAACTCTTTTAGGCCGGCCTATTTGTAGACGTGGGGGTGCGGGATAGAGGAAGCGCCCGCAGCGAACTGCCTCTGGCCAAAACGTCTCACGCACAGTCGGCACAGTTACCAGCCGAGCTCGACACGCAGTCGGCACAGTTATCAGCCGAGCTCAGAAATGACGGTGCCCGTGCCTGTGTGAGATAATATAAAAGAATGGAAAAGAAAAGAAAAAACAGAAACAACTGTATTCCAGAGGAAGGATGTCTGTTTTCAGTTCTTAGTGTACGTAGTTTCGATTTTGTCAAGCGGCGTCATAAATCATCACTGCCCAGTGTCAGTTTCAGTTCAGTAATAAACCCTGCCAGTTATAACGCTCGGCAAACACTTGTAACCCTGCCAGTTATAACGCTCGGCAAACACTCGTTGACATTTTTCTACATTACATTCTCCACTGGTGCACGCAATCGCTTTCAAACTAACATAAATAAATAATTTTAGATTTCCACTCACTGATTCCGTGTCAGTCTAAGTTTTACATTGTTTTTCGAATGATTTAGAAAATAACAAACTGGAAGCAGGCTGTTTGTAGTAGAGCAAAACTGACTCGAGCTGATGCAGCCGGCCTATATGTCGGTGGTATATTATGTTGATATGTCAGTAGTATATTATGTTGATATGTCAGTAGTATATTATGTTGATATGTCAGTAGTATAATTATGTTGATATGTCAGTAGTATAATTATTATGTTGATATGTCGGTAGCTTTGTTGATATGTCAGTAATATAATTATTATGTTGATATGTCGGTAGCTTTGTTGATATGTCAGTAATATAATTATTATGTTGATATGCCAGTAGTATATTATGTTGATATGTCAGTAGTATAATTATTATGTTGATATGCCAGTAGTATATTATGTTGATATGTCAGTAGTATATTATGTTGATACTGATGTCAGTAGTATATTATGTTGATATGTATGTTATGTTGATATGTCAGTAGTATATTATGTTGATATGTCAGTAGTATAATTTTTTATTATGTTGATATGTCAGTAGTATATTATGTTGATATGTCAGTAGTATAATTATGTTGATACGCCAGTAGTATATTATGTTGATATGCCAGTAGTATATTATGTTGATATGCCAGTAGTATATTATGTTGATATGTCAGTAGTATATTATGTTGATATGCCAGTAGTATCGTTTATGTCAAAAAAGGGATTCGCGATAGAGGATATACCCCCTATCGAGGAAAGCGGTAACATTTATTACTCTAACGAGGAGAAGGCAACGGCGTTTAATAATCACTTCACAAGCCAATCTACGGTAGAAAGTAACAACGATCCTGTACCTGACATGCAATATGTACCCACATCAATCTCCCATATATATCATAGTCCTGCAGAGGTATTTAATGTTATAAACGATCTAGAGCCAAATAAGGTCCTGATCTTATACACAATAAAATTTTGATAGCTAGTAGTACACTTATTTCAGAAGCTCTTACCGTTCTCTTTAACCGGTCGCTTGACGAATGTATATTTCCATCCGTGTGGAAAATTTCTCATGTAACTCCTGTCTATAAAAAAAAGTTGATAAAAGCAAATGTCGCAATTATCGCCCTATATCCTTGCTCAGCTGCATTAGTAAAATTCTAGAAAAATGCATCCTACGCCATATATTCCAATATCTCTATTCGAATGATCTAATAACTGTTAGCCAATCAGGTTTTATACCTGGGGACTCAAGTTTTATACCTGGGGACTCAACAGTCTACCAACTCCTTAGTGTCTATAACGACCTCTGCAAGTCATTGGATAGAGGCATAAATTCCCAAGCTGTATTTTTTGATGTAGCCAAAGCCTTTGACAAAGTGTGGCATCATGGTCTGCTTAAAAAATTAGATGTAATAGGAATACGTGGGAAGCTTCTACAATGGCTGGCTGATTACCTGCGCAATCGCAAGCAAGCTGTTGTTATCAAAGGATGTATATCTACATACCTACCCGTGGAGGCGGGCGTCCCGCAAGGGTCAGTGTTGGGCCCTATCCTTTTTCTTATTTATATTAACGACATTGTACTAGACATTGAATCTAAAATGAAACTGTTTGCAGATGATACCAGTATGTATTTGTCCCTGAATAATGATAATATTAGAGCTGACATAATGAACTCGGATCTTGAGAAAATTAGTGATTGGGCCCATAAGTGGAAAGTAAATTTTAATCACCTAAAGACTGAATTATTGAACATGTCACGTAGCCAGAACTTTCAACCACTTCCCCTACTCTTTGATAACAGTCCACTTCAAAGTACTGCTACACACAAACACCTTGGCATCATCTTGCAAAATAACTGTAAATGGGATACCCATATCAAATCTATTATAGCCAGATATCGATAGCTTGCCTAGATTCATACAAATATAGACTATCGAGACGATCTCTGGAGACTATGTTCAAATCTTTTATACTGCCACACTTTGACTATGTTGATGTGATCTGGGATAATTGTACTTTGAGGACTCTCGCAGAGCTAACCTTAAGGACAAACGGCTCAGGAGAAAAAACCGAGTTGCCGTAACTCAGAACCCTGACCAGACCTTCCCCTGCAGCCACTGCGGTCGAACCTGCCTGTCCCGGATTGGCCTCCGCAGCCACGAAAATGCCTGCAGACGACGTGGGCAAGCCCTATAGAATCTTCGTTCGCGAAGTCAAGCCAAGAGAGACTATGATGAATTGGAAAGTCTCCAGTTACACGCTTTAAGAACCATTACTGGCGCAGTCAAACACCACCACAAGGACTGGCTGTCGGCACAGACCTTGAAGAAGATAGAAGCGAGGAAGCAGAAGAAAGCAGCGGTCAACAACAGTCGCACGAGAGCAGCCAAAGTAAGGGCACAGGGGGAATACTCGGAAGCCAACCGCGAGGTGAAGAGGAGTATCAGGGCAGACAAGCGGGCCTACACAGACAGCCTGGCAGCAGAGGCAGAAAAGGCAGCAGGCAGCGGCAACATGAAACAGCTCTACGACATTACCAGAAGATTGTCGGGTAAGTATGGCCATACAGAAAGACCAGTAAAAGACAAAGAAGGCAAGCCTATTGCAGACAGAGCAGACCAACTCGACAGATGGGCCGAGTATTTTGAAGAGTTACTGAACAGACCTAGCCCACCCGACCCCCCCGACATCCAGCCGGCAGAGACCGACCTACCCATCAGCTGTGACAGACCCAGCCGGGAAGAGATCAGAAAAGCAGTGGCATTTTTGAAGAATGGCAAAGCAGCAGGGCCAGATGGCATCCCAGCGGAGTCTCTGAAAGCAGACCTAGAGACAACAGTTGAGATGCTGTACCCACTGTTTGGAAAGATCTGGGAAGAGGAGGTGATGCCAGCTGACTGGAAGGAGGGGTACCTAATCAAGCTTCCCAAGAAAGGCGACCTCAGCAAGTGTTCCAACTACAGAGGAATCACCTTGCTGTCAGTACCAGGAAAGGTCTTCAACAGGATCATCCTAGAGAGAATGAAGAGCTCCGTTGACCCCCAGCTGAGAGACCAGCAAGCAGGATTCAGGAAGAACCGATCATGTACAGACCAGATCGCCACTCTCCGCATCATCGTGGAACAGTCTCTGGAGTGGAGCTCCCCGCTGTACGTCAACTTTGTGGATTATGAGAAAGCATTTGACAGCGTGGACCGAGAGACTCTGTGGAAACTCCTACGACACTACGGTGTACCCACAAAGCTCGTCCACCTGATCAAGAGCAGCTATGATGGCATGACATGTCGCGTGATCCATGAAGGGCAGTTCACCAGAGAGCTCCAGGTCAGAACTGGTGTCAGGCAGGGGTGTCTGCTGTCTCCGTTCCTCTTCCTACTGGCCATAGACTGGGTCATGAAGATGACCACAGAGCACAGACGAAGTGGAATACAGTGGACACTGTGGACACAGCTTGACGACCTCGATTTTGCAGACGACTTGGCATTACTGTCCCACACTCATCAACAAATGCAGGACAAGACCACGAGGCTTGCTGACATCTCGTCCCAAGTGGGCCTCACCATTCACAAACAGAAAACAAAGACAATGAGGCTGAACACAACCAGGGAAGAACCAGTCTTGCTTGCTGGCACCCCGTTGGAGGAGGTGGAGTCCTTCACCTATCTCGGGAGCATCATAGACAAAAAAGGCGGCACTGATGCAGATGTCAGAGCACGAATCGGTAAAGCCAGAGCAGCCTTTCTCCAGTTGAAAAAAGTGTGGAGTTCCAGAGAGCTGTCACAACACACCAAAGTCCGGATTTTCAACTCCAATGTAAAAGCAGTTCTCCTATATGGAGCAGAGACATGGAGATTGACAAAAACCACAGTCAACAGAGTACAGACCTTCATGAACAGTTGCCTTAGAAGAATTTTGAAAATCCACTGGCCAGAGAAGATCAGCAAGGTCAGACTCTGTGAGAGAACAGAGCAGATAACAGCAGAGAATGAAATTGGGCGAAGAAGATGGGGATGGATCGGTCACAGTCTGAGAAAGCCAGCTTCCAGTATCACTAGGCAGGCATTGTCATGGAACCCCCAGGGAAAGAGGAAAAGAGGTAGGCCGAGAAACTCCTGGCGTCGAGACCTCCAAGCAGACATCAAGAGACTGGGAACCACCTGGAGTAGAATCGAAGGAGAAGCACAGGACAGGAGTTGCTGGAGGTCTCTCGTCGACGGCCTATACCCGGGTAGGGGTGACAGGCGTAAGTAGTAAGTAAGTACTGGCGCAGTCCGTGGCACTAGCCACCAATAGTGAAGAAACCGGTTTTATTCCGTTGTGGCAAAGACGTCGTCGTCACAAACTCATCCTTTATTTTAAAATAGTCAATGGTATAACCCCCGCGTACTTAGGCCCAGACCTACCACAGTTAGTATCCGCATCAAATCCTTACCACAAACGACGTCCACTTGAACGCCAAGTCCCCTAGTATAAAACTGAATTGTACAAAACTTCATTTTTCCCATCCACCACGGGCCTTTGGAACAGTTTGCCCGATCACATTCAGCGTAGTCAATCCTTAAGCGAATTTAAATCATTCCTGTCACGAGACGATTGTGTCGTACCCCCATATTACTATTTAGGTTGTAGAATAACACAGATAATCCACTGTAAAATTAGACTCAAAATGAGCGACCTCAATTATGACCTGGTTAGTCGTCACCTGTCCAATTCTCCTGCCTGCTCTTGTGGAGCCAGTTCTGAAACCGCCGACCATTTTTTACTCCAGTGTAGTAATTACGATGTAATAAGACGTTTAACAATACTTACACTTCCACCAGAATACACCAATATACATTTACTCCTTAGTGGAAGTAAAACCCTACCATCCACAGTGAATAACGATATATTTTCAGCTGTACACGAATTTATTACTGCAGCAAAAAGATTCCACTAAGTTATAAAATAGGACTGCAGGAAATAAAGAAAATCTAATGACCAGTTGAGACAACTCTCTCTCTCTCTCTCTCTCTCTCTCTCTCTCTCTCTCTCTCTCTCTCTCTCTCTCTCTCTCTCTCTCTCTCTCTCTCTCTCTCTCTCTCTCTCTCTCATCTAAACATTCCTCGGCCTGTGTCAACAACTTAATTTCAACAAATGCATCCTCATGCACAAGATATTAAATAACATGACACCGCAGTATCTAACCACCAAATTTATGCCATAGCAAGAACGCGAACGGTCCTCAAGGAACAATACTTTACCCCTACCTCTGCCTAGAATTGACTTCTTTAAAACTAGTTTATCATTTTCTGGACCGTTTGTATGGAACACTATTCCTGCACATTTGAAGACGATAGCCTCACTTGGAATCTTTAAAACGAAACTTTTCGATTACCTGATGAGCCAAACATAACAACACTGGGCATTTAAACAAACCCTGATGGTTAATGCTTTCATGTAATATAATTATGCATTTATCTATATTGTTGGTGTGTGTGTGTGTGTGTGTGTGTGTGTGTGTGTGTGTGTGTGTGTGTGTGTGTGTGTGTGTGTGTGTGTGTGTGTGCGTGTGTGTGTGTATGGTATAAGATGAATGTTAAGTGTTATTATTATTTTGTGTCATTTTTTAAATTTTTTTTATTGTTGCATGAAATAATATGTGTAAACATAATTCTTTATTATTATTATTATTATCTTTTAATCTATTTTATGTTGTAGATGTTAGCAACGGCAAGTTTGTAAAATGACGATTTGTTTCTGTCAAAACTTTTTACCGTTGATAAATAAAGTTTCATCCTCATCTCTCTCTCTCTCTCTCTCTCTCTCTCTCTCTCTCTCTCTCTCCACTATAATAATTGAAATGCTTTCCTCTATTTTCATTTTTTTTAATGTATTCATATATGTATTGATGTATATTGATTTGCTTACCTATATTGTATGTAAAATCTGCATACCACCGCCATGCAAATTTTGTAAATAGTATAAATTTAGTGTCCAGATCATCCTATAAGCCTGTGGCTTGTTTTGATCTGATGATAAGTGATGTATATTCTTTTATGTATTTTGCAAAGTAACAAACTATTTAAACCATATGCCAGTAGTATATTATGTTGATATGTCAGTAGTATAATTATTATGTTAATATACCAGTAGTATATTATGTTGATATGTCAGTAGTATATTATGTTGATATGTCAGTAGTATAAGTATTATGTTGATATACCAGTAGTATATTATGTTAATATGTCAGTAGTATATGTCAGTAGTATATAGCATGTTGATATGTCAGTAGTATAATTATTATGTGTTGATATTGTGTTGTTTCAACTTTTCTGGTCAGTGTATGACTGACTGACACATTGTCAGTCTCCCTGCCGGAATGCCAGAGTCTGTCAGGTGCTAGTTAGTACCCAACAATGATTTGACTGCCACTGTCGAGTCACAGGGAAGAGGGGGGGGGGGATGGGGGATGGAGGGGCGGCGGGTGGGGGGGGGGAGTTGAAGGGGGGGGGGGGCTGGTCATTCCACTAACGGCATGTCATGTTAGGCCAGTCACTGTACCCTGGCTGTCCCGCCGTGGCCGTCAATGTGACAGATCTGTCCCGGCGTTACGCCTGGCCACCCATCCGTGACAAACAGGCCGTTCAGAGTTCTGCATTGTGTCTGCCGAGACCAAGAAGACTTCTTTAAAATTCCCAAAATAAACGTTACCCCACCTTGCCCTGAGCATGCAGTCACCGGCTCGAGTGTCCAGCGCATACACTGACAATGGGGCAGTTAATGCCAGTAAAGGCTCGAGTGTCCAGCGCATACACTGACAATGGGGCAGTTAATGCCAGTAAAGGAATGCCGTCGTGATTGTGCGGCGTTTCCCAGTGCTGCTTGCGGACACTAACTAGCCCGACTGGACAAACTTGACAAACAACGCCGGTCAAACGAATCAAGGTCCTGCCTAATGCGCAAAAGGCCATCGGACCGAAGAAACCTGTAGTAATCAAGACAGGTGATCCGGCAGTGAATCAGACGGCTTTCACTGAGTTAGGGAGTACACCCGGCCGAACCGTTTCCATGACAACACTAATACTAGATCTTTTCCGGCAGGCTTATTCGGCCAGCGCAGCCTTTCCTGTGTGGACTATCAGTCTCCACCCAGACATGCCGCCGGTGTATCGCCCGGCTTGTATCAACTATAGTCCACCTGCTTCTCCCATCGTTAAAGCCTGGGCTCGTTCAGGAAGTTCCCCGCGTTGCCTGGCAGGGTCGGCGCGTCAGCCGCCATCTTAAGAGGATAGTCATAGTCATGAGATAGTAGAGAAATAGTGTTTCAACACGTTTTTCTTCATTTTTCATCCTCTTTGAAAACAAACAAAAACAGATTTTGGTGAGCGGTTTCCTACAGTGACGGCAAGACTTGCTGTTATTGCTTATAGTACGTCAGGACTCTCCTGACATCTTACTGACAAAAACAGCGATTTCATGAGCCACGCTTAGTCCCGAATCTTCACATGAGAGTGGCCGCCACGACTGGCATGATGACGTCAGCTTCCCGAGCCCTACAGCAAGAGACATACATTCTCACCAACCCCTGTTGCAGATGCGGAGATTCAGTGATGACAATGTCGGTACAATGTGTGACTGACCGCGGGGTACAGCCCGTCTGGCATGTACTGAGTTTGTTTTTTTGCATCGAGGCTTTAACAACTTTACTTGTATGCGAAATATGTTTTGTTTTGTTTTTATTCAGTGGTTTTCCTTCGATGTAAGGTTGCGCAAGGTATTGCTTTCAGTGATGCCTGCGTTAGTGTCCGACCCCTCCGGCTTATTTCTGGGAGGCTACTAGGCCGTTTTCAGCGTCGGTTCAGGGGACGCAACCGCGTCAGTCGCCTCGCTGTTTTGTTTAGCGTGGTTTTCAGTACTAACAGTGGCGTTTAGCATGTGTGTTTAAATATATCTGCAATGCCTGCACCGATTGTTTTAAACCAATATCTATAAGATTCAGCATGATAGACACTTTCATTTTGTAACTTACTTCTAGTCCGATCGATTTTGGTTTAAGCACTATTTCATTGGATTTTGCGCCTTTTGCTTCGTCCAGGTCCCATGGAAAAAAAAGTCCTTTAAAAAATCATAAATGATTAATTCAAGCCTTAATTAATCAAATAAGTGTTTGTTGCGGCCAGGCGCGTGCCGTATATAAAACGCCCTCCCGCGGCCTCAAGCCCAAGCCTCAAGATCCAACGGAGAACGGACACCGCTCCGCTGGTTAGCCAACCGAGACCAAGCCTCGCCCCAGGCAAGCAAGTAACAGCACAGATGGCCTCAAGAAAAAGCCTGTCAGGGCGAACTAACAAAGAGCAGGTGGAGGAATACACCTCCAACCTCCCCCAGGCGCCGCAACAAACAAAGGCCTCAAAGAGGACAAGGAGCCAACGGCCTCCATTGTCCCCACCAATCCAACCAAGGGATCAAGCAGCGCTGCCGTACTGGGAACAGTTGGGAGACTCACCCCCTCCCCCCCAGGCGCCGCCAAAGCAGACCGAGACAAGGGACTACCGGCCCTCTCTGTCGCCGCCGATCCAGCGCAATGACCAACCAACGTGGGTGCCCTCGCCCCCACAACAAACGATATACTACCAGCCAGAGGTCCCCCCGCAAAAAAACTTCATGGAAACCATACTCCAACGGTTTCCCCCACCACCGGAGCTAAGGAAATATTTCGAACGGAACGGGGAAATGACCACCAACCCCCACCCACCACCACCCCACCCCCACCACCACCAACCCCCACCCACCACCACCCCCACCCACCACCACCCCCACCCACCACCACCCCCACCCACCACCACCCCCACCCACCACCACCCCCACCCACCACCAACCCCACCCACCCCACCCCACCCACCACCACCCCACCCACCACCACCCACCACCACCCCCACCCACCACCAACCCCCACCCACCCCACCCCACCCACCCCACCCCACCCACCACCAACCCCCACCCACCCCAAGAAGAGGAGACCCAGGCCCGTCACTGCCGTCATCGGAGCTGGACTTCCCACCCTCCCCACAGCCGGTGGACTTCCCACCCTCCCCACAGCCGGTGGACTTCCCACCCTCCCCACAGCCGGTGGACTTCCCACCCTCCCCACAGCCGGTGGACTTCCCACCCTCCCCACAGCCGGTGGACTTCCCACCCTCCCCACAGCCGGTGGACTTCCCACCCTCCCCACAGCCGGTGGACTTCCCACCCTCCCCACAGCCGGTGGACTTCCCACCCTCCCCACAGCCGGTGGACTTCCCACCCTCCCCACAGCCGGTGGACTTCCCACCCTCCCACAGCCGGTGGACTTCCCACCCTCCCCACAGCCGGTGGACTTCCCACCCTCCCCACAGCCGGTGGACTTCCCACCCTCCCCACAGCCGGTGGACTTCCCACCCTCCCCACAACCGGTGGACTTCCACCCTCCCACACCGGTGGACTTCCACCCTCCCACAGCCGGTCGACATCCCACCCTCCCCACAGCCGGTCGACTTCCCACCCTCCCCACAGCCGGTGGACTTCCCACCCTCCCCACAGCCGGTCGACTTCCCACCCTCCCCACAGCCGGTCGACTTCCCACCTCCCCACAGCCGGTCGACATCCACCCTCCCACAGCCGGTGGACTTCCCACCCTCCCCACAGCCGGTCGACATCCCACCCTCCCCACAGCCGGTGGACTTCCCACCCTCCCCACAGCCGGTCGACTTCCCACCCTCCCCACAGCCGGTGGACTTCCCACCCTCCCCACAGCCGGTCGACTTCCCACCCTCCCCACAGCCGGTCGACTTCCCACCCTCCCCACAGCCGGTGGACTTCCCACCCTCCCCACAGCCGGTGGACTTCCCACCCTCCCCACAGCCGGTCGACATCCCACCCTCCCCACAGCCGGTCGACTTCCCACCCTCCCCACAGCCGGTGGACTTCCCACCCTCCCCACAGCCGGTCGACTTCCCACCCTCCCACAGCGGTCGACTTCCCACCCTCCCCACAGCCGGTCGACATCCCACCCTCCCCACAGCCGGTGGACTTCCCACCCTCCCCACAGCCGGTCGACATCCCACCCTCCCCACAGCGGTGGACTTCCCACCCTCCCCACAGCCGGTCGACATCCCACCCTCCCCACAGCCGGTGGACTTCCCACCCTCCCCACAGCCGGTCGACTTCCCACCCTCCCCACAGCCGGTCGACATTCCCGAATCACTCACTCGGGAAAGACCGGCCTCGTCTGAGGAGGAGGGAGTCCGGCTCCGGGAAATCGGTTTCGAGGACTTGGTGCTCCTGCTACAGGATGCCCTGCCAGCCCTACTGGCCACAACAGGCGACAAGTACCACCGGGCACTAGTCACCGCCCGGTGGCTAGTCCACACTGGAGCAATCAGAGATCTCCAAACCCCCACGACCGAAGACACAGCTACCCAAGCGACCAAACCAACAGCGAACGGGGAATGCCAGGCCACATCTGCAGCCACGAAGAAGACCGGCACCGCCCTGACAATCACCGAGAACAGAGGCTGCGGCGACACAGCGCCACCGAAGCAGGAGACTGGCACCGATGCACCTCCGGCCCCAGTCTTACTTACTTACTTACTTACGCCTGTCACCCCTACCCGGGTATAGGCCGTCGACGAGAGACCTCCAGCAACTCCTGTCCTGTGCTTCTCCTTCGATTTTACTCCAGGTGGTTCCCATGATGTCTGCTTGGAGGTCTCGACGCCAGGAGTTTCTCGGCCTACCTCTTTTCCTCTTTCCCTGGGGGTTCCATGACAATGCCTGCCTAGTGATACTGGAAGCTGGCTTTCTCAGACTGTGACCGATCCATCCCCATCTTCTTCGCCCAATTTCATTCTCTGCTGTTATCTGCTCTGTTCTCTCCCAGAGTCTGACGTTGCTGATCTTCTCTGGCTAGTGGATTTTCAAAATTCTTCTAAGGCAACTGTTCATGAAGGTCTGTACTCTGTTGACTGTGGTTTTTGTCAATCTACAAGTCTCTGCTCCATATAGGAGAACTGCTTTTACATTGGAGTTGAAAATCCGGATTTTGGTGTGTTGTGACAGCTCTCTGGAACTCCACACTTTTTTTCAACTGGAGAAAGGCTGCTCTGGCTTTACCGATTCGTGCTCTGACATCTGCATCAGTGCCGCCTTTTTTTGGTGTTGTCTATGATGCTCCCGAGATAGGTGAAGGACTCCACCTCCTCCAACGGGGTGCCAGCAAGCAAGACTGGTTCTTCCCTGGTTGCGTTCAGCCTCATTGTCTTTGTTTTCTGTTTGTGAATGGTGAGGCCCACTTGGGACGAGATGTCAGCAAGCCTCGTGGTCTTGTCCTGCATTTGTTGATGAGTGTGGGACATTAATGCCAAGTCGTCTGCAAAATCGAGGTCGTCAAGCTGTGTCCACAGTGTCCACTGTATTCCACTTCGTCTGTGCTCTGTGGTCATCTTCATGACCCAGTCTATGGCCAGTAGGAAGAGAAACGGAGACAGCAGACACCCCTGCCTGACACCAGTTCTGACCTGGAGCTCCCTGGTGAACTGCCCTTCGTGGATCACGCGACATGTCATGCCATCGTAGCTGCTCTTGATCAAGCGGACGAGCTTTGTGGGCCCCAGTCCGCTACGAAACAAAAAGCACGACGACTGACCCGCCACAACAAGAAGACGACGCCACCCCACGCCCATCAGCCAGCAAACCAGCCACCGGCCAACGGCAGCGTAATCGTCCACCGAAGCGCTTCCGGAACCGACTCTCGCCACTACTTCCCACGCCACCACCACACCTCCACCTGCCACCGCAACATCGCCACCCTCCCCGCCCATTCCAGCGCCCGACCCCCCGGCCCAGGATCAACTGGCCGCCACCACCAACACCCAACCTCCCCAGACCCTACCACAACCAGCCACGGTTCTACCGGCCACCACCACCCCCGCCACCACTCCTGCAAGAAATACTAGAATACCCCCCAGCCTAAAGCAACGGTTCACCGGCTACCACCTGCCTCCTCCACCACCAACCACCCGGCCCCGGCAATAACATCAGCCGCTGTGCGACGGAGCGACGGACAGTTAGCAAGACAGGCCCCCTCCCCCCACCTCCTCTGGCCCCCCCCCCACCCCCTCCCTCAGACGAAATCAGCGATAGCTGGAAGTCTTAGTCCCGTTAAAACTTGCACTTGCGGCGCACGCCATTCGACTCGGCACAGCAGCCGGAGAGAGAGGTCGACCTCTGCGCCTCTCACACTACGAACCAAGTTACACACCGAAGCGCGCCGTGACTGAACGGTCCACCGCACAGCGCACCACGCTATGCCTTCGAGAAAACAGAACGCCGCCCTCTTAAGGCCCCGCTACACGAGCCCGGTTTTGAGGCCGATTCCCGATCAGTTTTCGAATTGGTAGGTGATCGGGCCGGATTAAAAAACGTGTGCAGTGCCACACTGACATTTCTCGACTTGTCAAGTTTAGCCGACCGGTTTGAACCGAAGATGAAAGTCGTACCTGTTCTGCAAAATGACTGCTAGTTTTGACAGTGATGATGATGTGCTTGCATTATCAGCAGTTTTGGATCATATTCGGGAAGAGGCGTGCGAAACATCAGCGGCAACGGCGGTGGTACTGATAACAACAGGCGTGTTCGGCCATTTGCAAACCGTGTTGAAACGACATGCTTTGAGACGCGCTCTGATTGGTTGAAGCTTACGATCGGGACCGATTCGGATCGGAAATATAGAGCAGGTTCTAGTCATCCGATTCCCAGCCGATTGGGACCGGATCGGATAATTGACGTCATCCGATCGCAAACGGATCGGAATCGGCTTCAAAATCGGGGCACAACCGGCCCGTGTGGCGGGGCCTTTAGTGTAGTCCACAGTTGTGTTAGTGTGGCGGGGCCTTTAGTGTAGTCCACAGTTGTGTTAGTGTGGCGGGGCCTTTAGTGTAGTCCACAGTTGTGTTAGTGTGGCGGGGCCTTTAGTGTAGTCCACAGTTGTGTTAGTGTGGCGGGGACTTTAGTGTAGTCCACAGTTGTGTTAGTGTGGCGGGGCCTTTAGTGTAGTCCACAGTTGTGTTAGTGTGGCGGGGCCTTTAGTGTAGTCCACAGTTGTGTTAGTGTGGCGGGGCCTTTAAGGGCGAACAGACGCCGGACGAATCAACAACAGGCCGAAGAGTATTTGGCCCACTACCCTCAACTACAGCAACAACCTACGTCCAGCACCAGAAATGAAACAAGACGGCAACACCAACCCATGTCGCCACCGATACCTCATCCAACGGCGCAGCCAGATGAGACTCCTAGTGCGCCACCAAACACCTTTTTTTGAAGAAATGATGCAGCGGTATCCACCACCATTGCCACCAACAGGGATGTTTCCCAAGTTGGATGCTCTCCTACAGAATGTCAGACCGGCAAGCGGTCCAACAGCGAACCATCAAACCACCGTCCAACCTCCTCCGCCACCGGTGGTTGAAGACAAAATAGAAGAGGAAGAAGAAGAAGAGGACAGATCGGAGCCGTCTTCAGAGTCGGACTTCCCCCTCTCCCTGCCGGAAATCCTCATCCCCGAACACCTAACTCGGGAGGGGCCCTGGACAATGGAGGAGAGGGAGGTCCGGCATCTAGTCCTCCTGCTACAGACAGCGGCCCCAGTCATCAGGGCAGCACAAGGGGATGACTACCACCGGGCCCTAGTCACCACCCGGTGGTTGCTCCACACAAAAGCACTAGACGACCTCCGGCCAGCAAGCACATCAGAACAAGAATGCCAGGCAGTCCCCCAGACCAAGGCCGGAGACGGACTGCCAAGCGACAACCGAAAAATGCAACAAGGGGACATCGGCCACACTAGCAACCAAGACGAAACGCAAAAAAGTCGGCACCACCCCGACAGCTACCATAGAAGAGGAAAACGTCACCACCGCTCCAACGACACAAGATGCCAGCACCAACACTGCCCCAACGAAGCAAGACGAACACAGCGCAACGCAAGACCAACACCCAGGCAAACCGACCACAGCAAACACGGCCACAAACACCACCAGCCGCAGGCAACGACCACCAAAATCCACCCGGCAACGGAAGCCGACAAGCAAGAAACCCCCCCCCCCCTCCTCCCGACTCCACCGCCACACCTCCGCCGGGATGCCACCACCACCTCCACCATCAAGACTGACCAACGCAGTACCCCACGGCCCCGCATCCACTGGTCACCACTCCAAGCGACCCAGCTAAGGTTCTACCGGCCACCAACGCCCTACAGAACGCAGCCACCACCACTCCCCCCACCGCATCTCCTCCACGGGCTGCTCCACTGGCTGACACAGCAAGTACCCACAGCCTGGATACAG
This sequence comes from Semisulcospira habei, assembly GCA_036245525.1. Lineage (NCBI taxonomy): Eukaryota > Metazoa > Mollusca > Gastropoda > Semisulcospiridae > Semisulcospira > Semisulcospira habei. The sequence continues at coordinate 212,113,828 of BTPG01000006.1, forward strand.
TAAAGCGACGGTCCACCGGCCACACCACCCGCCTCCTCCTCCACCACCCGGCCCCGGCACTACCACCAGCCGCAGCGCGACGGAGCGACAGACAGACAGATCCCCCCCCCCCCCCCCCCCCCCCCGGGACGAAATCAGCGATAGCTGGAAGTCCCTGTCCCTTCTAAAATTGCACTTGCACTTGCGGCGCACGCAGGCGGGGTAGCTTCATTCACTACGCCTCTGAACCGGTCACTGATCACGTGTGCCATGATCACGTGTGCCCGTGATCACGTGTGCCATGTAAACCCCTTCATTTTGTGCCCCGCGAACTTCAAGTTGAACTGCATCCTTGCAAGACGGAACATGTGAGGGACTCCTGTGCTGAGTTGTGCCTCTGCACTGCTTAGTACTGACTTTGTGCAATAAACAAATGTCATAGCGACCTCTTTGTTGACTCCTGTCACATGCCAGTGCCGGGGGCCTGTCTCAACTAACTGATCTGCTCGGTTACAAATGTATGTCTTGGTGAGGACTGCAGGCGGATCGCTAGGTGTGGGTGAGGGGTGAGACTGTCACCAGGCCGCCTTGTCAACTGTGACGATGGGCATATAGTCTAGAGCGGCGGTCCAGTCTGCGGGAAGATAAACTTTGGCTGACACGGCCCCCCCCCCCCCCCCCCCCTGCTGACGAAGTGACGAGGTGCTCCCACCCCTGTTATGGAGAGTGTTACTGCCAGGTTTCCAGGTACACATCCCCGATCACCTCGGTGCCAGTGGCACATCAAATTCAAACTAAGTATATCAGTAAAAGCCACGGTTAACTGACTCATTCGAGACGTGCCGCCTCCGGATACGCGGCTTATGCTGCAGAGGTTGGCACGTCTCAAATGAGTTAACGGGTGCACACGTTAAAGCCCTAGTTTCCACTGGCTGTTTCCCCTCTGACTGCGTAACCATGGCAACGCCTACACCTGAGCAACCCAGGTGACGGTTTGTGTGACACTTGAACGCGTGTCGGTCGGCGGCCGTTTGCTGCTGATCAGTTATGGATTAATGACGTCACCAAGTCTGACCACGTGACATAATCAGTCTCAGGGCCGGTGAGCGGCAAAAACTACACCAAAGTCGGTCGCACCCAGTCCGCACTGAAAGGTTGTCGGGCCGACCTGCGGGCACAGTGGACGGCCCCGCGCAGGCTCAGTGAAGTCCGTGCTCGGGTCCACTACGGCATAACTCGGCCCGAGGCCCTGTTGCTGCTGGGTAAGTCAGGCGCTCTGCGCATCCCACACCCAGTAACTGAGCCTTGGCAAAGGCTAGCGGGCCGAATGAAGTCAGCCACAGTGGGCCTGCACACGCATGTGCTTACACTAACACGACTGTGCGCGGGCTGACTTCCAACCGATAGTCTTTTGCGTACTGGGAACAGTGGCTGCGCTGGTTAATGGACAACTGAGGTTAGCCCGGCCAAGGTCCCATCATTCTCAAATTGTGGAGGTGTTGCCTAACGACTATGTACCAGTTGCAGGGGACGGACTGACCATGATAGTACAAGGGTAGTGCCAGATTAGCTTGGCGCCTGTATGCGCCAAGCTAATAATAATAATGTAGTACATTTATATCGCGCTTCCCAGATGAATGGTGCTCTACGCGCTTTACAAGATACAAAATCACAGAACAAAACTGAAGTACAAGAAAGAAAACGCTACAATAAATGTTACAAAACCTAAAGTGACACACATCAAAAGCCGCTCACACTCACACACACACTATTACAAGAACAGTTACTGCCAAAGATTGCTAATGCACTGAAAATGCATCTAACTGTATGCATAAGAAAACAGATAGGTCTTGAGCAGTGATTTGAAAGCAGACAGAGTTGGAACATGTCTGACATGGGCTGAAGGTCGTTCCAGGTGACTGGACCGAAATAAGAAAAGGCAGGCTGACCCTGGCTAGACTTCTTTCTCCTAGGAACCCTGACAATACGCGTGTCTGATGCTGAACGGCGGGACCTTGAAGGCGTGTAAATATGAACCAGGTCGGACAAAATAATATGGGGGAGCAGAACCGGTAATAACATTGTAACAAATAACAGAGACCTTATACACAATTCTTTGAAATACAGGCAGCCAGTGCAGGTCAACAAGTAAGGGTGTTATGTGCTCACGTTTCGGTACTCCGTAAATTAGTCGGGCAGAGCAGTTCATAACTCTTTGAAGTTTATCAAGAAGATTCTGAGGAACACCAGCCAAAAGGGAATTACACAAATCAATGCGTGAAAGAACAAGGGAGGTAACAAGCGTTTTAGTTGCTTCGGTAGTGAGAAGGTGTCCAATTGAACTGATCTACCTCAATTCAAAGAAGGAACACTGGCACAACTTGTTGACATGCTCTCTCATGGCCAGCCTATTGTCAAAGACAACACCAAGACTACGCGCCGACTCGGAAAGGGGGATACTGTTCTGCCCAACCCTGATCGAGTCTGGTAGATCAGTGGAAGTTGAACAAGAAAATCTGAAGGCCTCGGTTTATGTCACTATTCATTTGCAATTTGTTCTGTGTGGTCCAATTCTGAACGTCTGTAACACAGCTCCGACGAACTAGAGCAGGAGATGGATCGCCCATGAGAATTCAAGGGTAGTGCCAGATTAGCTTGGCGCCTGAAGGCGCCAAGCTAATCTGGCGCTACCCTTGAATTCTCATATTCGATCCATCTCCTACAGCTGGTACATACTTAGTCGTTAGGTGACACTTCCAACATTTGGCACATGCAGCCATGGAGTCAAGGGGGGCATGAAAGAGCGAAAGGGAATGGAGGTGGGGGGGGGGGGGAGGGAAGGGGTAGGGAAGGGAGGAGGGGTAGGGAAGTGGGAAGGGGGGGGGGAATGAGACACGGTATAATTATATGGCCGTCGCAGCCAGATACCACTGAGACCACACGGCGGGTGGAGAACGGATCACATTCGGAAAACATGCAAGCCCACCCCGCCCAGCCCCACGTGACAGGAAACAAGACACCCTTCACGTAGTAAACATTTACCTGCTGCTGGCAAACGGTGTGCCGGTCAGTGTTGTCCAACAATCCAAGACAACGAGGAAGCTGACATTCACATCAAAAAGCGTGTCACACCACTTGAAGCGTGCAGATGCGAAGAAATACTTGAACCAGAAAGAAACACTGCGCTTCGGAAGGACTGAGAGCACAACAAAGCGACTAATGACATTATAGAAGCCAGCAGGCCTCCCTCCCGCCCACGCCCCGCCTCCGTTCCTCATCTACGTTCTTACGTCGATCATCTCCGCCCCGCGTAACGCACGCTCCATGCATAGTTCTGTATTAGCAATGTGTCAGAGTGTGGCCTATAGTGTGGCCTATAGTGTGTCATAGTGTGGCCTATAGTGTGTCAGAGTGTGGCCTATAGTGTGTCAGAGTGTGGCCTATCAGCAAAGTGTGTCAGAGTGTGGCCTATAATGTGTCAGAGTGTGGCCTATAGTGTGTCAAAGTGTGGCCTATCAGCAAAGTGTCAGAGTGTGGCCTATAATGTGTCAGAGTGTGGCCTATAGTGTGTCAGAGTGTGGCCTATCATCAAAGTGTGTCAGAGTGTGGCCTATAATGTGTCAGAGTGTGGCCTATAGTGTGTCAGAGCGTGGCCTATCCGGGCAGAGTGTGACCGTTCGCGCAATTCGGCTTGCGTTACAGAACTCAGTTGGCGCGCGGCCAACCCAAAAAGGTAACTGGAGAAATGCACATGCTCCGTTGAGCAAACGGACACTGTTACCGACACTGTTACCGGCACTGTTACCGACAGTTACCGGCACTGTTACCGACAGTTACCGGCACTGTTACCGGGCTCCACCCCTTGTCTGCCGAGAACAATGCAGCTGCCGGTAAGAAGCACTAATCCTCATCACACCCCCCCCCCCCCCATATGCAGGGACTCTTGAGGACCTGTGTTTCTTGCTGACGCCACTTTGCTTCTGTATGCCTCGCATGGCCTGGGACTCTCTGTATATGCCTCGCATGGCCTGGGACTCTCTGTATATGCCTCGCATGGCCTGGGACTCTCTGTATATGCCTCGCATGGCCTGGGACTCTCTGTATATGCCTCGCATGGCCTGGGACTCTCTGTATATGCCTCGCATGGCCTGGGACTCTCTGTATATGCCTCGCATGGCCTGGGACTCTCTGTATATGCCTCGCATGGCCTGGGACTCTCTGTATATGCCTCGCATGGCCTGGGACTCTCTGTATATGCCTCGCATGGCCTGGGACTCTCTGTATATGCCTCGCATGGCCTGGGACTGACTCTCTGTATATGCCTCGCATGGCCTGGGACTCTCTGTATATGCCTCGCATGGCCTGGGACTCTCTGTATATGCCTCGCATGGCCTGGGACTCTCTGTATATGCCTCGCATGGCCTGGGACTCTCTGTATATGCCTCGCATGGCCTGGGACTGACTCTCTGTATATGCCTCGCATGGCCTGGGACTCTCTGTATATGCCTCGCATGGCCTGGGACTCTCTGTATATGCCTCGCATGGCCTGGGACTGACTCTCTGTATATGCCTCGCATGGCCTGGGACTCTCTGTATATGCCTCGCATGGCCTGGGACTCTCTGTATATGCCTCGCATGGCCTGGGACTCTCTGTATATGCCTCGCATGGCCTGGGACTCTCTGTATATGCCTCGCATGGCCTGGGACTCTCTGTATATGCCTCGCATGGCCTGGGACTCTCTGTATATGCCTCGCATGGCCTGGGACTCTCTGTATATGCCTCGCATGGCCTGGGACTCTCTGTATATGCCTCGCATGGCCTGGGACTCTCTGTATATGCCTCGCATGGCCTGGGACTCTCTGTATATGCCTCGCATGGCCTGGGACTCTCTGTATATGCCTCGCATGGCCTGGGACTCTCTGTATATGCCTCGCATGGCCTGGGACTCTCTGTATATGCCTCGCATGGCCTGGGACTCTCTGTATATGCCTCGCATGGCCTGGGACTGACTCTCTGTATATGCCTCGCATGGCCTGGGACTCTCTGTATATGCCTCGCATGGCCTGGGACTCTCTGTATATGCCTCGCATGGCCTGGGACTCTCTGTATATGCCTCGCATGGCCTGGGACTCTCTGTATATGCCTCGCATGGCCTGGGACTGACTCTCTGTATATGCCTCGCATGGCCTGGGACTGACTCTCTGTATATGCCTCGCATGGCCTGGGACTCTCTGTATATGCCTCGCATGGCCTGGGACTCTCTGTATATGCCTCGCATGGCCTGGGACTGACTCTCTGTATATGCCTCGCATGGCCTGGGACTCTCTGTATATGCCTCGCATGGCCTGGGACTCTCTGTATATGCCTCGCATGGCCTGGGACTCTCTGTATATGCCTCGCATGGCCTGGGACTGACTCTCTGTATATGCCTCGCATGGCCTGGGACTCTCTGTATATGCCTCGCATGGCCTGGGACTGACTCTCTGTATATGCCTCGCATGGCCTGGGACTGACTCTCTGTATATGCCTCGCATGGCCTGGGACTGACTCTCTGTATATGCCTCGCATGGCCTGGGACTGACTCTCTGTATATGCCTCGCATGGCCTGGGACTCTCTGTATATGCCTCGCATGGCCTGGGACTCTCTGTATATGCCTCGCATGGCCTGGGACTGACTCTCTGTATATGCCTCGCATGGCCTGGGACTCTCTGTATATGCCTCGCATGGCCTGGGACTCTCTGTATATGCCTCGCATGGCCTGGGACTCTCTGTATATGCCTCGCATGGCCTGGGACTCTCTGTATATGCCTCGCATGGCCTGGGACTGACTCTCTGTATATGCCTCGCATGGCCTGGGACTGACTCTCTGTATATGCCTCGCATGGCCTGGGACTCTCTGTATATGCCTCGCATGGCCTGGGACTCTCTGTATATGCCTCGCATGGCCTGGGACTGACTCTCTGTATATGCCTCGCATGGCCTGGAACTCTCTGTATATGCCTCGCATGGCCTGGGACTCTCTGTATATGCCTCGCATGGCCTGGGACTCTCTGTATATGCCTCGCATGGCCTGGGACTGACTCTCTGTATATGCCTCGCATGGCCTGGGACTCTCTGTATATGCCTCGCATGGCCTGGGACTGACTCTCTGTATATGCCTCGCATGGCCTGGGACTGACTCTCTGTATATGCCTCGCATGGCCTGGGACTGACTCTCTGTATATGCCTCGCATGGCCTGGGACTGACTCTCTGTATATGCCTCGCATGGCCTGGGACTCTCTGTATATGCCTCGCATGGCCTGGGACTCTCTGTATATGCCTCGCATGGCCTGGGACTGACTCTCTGTATATGCCTCGCATGGCCTGGGACTCTCTGTATATGCCTCGCATGGCCTGGGACTCTCTGTATATGCCTCGCATGGCCTGGGACTGACTCTCTGTATATGCCTCGCATGGCCTGGGACTCTCTGTATATGCCTCGCATGGCCTGGGACTCTCTGTATATGCCTCGCATGGCCTGGGACTCTCTGTATATGCCTCGCATGGCCTGGGACTCTCTGTATATGCCTCGCATGGCCTGGGACTCTCTGTATATGCCTCGCATGGCCTGGGACTCTCTGTATATGCCTCGCATGGCCTGGGACTCTCTGTATATGCCTCGCATGGCCTGGGACTCTCTGTATATGCCTCGCATGGCCTGGGACTCTCTGTATATGCCTCGCATGGCCTGGGACTCTCTGTATATGCCTCGCATGGCCTGGGACTCTCTGTATATGCCTCGCATGGCCTGGGACTCTCTGTATATGCCTCGCATGGCCTGGGACTGACTCTCTGTATATGCCTCGCATGGCCTGGGACTCTCTGTATATGCCTCGCATGGCCTGGGACTCTCTGTATATGCCTCGCATGGCCTGGGACTCTCTGTATATGCCTCGCATGGCCTGGGACTCTCTGTATATGCCTCGCATGGCCTGGGACTGACTCTCTGTATATGCCTCGCATGGCCTGGGACTGACTCTCTGTATATGCCTCGCATGGCCTGGGACTCTCTGTATATGCCTCGCATGGCCTGGGACTCTCTGTATATGCCTCGCATGGCCTGGGACTGACTCTCTGTATATGCCTCGCATGGCCTGGGACTCTCTGTATATGCCTCGCATGGCCTGGGACTCTCTGTATATGCCTCGCATGGCCTGGGACTCTCTGTATATGCCTCGCATGGCCTGGGACTCTCTGTATATGCCTCGCATGGCCTGGGACTCTCTGTATATGCCTCGCATGGCCTGGGACTCTCTGTATATGCCTCGCATGGCCTGGGACTCTCTGTATATGCCTCGCATGGCCTGGGACTCTCTGTATATGCCTCGCATGGCCTGGGACTCTCTGTATATGCCTCGCATGGCCTGGGACTCTCTGTATATGCCTCGCATGGCCTGGGACTCTCTGTATATGCCTCGCATGGCCTGGGACTCTCTGTATATGCCTCGCATGGCCTGGGACTCTCTGTATATGCCTCGCATGGCCTGGGACTCTCTGTATATGCCTCGCATGGCCTGGGACTCTCTGTATATGCCTCGCATGGCCTGGGACTCTCTGTATATGCCTCGCATGGCCTGGGACTCTCTGTATATGCCTCGCATGGCCTGGGACTCTCTGTATATGCCTCGCATGGCCTGGGACTCTCTGTATATGCCTCGCATGGCCTGGGACTCTCTGTATATGCCTCGCATGGCCTGGGACTCTCTGTATATGCCTCGCATGGCCTGGGACTCTCTGTATATGCCTCGCATGGCCTGGGACTCTCTGTATATGCCTCGCATGGCCTGGGACTGACTCTCTGTATATGCCTCGCATGGCCTGGGACTCTCTGTATATGCCTCGCATGGCCTGGGACTCTCTGTATATGCCTCGCATGGCCTGGGACTCTCTGTATATGCCTCGCATGGCCTGGGACTCTCTGTATATGCCTCGCATGGCCTGGGACTCTCTGTATATGCCTCGCATGGCCTGGGACTCTCTGTATATGCCTCGCATGGCCTGGGACTCTCTGTATATGCCTCGCATGGCCTGGGACTCTCTGTATATGCCTCGCATGGCCTGGGACTCTCTGTCGGGGGGCGGGGAGGGGCGGCAAAGTCTAATATAAACGACTTTGAAATACTGTAGCATTTTAAAGTATTTGGCGGGGGGCTGATGAGGATCTATACCTCTTGCTGAAACCACTGTGTAAGCCGGATCCTTGTCCCTGGGACGGCTGGGGCTCCGGTTTTGGCGGTTGATTAACTTCCAGATTCAAACACACAGTCTGTGTCGTCTGACAGTTAAGGGGGTAACCACTGTTCCGGAGGTGTCCAGTATGCTATACCACCACTGTTCACGAGGTGCCCAGTGTGATATAACACCACTGTTCCGGAGGTGCCCAGTGTGATATAACACCACTGTTCCGGAGGTGCCCAGTATGCTATACCACCACTGTTCCGGAGGTGCCCAGTGTGATATAACACCACTGTTCCGGAGGTGCCCAGTATGCTATACCACCACTGTTCCGGAGGTGCCCAGTGTGATATAACACCACTGTTCCGGAGGTGCCCAGTGTGATATAACACCACTGTTCCGGAGGTGCCCAGTGTGATATAACACCACTGTTCCGGAGGTGCCCAGTGTGATATAACACCACTGTTCACGAGGTGCCCAGTGTGATAACACCACTGTTCACGAGGTGCCCAGTGTGATATAACACCACTGTTCCGGAGGTGCCCAGTGTGATATAACACCACTGTTCCGGAGGTGCCCAGTGTGATATAACACCACTGTTCACGAGGTGCCCAGTATGCTATACCACCACTGTTCCGGAGGTGCCCAGTGTGATATAACACCACTGTTCCGGAGGTGCCCAGTGTGATATAACACCACTGTTCCGGAGGTGCCCAGTGTGATATAACACCACTGTTCACGAGGTGCCCAGTATGCTATACCACCACTGTTCCGGAGGTGCCCAGTGTGATATAACACCACTGTTCCGGAGGTGCCCAGTGTGATATAACACCACTGTTCCGGAGGTGCCCAGTGTGATATATCACACCACTGTTCACGAGGTGCCCAGTATGCTATACCACCACTGTTCCGGAGGCGCACAGTGTGATATAACACCACTGTTCCGGAGGTGCCCAGTGTGATATAACACCACTGTTCACGAGGTGCCCAGTATGCTATACCACCACTGTTCCGGAGGCGCACAGTGTGATATAACACCACTATTCACGAGGTGCCCAGTGTGATATAACACCACTGTTCCGGAGGTGCCCAGTGTGATATAACACCACTGTTCCGGAGGTGCCCAGTGTGATATAACACCACTGTTCACGAGGTGCCCAGTGTGATATAACACCACTGTTCACGAGGTGCCCAGTGTGATATAACACCACTGTTCACGAGGTGCCCAGTGTGATATAACACCACTGTTCCGGAGGCGCACAGTGTGATATAACACCACTGTTCACGAGGTGCCCAGTCCCAGTATCTAAATCTATGTAAATTACTTCGCATATGACAAACTTCGGATTTAAAAACAACTTAGTTCCGGCGCCCGTGTGTTTTGTATCCAACACCGAGTGATTGACTCACACAGACAAACCTGATGTCGATATCACTATGATCACATTCACCACGCAGCCTACACACGATGTCATATGTCGTGTCTGGTGTTGTAAACCCAGTGATATTGTGTATTGTTCATCAGCACACACAACACAACTGTGCCTGATAAAGAGGCGAGACAACCCAGTTGGATAACATTTATGAGTTATTTCCTACCAATCCTGAGTTGACATGCCTCGCCCTATCCTGGGTGTAAATTATACATTAACCACTCGTGCACACACAAAAAACAGTGTGTAGAAATGTACTGAAGAAAACCATCGCGTGTAGAAATTAATGTACTGAAGAAAACCATCGCGTGTAGAAATGTACTGAAGAAAACCATCGCGTGGAGAAATCGCCACGTGACGCCGATGTCCCAATGTCTGAATACAAGAGAGCCGTTTGGCCGCAATTTCAAAATGTTTTTTTTTTCTTCTGCAAGCTTTCTTGACGCATGGGTACATGGTGCGAGGAAGGCTTTTGAGCCAGAGACTAGGACAAGGACAGTCTGATATAAAACCTGCGACCTGAGGACCTCTATGCCATCGTCCCAGCTTGCTAGGCCATGGCAGATGAACCAGGGGTTTAAAGGGTGGGGCCAGTACTGCGCACACTTCACTCCACCAAAATGCTCCACCGCGCAGGCTTTAGGAAACGTCCACGGACCATGACACTGACCATTCCAAGTCCTGTAGCGACGGGCGAGGGGCAAAACGGCAGGTGAAAGATGTCACTGGAAGCCGCAGTCTCAAACCTGCATACAGGCGATTCAGGATATTGGTCGCCTGATGTTGACCTGGGGATGACAACATCACTCGGCACACCCTGAACGACCAAGCAGCCTTCTCTAGGGACAGCACTGCTTGCTCCACACGGAGAGGGGCCTAGAAAAGGTGGCCTAACCAAAGCTCGTCCCCTCGTAACCCCAGTTGGCTAGCCGCGGTCAACGGGCATCTTCTCCTGCGGTCAAAAAACAAGAAAGAATAACGGATCCACTCGCATGACGACCACGACCGGACTCAACGTAGCATGCTGGAACGTCCGAACCATGCTCAACAAAGCAGACAGCGGACGCCCTGAACGTCGCTCCGCCCTCATTGCCCATGAATTGCGGAGGTTAAACATCGACATCGCCGCGCTCAGCGAAGTACGCCTTCCGGACGAAGGCAGCCTCCAAGAACTTGGTGCTGGGTACACCCTCTACTGGTCAGGCAGGCCTGAATCAGAAAGACGGCTCTCAGGCGTGGGTTTCATGGTCAAGACATCCATTGCGACTAAGCTGGAAAACCTACCAACGGGCCACTCAGACCGCATCATGTCCATGCGCCTCCCACTGAGACACCAGCAACACGTCACCCTTCTCAGTGTGTACTCCCCAACCCTCCTGGCAGAGCCTGCTGAAAAGGACAAGTTTTACACTGACCTGCGCAGCCTCCTACAGAGTACCCCTGCAGACGACAAAGTCATCATCCTTGGCGACTTCAACGCCAGAGTGAGCCAGGACTCTGAAGCCTGGAAAGGAGTCCTCGGCAAGCATGGCGTGGGGAACTGCAATGACAATGGCCGCCTACTGTTGGAGTTCTGTGCGGAGCAGCAACTGGTCATCACCAACACTACTTTTCAGCAAAAGGACAGTCGAAAGACCACCTGGATGCATCCTCGCTCCAAACACTGGCACCTTATCGACTATGTCCTAGTGCGTCAAAGGGACCGCAGTGACGTCCGCCTCACCAGAGTGATGCCCAGCGCAGAGTGCCATACTGACCACCGCCTTGTCCGCTGCAAACTCAGGCTCCACTTCAAGCCAAAACCCAAGAAATGGGGGCCCCCCAAGAAAAAGCTTGATGTTGCCAGCCTTCAGCGTGACGATGTGAAAGCTGCCTTTCAGACAGATTTACAGCGCAGACTCAAAGACACAGCGGACCCAGTAGACTCCTCCCCTGAAACACTTTGGGAACAACTGAAAACTGCTATTGCAAAATCCTCTGCAGAAGTCTTGGGTTTCGCCAGAAAGAAGAACAAAGACTGGTTTGACGAAAACGATGTAGAGATCCAGGAACACCTAGCAAAAAAAAAAAAAAAAAAAAAAGCTGCCCATCAGGCCCACCTAGCCCAGCCTTCCTGCCCTGTGAAGAAGTCTGCCTTCTGCCTCGTCTGCAGCAGTCTCCAGCGCAAGCTCAGAGATCTCCAGAATGAGTGGTGGACCAGACTTGCACAGAGGACCCAGCTTTGCGCTGACAATGGTGATTACAGGGGCTTCTACGAAGCACTGAAAGCAGTGTATGGCCCCAGGCACCTGGTACAAAGTCCTCTGCGAAGCGCGAATGGCCAGGCACTCCTCACAGATAATACCTCCATCTTGAACCGCTGGTCGGAATACTTTCAGAGCCTCTTCAGCGCTGAGCGCACTGTTCAAGAAGCAGTCGTCCTACAAATCCCACACCTCCCAGTAAAGGTTGAATTGGACGAACCGCCCACCGCTGAAGAGACTCTCACAGCCATCCACCAGCTCAAGAGTGGCAAAGCAGCAGGCATTGATGGAATACCGCCAGAGATCTGGAAACATGGAGGCACAGCACTGCACAACAAGCTCCATGACCTCTTTCTCTGCTGCTGGGAGGAAGGAACACTACCAAAAGATCTCCGTGATGCAGTCGTTATCACCCTGTACAAGAACAAAGGCGAGAAGTCTGACTGTTCCAACTATCGGGGAATTACACTGCTGTCCATTGCTGGGAAAATCCTTGCAAGGCTGCTCCTGAATCGGCTGGTACCTGCCATCGCTGAAGACCAACTCCCAGAGGGCCAGTGTGGTTTCAGAGCAAACAGGAGCACCACCGATATGGTCTTTGTGCTGAGACAGCTACAGGAGAAGTGCCGCGAGCAGAACAAAGGGCTGTACGTAACATTTGTCGACCTAACAAAAGCGTTCGACACTGTCAGGCAAGGCATGTGGCAGATCCTGGAGCGACTTGGCTGTCCCCCAAAGTTCCTCAACATGATTGTCCAGCTACACGAGGACCAGCAAGGCCAGGTCAGACTCAACAATGACCTCTCAGAACCATTCCCTATTCTCAACGGTGTAAAGCAGGGCTGCGTGCTGGCACCGACCCTCTTCACCATCTTTTTTAGCATGATGTTGAAGCAGGCCACAGTGGACCTCGATGATGACGATGCAGTGTACATCAGGTATCGTCTCGATGGCAGCCTGTTCAACCTCAGACGACTGCAGGCCCACACGAAAACCCTAGACCAACTGATTCGTGAGCTGCTTTTTGCTGATGATGATGCCCTCGTTGCACACACAGAGAGAGCCCTGCAGCGCATCACGTCTTGCTTCGCAGATGCTGCCCAGCTCTTTGGACTCGAGGTCAGTCTGAAAAAGACAGAGGTCCTCCATCAGCCGGCACCCAAGACAGTGTATCGCCCTCCTCACATCACCATTGGCGAGTCTGAACTAAAGTCAGTGCACCAGTTTACCTACCTTGGCTGCATTATCACGTCGGACGCCAAGCTGGACAAGGAGCTTGACAGCAGGCTGGCAAAAGCGAACAGCGCTTTCGGGCGACTTTTCAAGCGGGTGTGGCACAATCAACAGCTGAAAACAGGCACCAAGATCAGCGTGTACAGAGCTGTGGTCCTCACCACCCTGCTGTATGGTTCCGAGTCCTGGGCCCTCTACCGCAGCCAACTACGACTCCTCGAACGCTTCCACCAGCGCTGCCTGCGTACCATCCTGGGCATTCACTGGAGTGACTATGTCACCAACGTCGAGGTCCTTGAACAGGCTGAAACTGTGAGCATCGAGGCTTTGCTGCTGCGGACACAGCTCCGCTGGGCGGGGCATGTCTCCAGGATGGAGGATCATCGCCTACCAAAGATCACACTGTTCGGCGAGCATGCCACTGGACATCGTGACAGAGGGGCACCAAAGGACAAGCGGCTCAGGAGAAAAAACAGAGATGCCGCAGCTCAGAACCCTGGCCATACCTTCCCCTGCAGCCACTGCGGTCGAACCTGCCTGTCTCGGATTGGCCTCCGCAGCCACGAACAAGCCTGCAGACGTCGTGGTCAACTCCTATAAAACCTTTGTTCGCGAAGTCAAGCCAAGAGAGACATGGTGCGGGTGGTTGATTGATTGATTGTACATTGCTTAACGTCCCGACAGCAACAAGGCTTTCTCAGGACGTGCCTGCACCGCTTGTGAAAAAAAAACTAAACAGAATATTGAATGTATGTCACCAGCCGGTCCAATACGTTAAATAAACCTAAGACATGGAGCCTAAATAAAGCTAAGACCATTAGTAACACACATCCAATATCAAGAGCTACAGGCAGCGCAGACAGTAGGGAGAGTTTTAAAAAGGCAAATACAGGTGAATGGACCAAGGGTAGACAGAAACATGCCCCAGAATAGATGAGAAAACCCACCCTGTGGGGCTGATGGTGCGGGTGGACGCGACTGGAAAGAAGTGTGCAAAAACATATGCCCTGAGTACATTTACATCCAGGAGACGGCGAGGCACACCACCTCAGCAGTGTGAACTTTACTACAGAATCAGCAAATACTGCCGGGGGTGCCGTGGGTAATGCAGCTACAAGCCGTGTTGTGTTGGGGATTACCAGGCTGTCACTCTTATCAATGCAGGGCCGGATCAATCAGTTTTCAAGGGGGGGGGTGCTCAACTTTTATTTTTTCTATTGCCAGGGTCTAGTATAATCAAAACACCAAAAGCAAAACTGTTCTTCTGACGTTTTTGATATAACATTAAAGCACCCCACCCCCTCCTTCTCAGACCATGTTGTGGACTGGCAGTGAATGATTTTTTTTTAAGCCGAGGGAGAAGGGGTGGGGGGTGCTGTAGTACCAAAACACCCCCCCCCCTTCCTGGATCCGGCCCTGCAATGCAATCTGCTATAAAAGAACCTATTTTGCGCGACCACCCTTAACTCTTTAGCCCCGGATCTCTACAGCAGGAGATGGCTTGACCATGATAATTCAAGGGTAGTGCCAGATTAGCTTGGCGCCTGAAGGCCCCAAGCTAATCTGGCACTACCCTTGCATTAGCATGGTCAAGCCATCTCCTGCAACTTGTACGTAGCCGTTAGGCAACACCTCCAAAATTTGAGAAATGGGACCTTGGGGCTGAAAGGGTTAACGACCACCTGTCGTTAAAGACCATCATGATTTAAGTGGCCACAGCCACCTGATGGTCGTTAATGGCAGGTGTCACTTCCCGTCCTTCCAGACTTCTCGTGAGAGAGGGCTTGTCTTTTAAGACCAGATTGTTCTTGCAAAAACAAGGTGATTACTCTAACAGGGTCCGCTGTCATCACCAGGCGCTGTGGGAGTAGTGTCTACAGACCGCACGACTACAAAAACAAGGTGATTACTCTAACAGGGTCCGCTGTCATCACCAGGCGCTGTGGGAGTAGTGTCTACAGACCGCACGACTACAAAAACAAGGTGATTACTCTAACAGGGTCCGCTGTCATCACCTGGCGCTGTAGGAGTAGTGTCTACAGACCGCACGACTACAAAAACAAGGTGATTACTCTAACAGGGTCCGCTGTCATGACTGCCAGGCGCTGTGGGAGTAGTGTCTACAGACCGCACGATTACAAAAACAAGGTGATTACTCTAACAGGGTCCGCTGTCATCACCAGGCGCTAGTAGTGTCTACAGACCGCACGACTACAAAAACAAGGTGATTACTCTAACAGGGTCCGCTGTCATCACCAGGCGCTAGTAGTGTCTACAGACCGCACGACTACAAAAACAAGGTGATTACTCCGCTAACGGCCGCTGTCATGACTGCCAGGCGCTGTGGGAGTAGTGTCTACAGACCGCACGACTACAAAAACGTGACAAGGTGATTACTCCAACAGGGTCCGCTGTCATCACCAGGCGCTGTGGGAGTAGTGTCTACAGACCGCACGACTACAAAAACAAGGTGATTACTCTAACAGGGTCCGCTGTCATCATCAGGCGCTAGTAGTGTCTACAGACCGCACGACTACAAAAACAAGGTGATTACTCTAACAGGGTCCGCTGTCATGACTGCCAGGCGCTGTGGGAGTAGTGTCTACAGACCGCACGACTACAAAAACGTGACAAGGTGATTACTCCAACAGGGTCCGCTGTCATCACCAGGCGCTTAGTAGTGTCTACAGACCGCACGACTACAAAAACAAGGTGATTACTCTAACAGGGTCCGCTGTCATCACCAGGCGCTGTGTGAGTAGTGTCTACAGACCGCACGATTACAAAAACAAGGTGATTACTCCAACAGGGTCCGCTGTCATCACCAGGCGCTTAGTAGTGTCTACAGACCGCACGACTACATAAACAAGGTGATTACTCCAACAGGGTCCGCTGTCACGTCATGACTGCCTTGCGCTGTGGGAGTAGTGTCTACAGACCGCACGACACCAAAAGAAATGTTCAAGGTAGCGGCTAGATAAAGGCCTGGTGCCGCTTGGAAGCGACAGTTCAAAGGTAGTGCCAAATTAACTTGCAGCCTTTAACCCCCTTTACTGCCGAGAAAAAGAGAACCGTAACTGCGGGCGCTAATGAGGACGTCAGTATCTCTCGGCGGCCGGGCCGACTGTTGAGTGTCATGTTACTAGTCACGTTTTCTCGGCGGCCTTAACGGGTTGACGACGAAATGAGGACTTTTCCGCCTTTGGAGTGTCAACGCAAAAAAGGCTGTACCAGACCAGCAGCGGGAGCAGTGGCGATAGTTCAAGGGCAGTGCCAGATTAGCGTTTCACCTTTCCCTGCCAACGGACGTGCCACATTCCGTTTCTGCGAATCTGCTTTCACTGAACGACTAAAAGCCGCAAACTATCCCAAGCCGGAACGTCAGTGCACACGTGACCTCGGCCGCAAGAGGCATAGATCCTCATGAGCCCCCGCGACTGCGGTAAGTTAGTGCGACTGCGGTAAGTTAGTGCGACAGCGGTAAGTTAGTGCGACAGCGGGGGCTCATGAGGATGTATGCTTCTTGCTGAGACTAATTTGTATCCATGTTTTCTTGGACGCTGTTGGCTTTTGGTCGCTAAATGAAGAAAGACTTCAGAAAAGAAATGTACGCAGTGGCAGGGAAGGGGGTTGATACTGAATGATTGATTGATTGTACATTGCTTAACGTCCCGACAGCAACAAGGCTTTCTCAGGACGTGCCTGCACTGCTTGTGAAAAAAAAATAAACAGAACATTGAATGTATGTCGCCAGCCGGTCAAATACGTTAAATAAACCTAACACATGGGGCTAAATAAAGCTAAGACCATTTAGCAACAAACATCCAATATCAAGAGCTACAGGCAGTGCAGACAGTAGTGAGAGTTTTAAAAAGGCAAATACAGGTGAATGGACAAAGGGTAGACAGAAACACATGCCCCAGAATGGAGAGGAAAACCCACCCTGTGGGGCTGACCAGGGTGACCCTGGGTTGATACTGAATGAAAAGTACGTCATGGCCACCGTTAGCGGTTGAACTGCGTGACAAAGAACAAAACAAGAAGAGACTGGAGGACCAGGGATTCAAACGCTTTATTAGTTTGCAAGCTGCATCAGCTCATCCACCATGTTTTGACGTCCAACCCGAGGGATAATGAAATAATACAGATTACTCGTGCTCACCCCTCTCTGTGTATAACCAGATCGGTCAGAGAAAAACTTCAACAATAAATTATTGAATAAATAAATGCTGAAATAAGAGTGGAATGCAACAAAAGAAGAAACCCATGACACGGAATACTGGCACAACGTATGCCCTTCTGGAAATGCAAGCGACATGATCACATTTAGTCAACAGGTCTGTGCTGGTCTGGCATTTTGAACCTTAACTCATCCTACCCCAGACACACCACAGCAAGATATGGATCGACCATGATAGTTCAAGGGCGATGCCAGAATAGCTTGGCGCCTATGGGCGCCAAGCTATTCTGGCATCACCCTTGAAACTATCATGGTCGATCTGTGTCCTGCACTGCAATGCAGTCTTCAGAGGACGACGGCAACATTTGGGGATTTCGGTGTTGGGGTACAAGGGGTTAAGGTTGCAGGAAGTAAGGCCGAAAATGACAGACCAGCACATTGACCCTTTCAGCCCCGACGCCCTACAGCAGCAGATGGATTGAGCATGATAATTCAAGGGTAGTGCTGGATTAGCTTGGCACCTAATGGCGCTAAGCTAATCTGGCACTCCCCTTACATTATCATGGTTGATCCATCTCCTGCAGCTGGTGCATAGTCGTTAGGTGACAGATCCACAATTGGGAAACAGGACTGAGGGGTTAATGAGTTAACAATACATGTATTATGGACTGGTCAGACGTGGTTGTACAATACATGTATTATGGACCGGTCAGACGTGGTTGTACAATACATGTATTATGGGACCGGTCAGACGTGGTTGTACAATACATGTATTATGGACCGGTCAGACGTGGTTGTACAATACATGTATTATGGACTGGTCAGACGTGGTTGTACAATACATGTATTATGGGACCGGTCAGACGTGGTTGTACAATACATGTATTATGGACCGGTCAGACGTGGTTGTACAATACATGTATTATTCACCAGTCAGACGTGGTTGTACAATACATGTATTATGGACCGGTCAGACGTGGTTGTACAATACATGTATTATGGGACCGGTCAGACGAGGTTGTACAATACATGTATTATGGGACCGGTCAGACGTGGTTGTACAATACATGTATTATGGACCGGTCAGACGTGGTTGTACAATACATGTATTATGGACCGGTCAGACGTGGTTGTACAATACATGTATTATGGACCGGTCAGACGTGGTTGTACAATACATGTATTATGGGACCGGTCAGACGTGGTTGTACAATACATGTATTATGGGACAGGTCAGACGTGGTTGTACAATACATGTATTATTCACCAGTCAGACGTGGTTGTACAATACATGTATTATGGGACCGGTCAGACGTGGTTGTACAATACATGTATTATGGGACCGGTCAGACGTGTTTGTACAATACATGTATTATGGACCGGTCAGACGTGGTTGTACAATACATGTATTATGGGACCGGTCAGACGTGGTTGTACAATACATGTATTATGGACCGGTCAGACGTGGTTGTACAATACATGTATTATGGGACAGGTCAGACGTGGTTGTACAATACATGTATTATGGACCAGTCAGACGTGGTTGTACAATACATGTATTATGGGACAGGTCAGACGTGGTTGTACAATACATGTATTATGGGACCGGTCAGACGTGGTTGTACAATACATGTATTATGGGACAGGTCAGACGTGGTTGTACAATACATGTATTATGGACCGGTCAGACGTGGTTGTACAATACATGTATTATGGACCGGTCAGACGTGGTTGTACAATACATGTATTATTCACCAGTCAGACGTGGTTGTACAATACATGTATTATGGACCGGTCAGACGTGGTTGTACAATACATGTATTATGGGACCAGTCAGACGTGGTTGTACAATACATGTATTATTCACCGGTCAGACTTGGTTGTACAATACATGTATTATGGGACAGGTCAGACTTGGTTGGACATCTTACAGATATCACAGAGAAAACAAGAAACAGTCTACAACCGTGGCAGGAATACGCATAGAACTGCAAAATTATGACAACAAGCATGTGTGCATGGACGCTCATTTTTTTTATATCTGTTAGCATATTAACACATTGTACCCGAGGACTGAAATCCCCAAATTTTGAAGGTGCCCCTGAAGGACTGAATTACAATTCTAGAGACAGATCGAGGATGATAGTTCCAAGGTGGTTCCAAAATAGCTTGTCGCCTATGGGCGACAAGCTATTTTGGCACCACCCTTGAACTATCATACTCGATCCATGTCATGGCGTGGTGGGTCCAGGCTGAATAAGTTAAACACCAACAAAACCCATAGATCAGACAGTCAGACAAATTATTATTCTACAGATTTTTTTTGAGGCAGTGAAAGCGCAGACTGATCATACTGTGACGGTCGGTGTGCTAACAGAACTATGTACATAATACATCAAGACATACAGCAATGAGCCTACATATAATAATACATGCTTATTATGCAACAATAGCAATATCCCACTGAATACCAGATGACGAGGACTAGATCAGGGTAATGCCACACGTCTCATTACACCACAACAAAGTTTATTGCAACAGCAACAATAAAGAACACAACACAGGAAAGATTGGTTGGTTGGTTGGTTGGTTGTACTTTGCTTAACGTCCCGACAGTAACAAGACTTTCTCAGGACGTGCCTGCACTGCTTGTGAAAAAAAAAACTAAAATAAAAACTAAACAGATAATTGAATGTATGTCGCCAGCCGGTCTAATACGCTAAATAAACCTAAGACCATTAGCAACACACATCCAATACCAAGAGCTACAGGCAGCGCAGACAGTAGGGAGAGTTTAAAAAAAAAAAATGCAGGTGAATGGACCAATGATAGACAGAAACACATGCCCCAGAATAGAGGGGAAAACCCACCCTGTGGGGCTGACCAGGGTGACCCTGGGAACTAAAAATGAATTTTTTTTCTAAAATGTATTTTTTTGAAAAATACTTACCGATGGCATTACTATCTGGGAATACACTCTATTGCCTATAGATTTCAGCAAAATTGTGTGTAGCACACAACTGGGGAGGAGACACCGGGGATCCAAGCACTATGACCCCGGGTGGCCTCCCCTTACTACCCTATCCCGGCGAGCACAGGGCGACCTCGTCAGTTTCACACATAGCCACAAGAGGCAAGCGGGGCAGGCGGGAGGGCCATTCGAGTAATGCCATCGGTAAGTATTTTTCAAAAAAATACATTTTAGAAAAAAAATTCATTTGTTTTTTCAAAATACATTACCGATGGCATTACTATCTGGGAGAATGGCGAACAGGCGGAGGGTGCCGTATCTAACCATAACCCAACCACTCCGCCGGCCCCCTCGAGAGAGAACTCCCGACGATTTCAGCTATGATGTGCCTAAGACGCCAGCAGCGCTCGGAGGGAGTGCTGGGCCGCGGAGATGTCGCCCACCCGTGCCAGGGAGTCACGTCAGCCGGATAGGTCTCTTAAGGTAGAAGCGTGCGAAAGTGGAGTCGGAGCGCCAGCCACCCGCTGCCACAATATCTTTGACCGAGCAGTTGCGGTCCAGGGCTAGACTGGCGGCTACTGCTCTCACTTCATGCGCCCGGATTTGTAAAGGCTCAGCGCCGCGTGGGGAGAGGTCTAGGTAGTCTGACCTAATCACCCACCGCAGCCAGGATGACACGATCTGGGCCGAGATGTGGCGTCTGCCCGCGGACAAGGTAAGAAGAGGCGCGCGCGCCCCCGGCGCTGCGGCTGAGAGCGGCGCAGGTAAATCTTTAGCGCCCGCACTGGGTCCTGTTGCCCCGATCCAGGGGAGAGGTCCGCTCCATGGAGGGGCCGTATAGTCAGCATCTGAGGGGCCGCCGCGGGGCGGCGGTTCTTGGCCAGGAAGGACGGATCGGAGAGCCGCTGCGCAGGGCCGTCGGAACGAACCGCAAACAGGCTGGGCGCATCGAGAGCGCGTGAAGCTCGCTGACTCGGGACGCTGTAACGAGAGCCAGAAGGAAACAGGTTTTCCGGGTCAAGTCTGAGAACCGAGCCAAGGGGAGGGGCTCAACCGGTCCGTATTCAACCACGTCAGTACCCAGGCAAGATCCCACCGGGGTACTAGGGAACGTGAAACCGGACGTCGGAGTTCAAAGGGAGCCAGAAATTCGACAGATCCTTGCAGGCGCCTGGGTCCGGAAGACCCCGGTGACGGTAGATGTCCGCGATCGTAGCGCGGTAGCCCTTGATGGCGACCGGGGCTAAGCCCCGGTCATCGAAGAGCCACAGGAAGAACTCCGCCAGTTGGTGGGAGGCTAGGTTAGTGGGAGGGTGCCCATGGGAGGTGCACCAGGTCTGAAAGACCCTCCACGTGCCTTTGTACACCTTCCTTGTAGAGAGTCTGCGGGCTGCTGCAATTGCCGCCACTGCTGCATCCGAGAACCTCTAGCGGCGCGGGCGTGCCGGACATCCTCCAAGCGTGTAGGCGGAGGCGTACGGGGCACGGATGGAAAAGCCGCTGACGGGGCTGCTTGAGCATCGTGGAAGGGGTAGGAAGCTCCAGAGGAGGGTCCGTCGCAAGCGCGAGGAGGTCCGTGGTCCAGCTCTTGGTCCAGTTGAAGGGGGGCCACCAGCAGGAGGACCGCCGAGCATCCCAGAAGCTTCCGCAGTACCTTCGGAACGAGGACTGACGGGGGGTAGGCGTAAGCAATCAGGCCGACCCAAGGAATGGGGAGCGCGTCCACTGCCGAAGCGAGTGGATCCAGGACTGGCGAGACGTAGACCGGGAGCTGGCTGTTTCATCTGGTGGCAAACAGATCCACTAGCGGCGTTTCCCAGTGAGAGCAGAGCAGGCGAAAAATATCCGGGCGTAGGGACCGCTCCGTGTGGAGCAACTGTCCGCGACGAGACAGGGCGTCCGCCATCACGTTGAGGTGGCCAGGGATGTGGCGGGCTCGTAGGGCAATGCCTCGATCCCTGCACCAGAGGAGAAGGTGGTACCGAAGAATGCAAAGGGAGGGCGAGTGAGTGCCACCCTGATTCTGTATGTAAGCCACCACCGTCGAGTTGTCGGAGAGCACGAGGACTTCCTGATTGGCCAAGGTCTCCTGCCAAACGTCGAATGCCAACCCAACTGCCTTCAGCTCCAGCCAGTTGACGTGATTCCCTAACAGCTCCCGAAGCCAACGCCCGAGGCCGTCAGTGAAGAAGGAGACGTAGCTGGAGAGGCCGAGCATAAAGTCTGCCCAAGGGAAGCAGGTCCGCAGCCGCACTGAGGAGGCCCAGGAGTTGAAGCCAGACCCTGGCGGTGAAGGAGGATCCCATCCCCATCGCAGTCGCTAAGTCGACGATCTTCTGTCGCCTGGCCAGAGGCAGGCGGGCAAGGTTGAGGCCGGTCAGGAATTCCATCTCCCGATGTAGAAACGTCGAGAGGGAGAAGATCGGATTTCCCCAATTGAGTAGGAAACCTAGACGACGCAGAAGGGAAAGCAGGGCATCCCTGTCCGTCTGGAGGGCTGCGGAAACCAAGTTGCGCAGTAGAAGGTCGTCCAAGTAATTGGAGGCCGGGCTCAAGGAGCGCTGACGGAAAAAGGCTATCACGGCGTCGAGCAGTCTTGTAAACACCCACGGACTGATGTTGAGGCCGAAAGGAAGGGCGCAGAACTGGTAGACGATCCCCCCAAGTCAAACCGACGGTACCGGCGAAACGACGGATGAATCGGGACGTGCAGATAGGCGTCTGACAGATCGAGGCTGATCGCAAGTCCATCGGCCGGAGGGCCGCACGGAGTGTCCTGGTCGTCTCCATCCTGAAGCGAGGGGCCAAGCTGATAAGCCGCACGGAGTGTCCTGGCAAACCACTTGCCGCCTGGTTTGGGAACTAGAAGAGTCGGCTGTAGAACGCCGGAGAGTCCTGCCGCGAAACCACCTCTGTCGCCGCTTTGGTGAGGAGGGTCGCCACTTCCCCGCGCAGAGCGTCCGCCTGTGTGCCGTCGAGCGGTTACTGGGTCCACATGGGTGCTCTGCGAAGAGGCGGAGGCGACAGGAACGAAGTTGCAGGCCTGCGGTAACGGTGGAAAGAATCCAGGGGTCGTCCGGGAACAGCGATCTCCAAGACCGCTGAAGAGCGACAGCCGCCCGCCGACGGGAGGCTCGATTACTGAGGCGGGGGCGGAGGCGGGGGCGAGTCAATGAACCCGACCGCGGCCCGATCTACGGGCACTGCGGGGCCAAGCAGGGCGAGGGGCGGAGCCGGCCTGAGTAGCCTGGAATGGACGGGCCCGACCTCGTGAAGATCCGACTGTAGGAAAGGAGGGCCTGAAAGACCGCTGGGCACGACCCCCGCCGTGCGGGGGGCGCGAAAGCGGGTCGAGGCTGGGTGAGATGCAGGCTTGGGCCACAAGTCCTTGGAAGATTCCTTAATGGTGTGCCAAGTGTCGCCGAACAGCTGAGGACCACCTAAGGGGGCTTGACGGAGCTGGGTCTTCACTGACAAGGGAAGGTCCGAGCAGAGGCGCAAAAGGGTATCCCTCCTCCAGAGGTCGCATTTGGCAGCTGCTGCCCTGGCGGTGGCGGAAGAATGGTAGGCGGACCGGTTGGCCGCTATCAGGATGGACTGCACGTCACGAAGCGGGGACTGAGCCTCCAGGTCCCACGTATCCTGTAGGCACTGCAGTGCTGCCTGGGTAGCCAGTTCCAAACCCGAGCACGCCAGCGAGTTCCGCGCTAAGGAGGCGATCCTGTCGAGAGGCCGAGGCCACGAGTTCTGGACGAGCCTGCGGCCGCCCGCCTGTAGTAAGGCCGCCGCATCCACCGCTGGAAAATGTATGGCGAAGGCTTGGGAGTGTCCAGCGTACCAGGCCTGGCGGAAGCTTAAGTTGATTCCCACCGGCGATCGAGCGGCGGTAAAGTATCCCGTGTCGCCGAAGCGTCGTTACGCAGCAGGGCGGAGAAGCATCGGTGAGGTCCCGGAAGCCGGCTTGCGGGAGGGACTTGCGGCGCTGGACTTGCCTCTGCGCGTCGACCATGGCCGAAGCCTGTCTCTTCGGAGGAGGCGAAGGCGGACAGACGCCGGTCGGTAGGGACTTGGCGATAAGCCTTGAAGCCTCACCCAGAGCGTGGACCGTCTGTGATCCGAGCGAAGGGCCGGCAACGTCTGACGAGGCGGAGGCCGACGCGACAGCGGAAAAGGCGGGAAGGAGAACCAGCCGCCGAGTCCTGCAAGAAGATCGCCGAGGCCGAGTCCGACGGATGAAGGCTGAGGACGTCCGTTCCAAAACTGATCTTCTCGCGGCAAAGACGAAAGGGCGAGCGGCTACGAGAGCGCCGCACCGCCGCGCGCGAGGTAGACGCAGCCGCCCGCGACGCACGCAAAGAGGCGCGCCGCGGCGACGGAGGGACCGTGGCAAAGCGACGGTCCACCTCGAAGTCGGGATCCGCACGCGGCAGCCGACGTGAGCGACAAACCGCGATCGGAATACCGAGGAAGTGGCCTGGTCACCCCTGGCCCGCCCGGGAGAGCCGGTGCGAGGGGGGGGGGGGGGGGGCCGCCAATAGTCTCCCCTAGCCCGCTCAGGACAGGCGGAGCGGGGAGGGGACCAATACCGGGCACGCGGCCCCCCGTCCGATGTTTCGGACCGTGGAGGACGCGCGATGTCACACCGGGCCCGCCTGGTCGATACGAGGCGGGGGGGGGGGGGGGGGGGGGGACAGTCTAGGGTCGCGCCAAGCCCGCTCAGGAAAGGCGGAGCGGGGAGGGGACGATTTATGAGCCCGCTGCCCCAGCTCCGAAGCCTCGGAGCGAGGGGGGGGGGGGGGGGGGGGGCGAGGGTCCAAGTCACACCGGGCCCGTCCGGTCGATACGAGACGGGGGGGGGGGGGGGGGGGGGGACAGTCTACGATCACGCCAAGCCCGCTCAGGCGAAGCGAAGCGGGGAGGGGACCATTATGTGCACGCGACCCCCGCTCCGACTCCTCGGAGCGTGGGGGGCGAGAGTCAACCACACCCCGGGCCCGCCCAGGCGAGACGGGGCGGGCGGGGGGGGGGGGGGGGGGGGGAAGAAAGCGAAGCATGCCGTGCCCGTTCGGAAAATACAGAGCGGGGAGGCAGCATTACTAACGGTCTCGTCACGTTCCGAAGCCTCGGTGCGTGAGCGAGAGCATTTCTTATCACGTTTACTCTCTTTCTTATGCTTGCGTTCCGTCACCCGTCCCCGCTCCGGAGACCTAGAGCCGGGGGTGGCCGACGAACGCTCATCTCTCCCAGACCGCTCGCCCGAAGCAGAGCGGGGGGTGGGAACCAAAATGGGCTCAAGCCACGCGCTAACGAAGCAGAGCGTGGGGAGCGTGACTCCGAAACTCGCCTACCCTGCTCCGAAGACTCGGAGAGGGGAGGGAGAACCTGTGAGGTAACGGTACCAGAAGGAGACTTACCTGTGGGCCGGAAAGCCCGATGCGCCGAGGGAAGTACGTACACCCGTGGAGGATCCCGTGGAGACCGAAGCGGGCGAGGGGACCGGTCATTTTCCGCCTGAAGAAGTCCCACCTGCGCGAACACCGGTCTTCCGTCCAAGCGGCGCCACCGTCACACGTTCCGTCCGAAGCACAGCCCGAACACGGCAAGCAAGAGTCGTGTGCATCATCCGGCCACTGGAAGTCCCCGCACGGCGGCAAGTCTTCGACACAGAAGAAGCCAAAAGGCACTAAACCAGCTACGCCGGCGAAGAAAGTCAACCGTGCACAAACCAGCCGGGCACAAGTCACGTGCGTCGTCGAACCCCAATGCCAAGCCAAGGGTGAACTCACAAAGTCAGAGCCGGTAAAACCGGTCGGCGCACAGGTCACAATGAGTCCAATTGTCAAGGAAAAACCACGAATGTAGTGAGTCCAGGGCTGAATCGAAGACTCCAATTCAAGCCCACAGTCAAAAACCACTGAAACCCGTAGAACGGAGAAAGGCAAAAACTCGACCGTCCCCGGTCGAGCTATGAGTGAAACTGACGAGGTCGCCCTGTGCTCGCCGGGATAGGGTAGTAAGGGGAGGCCACCCGGGGTCATAGTGCTTGGATCCCCGGTGTCTCCTCCCCAGTTGTGTGCTACACACAATTTTGCTGAAATCTATAGGCAATAGAGTGTATTCCCAGATAGTAATGCCATCGGTAATGTATTTTGAAAAAACAAAGTAGTTAACCCCACCCAAGTCCCCCAGGGCAGACCCGGGTGGGGGGACAACACAAGAAAGAAACGAGATCAACCTTAAGGTGCGTTTATAAGAAAAAAGACCTACAAACTGCAACTTTAAGCTGTAACCACTTTGTACACGCAGACACCACTACTGCCAACAAAGTCACTACCCACAAGCTTATTGTCATGATGCTGCAAAACAACACGACCCATGTACATTCACACACACGCCCCGCTGTGAAGGAAATCCAGCAAACCATTCATACACAAGTGGAATGTGGAGGGTGGGTTTACATTCTCAAGGCCACCCCCCCCCCCTGACCCCCTCCCCCCCACAACAACAACAACAAATATGGCCGCCCATTAGTTTGGATTTGATGGGTGTTTTCATGGGGGGGGGGGGGGGGGTGGTGGTGGTGATGGGTGGGAGGTGGACAGGATGGGGTGGGGTGGGGGTGCTTGTTGAGGTTAGAGGCACATTGAGCAGGTGTGGAGCGCGACAATGAGCAATCATTACACCATACACCATCACAATCCCCAGTACCAGGACCTTGCTTACTGGGATTACAATTACACCAGCACAATCCCCAGTACCAGGACCTTGCTTACTGGGATTACAATTACACCATCACAATCCCCAGTACCAGGACCTTGCTTACTGGGATTACAATTACACCATCACAATCCCCAGTACCAGGACCTTGCTTACTGGGATTACAATTACACCATCACAATCCCCAGTACCAGGACCTCGCTTACTGGGATTACAATTACACCATCACAATCCCCAGTACCAGGACCTTGCTTACTGGGATTACAATTACACCATCACAATCCCCAGTACCAGGACCTTGCTTACTGGGATTACAAATATTTCCAGCATGCCATCATGCAACATGTTCCTATCACGACACCCATAATACGTGCTATCATGATCGGCGTTATCAGCACGGGTACAGTTTTTACACCACACTGACGTGACTGTTTGGCCTCAATCCACCCGCAAGGGAAGATTCCAAATCACAAACATGCCAATGCCGACAGTGCCAGCTCATACTTAATGTCAAGCTACGGATTACGAACCAAACACACACTTAACCCCTTTAGCCAAAAGGTCGCATTTCTCAAATGTTGGAGGTGTTACCTAACGACAATGTACCAGTCGCAGGAGATGGCTTGACCATGATAATTCGAGGATTGCGCCAGATTAGCTTGGCGCCTTCAGGCGCCAAGCTAATCTGGCACTACCCTAGAATTATCATGGTCAATCCATCTCCTGCTGTAGAGACTCAGGGCTAAATGGGTTGACGTGAAGCAAAAATCCCAGATGAAAACTGAACAAGATATTGACGGCTAACATAACGACAGACACAATGTCAACATTACTTACACAAGAAACAGCATTGTCTTTTACCATAACAAATGGCGCTCTGTCCCTCTATTACTGGATTATTTTGAACCTTGCACATCGCCTCAGCGCCTTCCCTTCATGTCTGTCATCACAGCGCACGACACGCTACACCGTCACCAGTAGCAGACACGCACGACACGCTACACCGTCACCAGTAGCAGACACGCACGACACGCTACACCGTCACCAGTAGCAGACACAGCGTTACAGGTCAACCTACATCCGCTCAACCTCAATAGCATCAACCTCAATAGCATCAACCTCAATAGCATCAACCTCAATAGCATCAACCTCAATAGCATCAACCTCAATAGCACCGGGTTAATGCTATCAGACCCGGATCCCGACAGCAGCAGATGAACTGACCATTAGAATTCAAGGGTATTGCCAGATTAGCTTGCCGCCTGAAGGCGGCAAGCTAATTTGGCACTAACCTTGAATTATCATGATCAAGCCATCTCCTGCAACTGGTACATAGTCGTTGGGCAACACCTCCACCATTTGAGAACTAGGACCTTGGGACTACAAGGGTTAACACAGATTACAAGAGATGGATCGAACATGACAATTCAACAGTAGGGCCAGATTAGCTTGGCACCAAGCTAATCTGGCACTATTCTTACATTATCACAGTCGATCCATTTCCAGCAAGTGATACACATTCTAAAATATGGCCTTGGGATTAAGGGGCTTAAACCATTTCGCCCCGAGTCCCGACAGCAGATGATGGATTGACCATGATAATTCATGGTCAATCCAACTCCTGCAACAGGTACATAGTCGTTAAGCAACACTTACAAACTTTGGGAAATGCACCCATGGCACTGAAAGGGATAAGGACTGTGTGAAGCAGCGTTGGTCTGTCAACACACAGGGGTCAACACACAGGGGTCAACATACATGGGGTCAACACACATGGGGTCAACACACATGGGGTCAACACACATGGGGTCAACACACATGGGATCAACACACATGGGATCAATACACATGGGGTCAACACACATGGGGTCAACACACATGGGGTCAATACACATGGGGTCAACACACATGGGGTCAACACACATGGGGTCAATACACATGGGGTCAATACATGGGGTCAACACACATGGGGGTCAATACACATGGGGGTCAATACACATGGGGTCAACATACATGTGGTCAATACACATGGGGTCAACAGATGGGGTCAACACATGGGGTCAATACACATGGGGTCAATACACATGGGGTCAACTCACATGGGGTCAACATACATGGGGTCAATACACATGGGGTCAATACACATGGGGTCAACATCATGGCGTTAGTGACTAGGGAAGCAGCTTTGTCCACACTACACACGAAAAAAAGCAGCAATACAGTTGCAAGGCGCATAGATCCTCATCAGCCATCACAAGTGGAGGGGCTCACCAGGACCTATTTCCTCTTGCCTGCCTTGCACTCATGTCACGTGTGTATCTACTGTATCAGATTTACTTTACTTACTTACGCCTGTCACCCCTACCCGGGTATAGGCCGTCGGCGAGAGACCTCCAGCAACTCCTGTATCAGATTTGCTAATGTATTATTACATAGGGCAATAAAGTTCTATATCAGTAAATGGCGGTGTGGAGATGGGGCAAGGTTGGCATGAGGCCCTGTCAGTGTCACCGTGTTCAATCTATCACAATCTAAGCATCCCCACCCCCCCCCCACCCCCACACACACACACCCACACACGTGTGGGCCCCCAAATTTAGCCAATGTGTTCACTACACAACCCAAGCATGACAGGTCCCCCCCCCCCCCACCTCCCACCAGTCCTCTTCAGGAGTGTGCACCCCCAGTTTTTGCCGTGTGTTTGAACTTGGGAGTGAAGCCGTACAGCCTCCCCAGGCGTTGCAACCACTGAGCCAGCGTGTCGCGCAGCAGTGTGTCGTGTGCATAACACACGAGTTGAGTGACGGATGTGGAGGTCGCGGGGAGCAGTGCCATGAACTGTGCGTCCGGCAGTTGCAGGAACAGCTGCAGCACAGTGACCAACATCTCTGACCACGACCGCTGATGCGCCTCGCTGTCCTGTGGCAGACAAACAGCCATCACGGTCAACACCGGCTACAAACACCACATGAAACATTCACACACCAATGCCACATCGTACGCCGGTAGGGAAAACACACTTACTTTAGTGTAACCCATTTCGCTGCACGCCTAAAGACTGTACCAGCTGCAGGAGACGGATTGACCATGATAATTCAAGGGTAGTGCCAAATGAGCTTGGCACCAACAGGCGCCAAGCTCACCTGGCACTACCCTTGAATTATCATGGTCAATCCATCTCCTGCTGTAGGGACCTGAGGCTAAATGGGTTAGACTACAGAGATAAAAACGCAATAATGAAAATCAATAATATCTCATTGACATTAATAGCGCACATAAATAATAATTCAATGCGTCAGCTAACCAGCATGGAGCACTCGGCTTTCACAATGCGAATCTAATCCAGACAGGAACAGGCTGTGACTAGGACTGAACTACAAGCTGGCATCACACAAATGAATACAATAATGGAAAGGGGATCACACAGTCGATCAGACATTTGAACACCCACTCTCCCCACACACAAACACAATCCAACTTTTCACAGACCATGCAGTCGGTCAGGCAAACTTAATGTCAGTTAGCAAATGTAACAAGAACGGCACAACCCTCATGGCTCATGCACATGACTCGGGCACAGTTTCATAGGTTGGTCAAAATACATGTACCTGAAATGTCCTACCTACTGTCAACATGTCAATGTTTCACATGTGTATTGACCTCTTCTGACCTTTGACCATTAACAATAGTCAATAAGAGTTAGTAGGCACTGGAATTGTCCACGCACATCAACTAGTGAACTACATTAACAAAAGTCAATCAGAGTTAGTAGGCACTGGAATTGTCCACGCACATCAACTAGTGAACTACATTAACAATAGTCAATAAGAGTTAGTAGGCACTGGAAGATGTCTACACACATCAACTAGTGAACTACATTAACAATTGTCAATCAGAGTTAGTAGGCACTGGCATTGTCCACACACATCAACTAGTGAACTACATTAACAATAGTCAATCAGAGTTAGCCAGCACTGGAAGATGTCTACACACATCAACTAGTGAACTGCCATGTAACTGTAACTGGTATATAGTCGTTAGCTACAACTACAAAATTTGGATTTGGGGTTAAATATACAGTATGCATAGCCATACCAAGACAGAGAGGACAGACTGTGACAGCAAGTGCACGTGGTTACCTTCATAGCCATACCAAGACAGAGAGGACAGACTGTGACAGCAAGTGCACGTGGTTACCTTCATAGCCATACCAAGACAGAGAGGACAGACTGTGACAGCAAGTGCACGTGGTTACCTTCATAGCCATACCAAGACAGAGAGGACAGACTGTGACAGCAAGTGCACGTGGTTACCTTCATAGCCATACCAAGACAGAGAGGACAGACTGTGACAGCAAGTGCACGTGGTTACCTTCATAGCCATACCAAGACAGAGAGGACAGACTGTGACAGCAAGTGCACGTGGTTACCTTCATAGCCATACCAAGACAGAGAGGACAGACTGTGACAGCAAGTGCACGTGGTTACCTTCATAGCCATACCAAGACAGAGAGGACAGACTGTGACAGCAAGTGCACGTGGTTACCTTCATAGCCATACCAAGACAGAGAGGACAGACTGTGACAGCAAGTGCACGTGGTTACCTTCATAGCCATACCAAGACAGAGAGGACAGACTGTGACAGCAAGTGCACGTGGTTACCTTCATAGCCATACCAAGACAGAGAGGACAGACTGTGACAGCAAGTGCACGTGGTTACCTTCATAGCCATACCAAGACAGAGAGGACAGACTGTGACAGCAAGTGCACGTGGTTACCTTCATAGCCATACCAAGACAGAGAGGACAGACTATGACAGCAAGTGCACGTGGTTACCTTCATAGCCATACCAAGACAGAGAGGACAGACTGTGACAGCAAGTGTACGTGGTTACCTTCATAGCCATACCAAGACAGAGAGGACAGACTGTGACAGCAAGTGCACGTGGTTACCTTCATGATGGACGCCTCCTGTTGTTTGTTGATGGCCTCGTCCACAGGCTCTCTGCGTGGCACCTTGGTGACTGTGGGTCGGTGGCGGCGAGCAAACTGAACCAGCGTGTTGGGCATGGCGTTCTGCTGCTTGTGTTTCTTGTACTGGCCGATCAGCGTCTGGATCACGTTGTCCGTCGCTACCGAGTACACCTGAGGATGTGAACAACATGCATTATTACAGTGCAATGCGTAGGGTGGACAGGTCACGTTGTCTGTCACTACCGAGTACACCTGAGGATGTGGACACCATTATTACAGTGCAATGTGTAGGGTGGACAGGTCATGTTGACATGTTTAGTATGTGTATTAGTATCAGTACAGCAATACTGAGAAGTGTGGTGAGAACAACAACCAATACTGAGAAGTGTGGTGAGAACATGATTGATTGATTGTACATTGCTTAACGTCCCGACAGCAACAAGACTTTCTCAGGACGTGCCTGCACTGCTTGTGAAAAAAACCAAAACTAAACAGAACATTGAATGCATGTCGCCAGCCAGTCAAATACGCTAAATAAAACTACGACATGGGGCCTAAATAAAGCTAAGACCATTTAGCAACACATCCAATATCAAGAGCCACAGGCAGCGCGGACAGTAGGGAGAGTTTAAAAAAGGAAAATACAGGCGACTGGACCAAGGGTAGACAGAAACACATGCCCCAGAATAGAGGAGAAAACCTACCCTGTGGGGCTGACCAGGGTGACCTTGGGAACTAAAAAGTAGTTAACCCCACCCAAGTCCCCCAGGGCAGACCCGAGTGGGGTCTGTGGTGAGAACAACAGCAATACTATTCAACAAGACACAACCACGGGAAGCTGGAGAGGCACATAAACAAACACATCAATAAAAGACTGAATGTGAGCATAATGACACCTCCCACTGACAGGGCTGCCAACACTAAACACAGCTAATGGTTAAACCTGCAGGCAAATTGGCCATAAAAAACTGGAAATAACACACAGCACAAAACACCCAGCAGCCACAAATGTGAATTGTTGTTTCACTGTCCGAGGTCAGCAGACACATACACAACTCTGCCTGTCAGTAGTGCTGTTTGTAACAATGTCTATAAGACAACAAGTGATACTGGCAGGCAAAAGGTTAATCAGCAAGACACAGATCTACATCAGACACAGAGCCACATCAGACACAGAGCCACATCAGACACAGAGCCACATCAGACACAGAGCCACATCAGACACAGAGCCACATCAGCTAATGCCGATCCATGTCTCTTGCAGATGGAAGTGTCTGGATGGAGACTATTCAGGATGGAGACTATTCTGGATGGAGACTATTCTGGATGGAGACTATTCAGGATGGAGACTATTCAGGATGGAGACTATTCAATTCAGGATGGAGACTATTCAGGATGGAGACTATTCAGGATAACACCAAGATCCGAGTGTTCAACACCAATGTGAAACCAGTACTCCTCTATGGAGCAGAGACCTGGAGGACCACAGTGTCGACCACCAAGAAAATACAGACGTTCATCAACAACAGTCTGAGAAGGCTCCTCAGGATACGCTGGCCGGACAAAATCAGCAACGAGGAATTGTGGCAGCGGACAAAGCAGAAGCCTGCAGAAGTGGAGCTTCAACAACGCCGCTGGAGATGGATAGGTCACACACTACGCAAGCCAGCAACCAACACCACAAAGCAAGCCCTAAGATGGAACCCACAGGGAAAAAGGAAGAGAGGTCGGCCACGAAACACCTGGCGACGTGACCTGGAGACAGATGCCAAGAAGATGGGCCACACCTGGGGACAGCTGGAGAGACTCGCCCAGGACAGAGACGGCTGGAGGGACCTTGTCGGCGGCCTATGCCCCAGGGGGGGTGATGGGCGTAAGTAAGTAAGTAAGTAACTATTCAGGATGGAGACTATTCAGGATGGAGACTATTCAATTCAGGATGGAGACTATTCAGGATGGAGACTATTCAGGATGGAGACTATTCTGGATGGATTGATTGATTGATTGTACATTGCTTAACGTCCCGACAGCAACAAGGCTTTCTCAGGACGTGCCTGCACTGCTTGTGAAAAAAAACAACCAACTAAACAGAACATTGAATGTATGTCGCCAGCCGGTCAAACACATTAAATAAACCTAACACATGGGGCCTAAATAAAGCTAAGACCATTTAGCAACACACATCCAATATCAAGAGCTACAGGCAGTGCAGACAGTAGGGAGAGTTTAAAAAAGGCAAATACAGGTGAATTGACCTCGGGTAGACAGAAACACATGCCCCAGAATAGAGAGAAAACCCCACCCTGTGGGGCTGACCAGGGTGACCCTGGGAACTAAAAAATACCTAACCCCACCCAAGTCCCCCAGGGCAGACCCGGGTGGGGTATTCTGGATGGAGACTATTCAGGATGGAGACTATTCAGGATGGAGACTATTCAGGATGGAGACTATTCAATTCAGGATGGAGACTATTCAGGATGGAGACTACACTATTCTGGATGGAGACTATTCTGGATGGAGACTATTCTGGATGGAGACTATTCAGGATGGAGACTATTCTGGATGGAGACTATTCAGGATGGAGACTATTCAGGATGGAGACTATTCTGGATGGAGACTATTCAGGATGGAGACTATTCTGGATGGAGATTATTCAGGATGGAGACTATTCTGGATGGAGACTATTCAGGATGGAGACTATTCTGGATGGAGATTATTCAGGATGGAGACTATTCTGGATGGAGACTATTCAGGATGGAGACTATTCTGGATGGAGACTATTCTGGATGGAGACTATTCAGGATGGAGACTATTCTGGATGGAGACTATTCAGGATGGAGACTATTCTGGATGGAGATTATTCAGGATGGAGACTATTCTGGATGGAGACTATTCTGGATGGAGACTATTCAGGATGGAGACTATTCTGGATGGAGACTATTCTGGATGGAGACTATTCTGGATGGAGACTATTCAGGATGGAGACTATTCAGGATGGAGACTATTCAGGATGGAGACTATTCTGGATGGAGACTATTCTGGATGGAGACTATTCTGGATGGAGACTATTCAGGATGGAGACTATTCAGGATGGAGACTATTCAGGATGGAGACTATTCTGGATGGAGACTATTCAGGATGGAGACTATTCAGGATGGAGACTATTCTGGATGGAGACTATTCAGGATGGAGACTATTCAGGATGGAGACTATTCAGGATGGAGACTATTCTGGATGGAGACTATTCTGGATGGAGACTATTCAGGATGGAGATTATTCAGACGATGTGTTTAACATTTGTTACCTGGCCATCCCTGCCCCCCCCCCCTCCCCCCCTAATCACCTTGCTCTCATGGTCAGCACGAAGCTGTCTCTTGCTACACTGGCGCACAGCATCGTCATCCTCGTTGTCAGACCTTTCTGATGCCTGGCTGGATTTTCTCCTGTTTTCCTCGTGGTCTGAGTTTGACTGGTCGCCAGTCTCCTCCACACCAGCCTGTAGGTCTGTACGCAAAGAACGCGGGGAATGACGAGGACTCACCATCCAACAAGCTTCCTAACCCATTCAGCACCAACACACTACAGCAGGAGATGGATCGACCATGATAATTCACGGATAGTGCCAGATTAGCTTGGCGCCGGATGGCGCCAAGCTAATCTGGCATTACCCTTGTATTATCATGGTCGATCCATCTCCTGCAACTGGTACATTGTGTGATATTGCTAAAAATTGCAGCATTAGGCAGATTGAATGTAAATCCCATATAGTAACAGGTGCCTATGTAACAGGTGCCTGTGAAGACTGGTTACCAGGTGTGGAAGACAGATCAGTCATGATAGTTCATGAAAGTGTCAAGCTAATCTGGCACAACCTTTGAACTACATGTATCATGACTGATCCTTCTTCTTCTGTGGTGTCCTCATTGTCAACACGTCACCTAAGGACTACGCACCTACTGCAGGAGATGGATCGACCATGATAATTCAAGGGTAGTGCCAGATTAGCTCGGTGCCTTTAGGCGTGGTCGATCCATTTCCTGCTGTATTGCATTGGACCTAAATGGGTTAAATTAAAAACTTCTCTCTCTCCTTCTCTACACTATAATAATTGAAATTTTAAAATTATATATATATATATTGATTTACTTACCTATACTGTATTAAAATCTGCAAACCACCGCAATGCAAATTTTGAAATATAACCAAGTGTCCAGATCATACTATAAGCCTGTGGCTTGTTTTGATCTGATGATAATTGATGTATATTCTTCTTTTATGTATTTTGTAAAGTAATAAACTATTTAAACCAAATTAAAAACCCTCTCCAGCTCTTTAAAAAAAAACCGAGTCAGTAGCGTTTTGTAGAACAGCAGATAAAAAAGTGATAATAAGAGCTGCAGCGGTTACCGACCAGTGTTTTATACATCAGCCCATAAACAGTCACAGAAATGCGTCATCAAATCCTGCAGTGACAACTGGCGCATAAATCCGGGATTAGAAACGGCCATCAAACATCTGTTGTCGCTCTTACTGCTAAACTACTCCTGCAACAAAATTCCCGCGGATGTTGACATATCTCTTGTGGGTATGAACCCCCACCACTACAGCATTGACATATCTCTTGTGGGTATGAACCCCCCACCACTACAGCATTGACATATCTCTTGTGGGTATGAACCCCCCACCACTACAGCATTGACATATCTCTTGTGGGTATGAACCCCCCACCACACAGTCATTCATCTCACACGGACACTCGGACACACCTGTCATACACTCAGCCTGAGGACAGGATCATTACACAGTCATTCATCTCACACGGACACTCAGACACACCTGTCATACACTCAGCCTGAGGACAGGACCAGCACACAGTCATTCATCACAGACACTCAGCCACACCTGTCATACACTCAGCCTGAGGGGTCAAACTGCCACATTTGGAGCTGTCCTATGAATAGATATCAGTTCAGCAGACAGATCGACCACGACGGTGCAAAGGTGGTGCCTGGACAGATTGGTCCTGATAGCTGAATTGTCAGAAATCAGCTTGGTGCTCATGAAGCTATTCTGGCACCACCTTTGATCTGTCACAGGAGATGTTTATCTTGCAGTTTGTGAGGGTTGAATAGCATAATGCTTTCAAAAAACAATATGAGGATTTCATCCCAAAGTCTACCGTATTGTTTGGAGCTCACATGTGTTAATCTTTTAAGAACATTCAGAGTTGTTCATATTTTTCAGCTTATCTGTCCATCCTCTCTAAGCCAACCTCTGATCAACATACACGCCGGCACACACAAATAAAGACGGACACACGGCGCTTCCCACCATTAGAACGCTCTGTGGGCTGGAGCAGCGACAGGAATTGTGAAAAAGAAGAATAGCACGAACAGCAAAATGGCGTCACTAAAAGCTTCATGTCATGGCATCGCTGGTCTCACGACGCCGTGTACACTGTGACGAAGATGTTTCACATCAATCCGAAAAGCACGCTCTTCCAGAGCTGACTGTTTTGTTCCACGCAGCCTCTTCCAGGGCTGACTGTTTGATGGGAGTAAATAGTGGCTCCAAAACTTGCAAAAATCAATTATTATTGAAAAACGGTTGAAGATGTACAACGCTGGATCACAAACTCATTTAGTATCTCCCTTTCATCCCCCAACACCCCCCCCCCCCTCCCCCGCCTGATCCGCACGGCAATGGCACACACAAACACAGACGGTAGAATGGCACACACAAACACAGAAGGCAGACACACGGCGCTTCCTACCGGTTATACGTTCTGTGGGCTGGCGGCGTAGCCACAGACATTTTGAAGAGTAAGGTGGAATGGCCTACGCCCACAAAGCCTCTTTCTTCTGTATGAGCTTGAATGCATATTCCACCTTTTCCACAATACGTTCGCAAATATGATACAACAATAAATGAAGGAGAACATCGCGCCAGCTCATACACATGTAAAACACTTTAGTGCTGGTGATTTGCGTCAATTAGGAACATCGTATAAAACACTGACGCGTTTGGTGCTTTTACATCACCGTCACTGTTTGATTCTTCTGATTAAATCAAGGAGTTTAACTTTTGACTTTTTTTACGCATTGAACTTATATTTTCGAAAAAGTTGAAGAGGTACAAAGCTGGCTAAAGAACTCACCCAATGTCTTTCTACAAATTAGCCATATCCAAAATTTCAAGTGCATAATCAAAATTGCAGACACTAATCTGGGTCAACCGACTTTCTATAAACGGTCTTTTTATGTCTTCAATAACACATTCAATTACAATATGCTTGGAGGCTCCCTTAGCCACCCACTTAATAAAGTATTTTGCCAGGCTTCAAGTTTGTGCGTAATATCGGAGATTCTCGTGTTTACATACATACGTACACACATACGTAGCTTCACGCCAAATTGACGTTGAACAGCAAGATTAGAGTGGCTAGACGTGATGTCATTTTTATCTTGTTACTTCTTTGCCAGACCATGAGCCCGCCGGCCTGCTATGTCCTTTGCATTGTACGGAACGCGCTGCGACCAACCCCGTCCTAAAGTCTACCCTATTTTCAATACGGTAGACAAAAAAACACAAACACTGCTACCGACAGCTGAAAGTTAACCCATTTAGCCCCGGCACCCTGCAGCAGGAGATGGATTGACCATGATAATTCAAGGGTAGTGCCAGATGAGCTTGGCACCTGAAGGTGCCAAGCTCATCTGGCACTACCATAATAATAATAATAATAATAATAATAATAATAATAATAATAATAATAATAATAATAATAATAATAATAACGGTATTTATAATGCGCTTATCTTATAATAATGATAACTCTAAGCGCACACTCACAACACGCGCACGCTTTAGACAATGACTCACATACCACAAATACATTACGATAGTCAGCTTGGGTTGGGGAATGTGGTAATGTTATAGTGCTAGAACTGTTGAAAGAGGTGAGTGTTGAGGGCAGACTGGAAGGAGGAGAGAGAGAGAGTTTCTGACGAGGAGAGAGTGGGAGAGTGTTGAATTATCATGGTCAATCCATCTCATACAACTGGCACACAGTTGTTAGACAACACCTCCAGATGTTTCAGAGGGAGGAAGCCTGGGAGAGAGAGCAGCTGTTGTGTCAGCCGACAGATGTTATCTATTTGACTCTTCGATGTCGTCACACCAGGATGGGAAATGTTATCGCATGACAAAGGACAAAAAGCAGCTGCTACACTGTCCTGGTGGGCGTGAGAGCCATCAAGATATCCATATTTATAGGTGTTTACCCAGGAAACCTCTCACTTCTAATTGCAACCATAAACTTTGACTGTCAATAACTCGCGCGACAGATTCAAGGATCATCTTGGTTTAGCTTTTACTGCTCCATGTAATCCACCTCAATCATGCATCTGCACACACACACACACTTCAGAAGCCCTATGACTGACATTGCAGCATGCTCTTCCAAACACTTCACACATGTTGTCGGAGACAGACAGAACATGACAGTTCAAGGGTAGTTCTCTGTTCAGATACCAAACTGACCAAGCACTACCCTTGAACTACCCATCAACACATGAATGTAACCCCTTTACTGCCATAACAAATGCGTACCATCACTACAACATCATGGGTCCCCGCACCGACTGGGATTCATCAAGTGCTTTGTCTCTTGCTGACTCTAGTCACATCTATTTCTGACAGATGGAGATATTCTGTGTTGCTTTCATGGACAGACGGAGATATTCCATGTTGCTTTCATAGACTGACGGAGATATTCCATGTTGCTTTCATGGACAGGCGGAGATATTCCGTGTTGCTTTCATGGACACACGGAGATATCCCGTGCTGCTTTCATGGACAGACGGAGATATTCAGTGCTGCTTTCATGGACAGACGGAGATATTCCATGCTGCTTTCATGGACAGATGGGGATATTCTATGCTGCTTTCACGGGCAGACGGAAATATTCCGTGCTGCTTTCATGGACAGACGGAGATATTCCGTGCTCCTTTCATGGACAGATGGAGATATTCTGTGTTGCTTTCACGGACAGACGGAGATATTCTGTGCTGCTTTCACGGACAGACGGAGATATTCAGTGCTGCTTTCATGGACAGACGGAGATATTCCATGCTGCTTTCATGGACAGACGGAGATATTCCATGCTCCTTTCACGGACAGACGGAGATATTCCGTGCTGCTTTCATGGACAGACGGAGATATTCTGTGCTGCTTTCATGGACAGACGGAGATATTCTGTGTTGCTTTCACGGACAGACGGAGATATTCTGTGCTGCTTTCACGGACAGATGGAGATATTTCGTGTTGCTTTCATGGACAGATGGAGATATTCCGTGTTGCTTTCATGGACAGACGGAGATATTCCGTGTTGCTTTCACGGAAGACGGAGATATTCTGTGTTGCTTTCACTGACGGAGATATTCCATGTTGCTTTCACTGACCGCTGACAAACTTTTGCGCTGACATACTTTTGCGCTGACATACTTTTGTGCTGACCAAAATCTTCTGCTGACAAACTTCTGCGCAGACAAACTTTTGCTCTGACAAATTTTGCGCTGACAAACTTTTGCGCCGACAAACTTTTGCGCTGACATACTTTTTGCGCTTAAAATTTTTTTCTCCTGACAAACTTCTGCGCTGACATACTTTTGCGCGGACAAACTTTTGCAGACAAACTTTTGTGGCGACATACTTTTGGGCTGACAAAGTTTTGCGTCCTCTAGCAGATGATGTTCATTCACTCCCTGAACCCCAAGGTTGAATTTCCTAATTTTGGAGATGTCACCTAACAACAAAGTACCAGTTGCACAGGAGATGGATCAACCATGATAATTCAAGGGTAGTGCCAGATCAGCTTGATGGCACCAAAGTGGTCTGGCACTACCCTTGAATTGCCATGGTTGATACATCTCCTGCTATAGTGGGTATGACCTTGAATTGCCATGGTTGATACATCTCAAGCTACAGTGCGTATGACCTTGAATTGCCATGGTTGATACATCTCCTGCTATAGTGCGTATGACCTCAAGGGTTAAAGCAGATACTGCTGTCACTTATTTAATAATAATAATAATTACGGTATTTATAATGCGCTTATCTTATAATAATTATAACTCTAAGCGCGCACTCACAACTCGCACATGCATGCGCACGCTTTAGACAATGACTCACGTAACACAAATAGTGAAAATACATTACGATGGTCAGCTTGGGGTGGGGAGTGTGGTGATATAGTGCTAGAACTTTTGAAAGAGGTGAGTTTTGAGGGCGGACTGGAAGGAGGAGAGTGAGTGTTTCTGACGGAGAGAGAGTGGGAGAGTGTTCCAGGTAGATGGACCGTATACTGAGAAGGAGCGGGGGCTGAAAGTGCTGAGTTTGGTGCGGGGGACGAGGAGGCAGAGAGGGTCGTAGGCGGAGCGGAGGGAGCGGGGAGGAGTGTAGGGGTGAAGTAAGTTAGAGAGATAGGCAGGAGCGTAGCTGTTCAGGGATTTGTAGCAGAGAGACAGAATCTTGTATTGGATGCGTTGGGGGATGGGGAGCCAGTGAAGGAGCTTGAGCAGGGGAGTGATGTGGTCAGATTTTATCTTTCTGAGGACAAGGCGGGCAGCATTGTTCTGGACGCGCTGGAGAGTGAGAGTGGTGGAGTGAGGAAGGCCGGAAAGGAGAGAGTTGCAGTAGTCGATGCGAGATAAGATGAGAGAGACAGCGAGTTTGGTGGCAGCTTCGGTAGTGAGGTATTTTCTGATCTGACTGATGCGGCGGAGGTGGAAATAACATGCCTGGGCCGTGGCGGAGACGAAGCTGGTCATGGAAAGAGAGGAATTGAGGATAACGCCAAGGTTCTTGACTGAGTCAGAGAGGGAGATGGGTGTGCTGTCGAGTTGAAGGTGGAGAGAGGGAGGGAGCTGGGAAAGTTTCTGGCGAGTGCCTACCAGCATGGC
The DNA here is from genome assembly GCA_036245525.1 of Semisulcospira habei. NCBI lineage: Eukaryota > Metazoa > Mollusca > Gastropoda > Semisulcospiridae > Semisulcospira > Semisulcospira habei. Next base: position 212,155,735 of record BTPG01000006.1, read on the forward strand.
TTCCGTTTTGTCGTCGTTCAGTTTGAGCTTGTTTGCTGTCATCCAGTTTTTCACGTCTTCATAGCAGTCAGCCGTGCGAGTCAGTAGTGTCTGAGTGTTGTCGAGTTTGTCTTTGTCTAGTAGTTGTGAGTCGTCAGCGTAGAGGTGGTGGTGTATGTGGTGAGACTGGATGATGTTGGACAGGGGGGAGGTGTAGAGTGTGAAAAGGACCGGGCCCAGGACGGACCCCTGTGGAACGCCGCAGGAGAGCCTGACTGGGTTGGAGGAGACGCTGTCGATGGTGACGGACTGCTGTCTGTCGGAGAGGTAGGAGAGAAACCAGGAGTGAGCAGAGTCAGTGATGCCAAAGGAGTGGTGAAGGCGGTGGAGGAGGATAGAGTGGTCTATGGTGTCGAAGGCGGCAGAGAGATCGAGTAGCGTAAGAAGGGAGATGTTGCCCGAGTCAGTGGAGAGAAGCAGGTCGTTAAGGATATGTAGAAGGGCTGTTTCAGTGCTGTGATGTTTGCGATAGGCAGACTGGAAGGGACTGAGGAGGTTGTTGTCGGCGAGGTGGAGGTTGAGTTGGTTGAGGACAACCTTCTCAAGAAGCTTGGACAGGAAAGAGAGATTGGAGACTGGGCGGTAGTTTTTGAGTTCGTTTGGGTCGAGATTGTGTTTTTTGAGGAGAGGACGGACGATGGCGGACTTGAAGATATCGGGGACGGAGCCATTCTCTAGAGATGTGTTGATGATGTCGGTAAAGAAGGGCAAAAGTTTTGGGAGGCCATCCTGGTAGAGGGAAGCTGGGAGGGGGTCTAGTTCGCAGGTTTTGAACGGCATGGACTTTATGGTCTTGAGGACTTCATCCTGAGAGACGGGGCGGAAGGACGAGAGGGGAGTGCAGGAAAAGGGGGGGGGGGGGGGGGGCAGGAAGGCAAGGCGGAGAAGGCAGAGTGTCGAGTGTGTTGCGCAGAGTTTGGATTTTGTCGGAGAAATAAGGAAAAAGCGGACGGAAGTTCTTCTTTGCTGTGTGTGTTGGGAAGAGGAGAGTCTTTTGAAGTGCCTAGGAGTGTGTTCATGGTAGCGTAGAGGGTTTTGGAAGAAGTGGATTCCAGGATTTTGTTTTGAAGGTGTTTGCGTTTGGAGTCAAAGATCATTCTGCAGACTTTGGATCTGGTGGTTTGGAAGATCTCTCTGTGAACGGTGAGGTCTGATGAGCGCCAGCGGCGTTCCGCTTGTCGACGCTCGCGCTTGGCCTCAGCTATGTCGTCAGTGAGCCAGGGGGAGGGGAGTCGGTTGGGTATGGAACAGGTGGTGACAGGGGCATGGGTGTCTAGAAGTTTTCGAAGGGAGGAATCGAAATGGGATGCAAGATCGGGAGAGGAGGCGGGGTCCATGAGAAGGTCGACAGCTTCGTCGAAGAAGTTCTCTCGGTTGACAGATTTTAGTTGGCGACGAGAGACAAAGAGCTTGGTTTTTTTCAGGGGAGGTAGGTTGAGGGCGACGAGAATAGCGAGGTGGTCGGAGGGAAGCACAGAAGAGGTGTCAGAGTCGAGGAAGAGTTGATCGGAGGTGCGGGTGATGATCCAGTCGAGGGTGTGGCCGAGTCGGTGGGTGGGTTTAGTGATGTGTTGTGAAAGATTGTGGTTTGAAAGTGACGTGCAAAGGCGTTTTGTGTCGGGGTGGTCGGGTTTGTCGAAGTGGAAGTTAAAGTCGCCAAGAAGGATGTGTTTTCCAGGTCGTGTGCTGTAGTGGTCGAGGAGGAGATCGAACTCGGTGAGGAACATGGAGTTTGTGAGTTTGTTTTGAGAGCTTGGAGGGGGGCGATAGATACATGAGAAGATGAGGGACTGGCCAGGGAGTGTTGCTACGGCCTCGACAGATTCAAAGGAGGGATGAGCAAAAGGGAGAGACTGAGAGAAGGAGAGGTGAGCAGAAAGACAGTCCCTGTAGATGATGATAGCAATGCCACCCCCTCTTACAGGCGACCCACCTTGCACCATCTCCATGGTAGCGATGGCCAGTCCGGGGACCGCTCCCTTGCTCCTCCTCCTGGCCGCCTCGTACTTCCTCCTCTCCTCCTTACTCCTGCGTTTCAGCGACTCTGTCATCTCCCCGATGTCCTCCGGCTGGGCCACCAGAAAAAACAGCGGTTGGCTGGCCATCCGGTCAACCAGGGACTCTGTGTCGCTCTCCGCGATAATGTCTGCGTACTTTTGGCACACGGCCAAACATTTTTCATACAGGAGCGGGAGGAAGACGTCGGCGCTGTCCCAGGGTTTGGCTGTACTAAGCTGACCAGCCTCTTTCCATGAATTAGGTCCACTTTGTCCTGCAGCAGGTGCAATGTCACGAGGTCCGGCATTGGTTGTAAAATTCGTGACCGCAATGGGAACTGAGTTTGCAGTATTCTTCGTCATTGCAGTGTCAGTTACATCACTTTTCTGACGAGTCACATCGCTAAGACATTTCGCTGTCTGTACTGATTCCCGTGGGGTTGGTTTCACGTCCTGACTGTCTGTGGACACCGTATCACCACTGGATGTTCCCTGCGCAGCAACCTTGTCATGCGTGTGTGTACCTTCACTGTCCAGACATCGTACCAGAACATCCTGCACATGCCCCATGTCCAGTCCATCCAAGCGAGAAGCCAGGTGCGTCAGTGTGTGCAGGTACATGACCATGGTGGCGGCGGCTGAACGATACTGATTGGCAGCCACCTCCAGCCCCGCCACCTTCTGCAGGAGGAACTTGAGGCCCGGGCGTGCATCAAACTGACACGACAGGTTGAACATCGTCTCCAGGATGTCCAGGAAACTCAGCACATTACGCGTCGACATGTAGCGCAGCAAACCTGACAGAAAAATAACATCAGCAGGTGCATCCAACATTCATCTTTTGTAACTACAAACTATTTACACTGAAACTGACCTACCGGCATAAAGACAAGTACTATACACTGAACTAACAATGTTATTACACATCACATACAGTGTGGGCAGTTATAACACATCACATACAGTGTGGGCAGTTATAACACATCACATACAGTGTGCACAGTTATAACACATCACATACAGTGTGCACAGTTATAACACATCACATACAGCGTGCACAGTTATAACACATCACATACAGCGTGCACAGTTATAACACATCACATACAGTGTGCACAGTTATAACACATCACATACAGTGTGCACAGTTATAACACATCACATACAGTGTGCACAGTTATAACACATCACATACAGTGTGCACAGTTATAACACATCACATACAGTGTGCACAGTTATAACACATCACATACAGTGTGCACAGTTATAACACATCACATACAGTGTGCACAGTTATAACACATCACATACAGTGTGCACAGTTATTACACATGACGTACAGTGCCGACAGGGGACAAAACAACTGCACGCAGACTGAGCAGAACACTCATCTCCTTTTGTCATGAACGTTCATGATTTACATAAAATACTGAAACCTAATACATTATTGTGAAGTACTGTACAGCAAAGATATTACCACATTATTGTGAAGTACTGTACAGCAAAGATATTAACACATTATTGTGAAGTACTGTACAGCAAAGATATTAACACATTATTGTGAAGTACTGTACAGCAAAGATATTAACACATTATTGTGAAGTACTGCAGGCAAGGCACCAAGTGTGTACTGCAGGCAAGGCACCAAATGTGTTACCTGGCATGGCAGAAGTGATGGTAGAGGTCTCCGTCTTGCTGTTTGCCCCGTCCAATAGCAGAGCGCCAAGTGTCTGTATCAGCAGCTGATTGGACAGCAGGCCCACAACCATGTCGCGGAACGGAACTCTACACAGAAATAATCAATGGCGGGGGGTCAACAATCCAGACGCATTTCAACGTGACTCTAGCTTCAGGTCAACCCACTGAACCCTGCGGATGAAATGATCAACTTCAGGAGATGGCCTCTGAGGTCTGCACCACATTTCGTGGAACAACCTGCCACTTTCTTCTGAAAACTTAACTGTGATGAAACTATATGCTCACGCATAGTGTTCACACAGTAGGTTTAATACAGTACGGTTTGTTAGCGGTTTGTCTTGTGACAACTATTCCGTGAGGCACGTAGCCCACGTGGGATCTTTAAGAAACGTTTAGCACGGGGAGTTTTTAGTGAGTTCAGGCGAAAAGAGCTGTAGAAACATTAGTACGGGGCTTTACTGTCAGTGTGGACAGATGTGTGTGAGATACCTTAGCCCGTATTCCAAGACTCTGAAACCTAGAATTCAGGTATGTTTCTATACGTATTATTGATGGTTACTGCGTTAATGATAGTATGCATTAGTAGGAGTTAATTCGGTTGTGTAGGTTGACTGGGTTGGTTCAGTTATGTTGGCTTGGAAGTTATTGAGGCAACCAGTGTTTTTCTATAGTTATTTACCGAGATGGATAACAAAGGAATGCGAGGTGTGTATGCCTAAGTCGTTATGAAGGTAGTACGTGGTTAAGTATAGTCTTTTCCAGTGTATGAAAGAACGTATAGCGAGAGTGTGAGGTTATAGTCTGTTTCAAGGTAGTGACAGAGATATGGGGTGTTACAAAAGTAGTCGTGTTATGAAGCACGTGTGTGTGTGTGAATGAACATGTGAGTTGTTTGTATCAGCCAGGTTACGTAATGTATCTAATATCCAATATGTGTGTGTTTAGCAAGTGTTATGATTTGAGACCTTATTATTTATTCAGAGTGCTTGTCGGAGAGTGGAGCGACGGATGCCGAGACATCAGTCACCAGGGACCTATTGTGAGGTCATCTCTCCAGCTCTTCACTCAGGGAGTGAGTGACCGGTGCCGAGACACCCAGGTCACAGCAAAGACTGCGCTTCTGAGCAATTTACGAGGACGTCCGCGGTACGAGAGACGGGACGACTCGGGAGCGTACGATAAAGGACTTGCACGCCTAGACGTGAAAGGACTAACGTAACCAGGCGAGAACACCAAACAGGTTGGATTGTGAGAGACTAATACCTAGCCTGGCCTTTACATTGTGCATGTGTATGTGGTTTGATGTGCTTGTTGTGGGAAGGTGTGGTGTACATAGTTTTGATAGTTTTGGGTGAGCGTTCTTTTATTGTTTATTTGTTATAAATATCTATGTTAGAAAGAAAGCCCGTGTCTTGAGTTTTACCACGTGAATGCGCCCGTCTGAGTCAGTGGGCAGTGTATGCCTCTGTTGTGGGGAAGTCTGCGTGCGTTACGTTAACATTCACCTGCATGCGTGTGTAATGAAGTATCTGACCATTGTGTGTGTGCGTGTGTGTGTGTGTGTGTGCATGTGTGCGTGCATGCATGTGTGTGTGTGTGTGTGTGTGTGTGTATGTGTACCTGGCCACGATGTGTTCTGGATTGATAGAGTCGAGGTGTTCGGGGGAGTACAGGAGAAAGATGTAGGACTTGTCCTCTTCAGTGTCGTAGTTGAGCGGGGGCATGCTGGTGACCTGGCTGTCCAGCAGGAACACCTGAACACAAAGCAATACAGGTAGGCTTGACCGTACAGTGACAGCACACATACAAACCCACCTCTCCTCATTTGAAAGTGTGAGTGCAAGACACTACCGTACCTACCATAGCGACTGGCAATAGTTATGTACTCAACGTACCTACCATAGTGACTGGCAATAGTTATGTACCACACCGTACCTACCATAGTGACTGGCAATAGTTATTTACGCACCGCACCTACCATAGTGACTGGCAATAGTTATGTACCTCACACACAATCAGCCCAAACAAACATGATGCGGCCGGCTTGTTCAGCCCTAGACACCTGCAAGGGACATAGGTTCTCATCACAAAGCGTTCGCAAGGGTTGCTGAGAATCTGTCTCTTGCTGTTGTACGGCTGAGGAGAATTGATGAAAACGAGACAAATACACCCCACAAAGTGACCCACCTGTCGCGAAAGCTGGCGGAGTCGCATGCTGTCCATGGCCACACAGTCTTTGCGGGTGGCGACCTTGACCTGCCCGATGTCCCCGTAGAAGTTGTCAGAGTTAGGGTGGAAGAGTGCCATCAGCTGGCTCAGGTTGTAGGTTGTCACGGTGACAGCGTGGGCCAGACACTGGGCGCTGATGTTCCACATGGGTTCCGTCAACACCGGGCCCGCGCTCAGCAACACATGTCTGACGTCAACATCACACATCAAACTACACATTTGGCATACATGATACACACGTAAAATACAGAGACTAACTGCACGCTAATCTGCAAATATAACACTGACCTCTACTGGACACTTTTCATACATTCCTTGTAGTGCAGACAACTCATACTAACATATCATAAATATAAGAGTTACTTGGTTTTTTTTACGTTCTGTTGAGAAAACAGGCCTGACTATCTTCAAGACATCAATCTAAACGAAACATTTCCATCAAAACAACAGCGACATGTACCAGTTCACGCCTCAACGGCTTTATTTCATTAACCCCTTCACTGCCAGTGGACTGGGACAGTGTTTTGGGAATCACTGTCAACGCCACATCCAGGATCCCCGGCTGTCACAGGAACACAGACAGGCAACAGGCATAGATCCTGATAAGCCACACAGCAAGAGGCATAGATCCTCATAAGCCCCCGCAAATGCGGGGGCTCATGAGGATCTATGCCTCTTGTAGCTGGGTGGTGGTCGCTTTTCCTCGGCAGTAAAGGGGTTAGCTGTGTGGTGGTCGGTGATTCTGCACCTTAGAGCACACATCTGTGTCAAGGGCAATAAATACTACAACATTCTTGCGGGAGCCGCGGCCAGCGGGCAGAAGTCGGTACCTGATACAGGAGCAGCCCAGTAGTGAGAGGTTCTCCATGGGCTGGGCCACGCACTCCGTCAGCACGTCAAACAGCTGGCGCAACATCAGCTCCAGGTTCCACATCTCACCACTCTGACCTGAAAACAAAATGTACTATCAAACACGGCCTCTATTGACACTGGCCAGTAATGCCTGCTTGCCTGATGTGAACAAATGTGACACAGGTTTGCAGGACTGAAATACCCTGAAGACTGAATCATGAAATGCCAGGGGAATCACACCTTCCTTGTACAGTAGACCTTGTTTTGACCAACCACTTCAAAGGCAAAGACTTTCAAGAGAACTATCCAAGGGCAAAATGTGTCACCTGTCATCAAAGACCATCATTTAGGTGGCTACAGCCAGGGTTAGGGTTAGTGGTGACAGCCAGGGTTAGGGTTAGTGGCGACAGCCAGGGTTAGGGTTAGTGGCTACAGCCAGAGTTAGGGTTAGTGGCTACAGCCAGGGATAGGGTTAGTGGCGACAGCCAGGGTTAGGGTTAGTGGCGACAGCCAGGGTTAGGGTTAGTGGCTACAGTACAGCCAGGGTTAGGGTTAGTGGCGACAGCCAGGGTTAGGGTTAGTGGCTACAGCCAGGGTTAGGGTTAGTGGCTACAGCCAGGGTTAGGGTTAGTGGCTACAGCCAGGGTTAGGGTTAGTGGCCACAGCCAGGGTTAGGGTTAGTGGCGACAGCCAGGGTTAGGGTTAGTGGCCACAGCCAGGGTTAGGGTTAGTGGCCACAGCCAGGGTTAGGGTTAGTGGCTACAGCCAGGGTTAGTGGCTACAGCCAGGGTTAGGGTTAGTGGCCACAGCCAGGGTTAGGGTTAGTGGCTACAGCCAGGGTTAGTGGCCACAGCCAGGGTCAGGGTTAGTGGCTACAGCCAGGGTTAGGGTTAGTGGCCACAGCCAGGGTCAGGGTTAGTGGCTACAGCCAGGGTTAGGGTTAGTGGCCACAGCCAGGGTTAGGGTTAGTGGCTACAGCCAGGGTTAGTGGCTACAGCCAGGGTCAGGGTTAGTGGCTACAGCCAGGGTTAGGGTTAGTGGCCACAGCCAGGGTTAGGGTTAGTGGCCACAGCCAGGGTTAGGGTTAGTGGCGACAGCCAGGGTTAGGGTTAGTGGCCACAGCCAGGGTTAGGGTTAGTGGCGACAGCCAGGGTTAGGGTTAGTGGCTACAGCCAGGGTTAGGGTTAGTGGCGACAGCCAGGATTAGGGTTAGTGGCGACAGCCAGGCTTAGGGTTAGTGGCTACAGCCAGGGTTAGGGTTAGTGGGTGCTCAACACAGGTTGTGCTGTACACTGCCAGCACTGATGGCGGAGGGGAGGTACAACTGTTACAGCACATAAACAACATCGCTACCTCAACGCAGGCTCACCCACAAACTTGGCGATAAAGTCCACAACAAGATCCGCAGCGAGGCCACAGCACTGTTTAAAGTTGACCGTGCCCGTGTCCCAGTAACCATGGAGACGGGAGCCACGACGCAGCCATGACTGCAGCATGGGCAGTAAGAGATGGTTGACACAGTACAGGGAAAACTTGGGTCCTTGCACAGAAAAACACAAACATCAACCGACAACATGCACCATGTGAGAATAGTGGACAGCACCATTACAAGGAGGATAGTACCATTACAAGGAGGATAGCACCATTACAAGGAAGATAGTACCATTACAAGGAAGATAGTACCATTACAAGGAGGATAGTAGTATTACAAGGAGGATAGCACCATTACAAGGAGGGTAGTACTATTACAAGGAGGATAGCACCATTACAAGGAGGATAGTACCATGACAAGGAGGATAGCACCATTACAAGGAGGATAGTACCATTACAAGGAGGCTAGTACCATTACAAGGAGGATAGCGCCATTACAAGGAGGATAGTACCATTACAAGGAAGATAGTACCATTACAAGGAGGATAGCACCAGTACAGGGAGGATAGTACCATTACAAGGAGGAGAGGATAGTACCATTACAAGGAAGATAGTACCATTACAAGGAGAGGATAGTACCATTACAAGGAGGATAGTACCATTACAAGGAGGATAGCACCATTACAAGGAGGATAGTACCATTACAAGGAGGATAGCACCATTACAGGGAGGATAGTACCATTACAAGGAGGATAGTACCATTACAAGGAGGATAGTACCATTACAAGAGGAGGATAGTACCATACAAGGATAGTACCATTACAAGGAGGAGAGGATAGTACCATTACAAGGAGAAGATAGTACCATTACAAGGAGAAGAGTACCATTACAAGGAGGAGAGGATAGTACCATTACAAGGATAGTATCATTACAATGAGGAGAGGATAGTACCATTACAAGGAGGATAGTACCATTACAAGGAGGATAGTACCATTACAAGGTGGATAGTACCAATACAAGGAAGATAGTACCATTACAAGGAGGATAGCACCATTACAAGGAGGATAGTACCATTACAAGGAGGATAGTACCATTACAAGGAGGAGAGGATAGTACCATTAAAAGGAAGATAGTACCATTACAAGGAGAGGATAGTACCATTACAAGGAGGATAGTACCATTACAAGGAGGATAGTACCATTACAAGGAGGAGAGGATAGTACCATTACAAGGAGGATAGTACCATTACAATGAGGAGAGGATAGTACCATTTCAAGGAGGATAGTACCATTACAAGGAGGATAGTACCATTACAAGGAGGAGAGGATAGTACCATTACAAGGAGGATAGTACCATTACAAGGAGGAGAGGATAGTACCATTACAAGGACAGTACCATTACAAGGAGGATAGTACCATTACAAAGAGGAGAGGATAGTACCATTACAAGGAGGATAGTTGATTGATTGATTGATTGTACATTGCTTAACGTCCCAACAGCAACAAGGCTTTCTCAGGACGTGCCTGCAATGCTTGTGAAAAAATAAACTAAACAGAATATTGAATGTATGTCGCCAGCCGGTCCAATACGTTAAATAAAGCTACGACATGGGGCCTAAATAAAGCTAAGACCATTTAGCAACACACATCCAATATCAAGAGCTACAGGCAGCTCAGACAGTAGGGAGAGTTTAAAAAAGGTAAATACAGGTGAATGGACAAAGGATAGACAGAAACACATGCCCCAGAATAGAGAAGAAAACCCACCCTGTTGGGCTGACCAGGGTGACCCTGGGAACTAAAAAGTAGTTAACCCCAACCAAGTCCCCAGGGCAGACCCGGGAGGGGGTACAAGGAGGATAGTACCATTACAAGGAGGATAGTACCATTACAAGGAGGAGAGGATAGTACCATTACAAGGAGGATAGTACCATTACAAGGAGGAGAGGATAGTACCATTACAAGGAGGATAGCACCATTGCAAGGAGGATAGTACCATTACAAGGAGGATAGTACCATTACAAGGAGGATAGTACCATTACAAGGAGGATAGTACCATTACCTACAAGACACAGACCCTCATGAGCCCCAGAGAGATACAATATGAGTCCCGATAGACAATGAATTCAATAAAGCCGCATCAGTCATTAAATTACGTTATTTTTAATATCAAATTTTTGACCTCATTACGCCCCCGTTATTACCCAATCAACCCTTTGATTTTTAAAACTGACGAGCATGACTGATGCGGCTTTATTGATCTAATTATCTATCGGGACTCATATTGTATCTCTCTATAACTATTGTCTCTGTAAACACCTAATCATTTACCTGATCAAGTGATGATATATAGAAGTACTTTACTTAGCCACCACAATCATAATAACTGAGTTATCCCTCTTAATAATTAACTTTATAAACCCCCCATTATCCATGCCCCCCCCCACACATAGTAAATACCATCGGAAGTTACTCCCTAAATCATTATTATTTAAACAACCACAATTTTATATACCTCAAAAAGTTATACGTAAGAGGGTTAACTCAGTCATAGTGTTAATAATACTTCAATCCGCTCATTATTCCTTTCTCTCTTAATTAGCTCATATGCCCACTGTCGCAATGTTACTATGTACGTAAACACAGCCCGTTGCCAGCACTCTAAGCATGAAAAGGCACGACGCGTCAGAATAAAATATGCACAACAGTTACAAAATATGATCACGTCGCAATTTTTTTGACAACGTTGTTCAAAACCTTTTCAAATCCTTTAGCTGCTAGATCGATATGCACCACACCTGTCTCGATATTCACACAATTTATTTTACCTTAAGAAAATGCACATCGAAAAATCATGACCCCCCACAAAATGTAAATTGGTTTTAAGATTGAATGGGAATAAAGGACAACACAGCCCCCCATTAGCTACCGCACACAGAGAGAGAGTGAGACTCACTCTGTCAACACAGACATAAACTAGTGACTGTGTCAAGACTCCACTCATGTAAAACTTATACGTTTAAATCAGCCTCTTTTCAATGAGTAAGTTAGAGGGGCGCATATCATTTGTAAGCCACCTGTGTTGTCTAATCGTTGTCACGCGTCGCTCAGTGGCACGCCGCTCTTCAGTGTGAGAGGGGTTATGAATAATCCGGCTCTACAGCTCTGAAAAGGCTATTTGCTGAGAGGTGTCAATACACTCAAGAAGAGTTTCGAAATTGACTTCATATTTACTCAATGACTGGTTCCCGAGAAATCAAACGGTGGCCTATACTCTGTACTATACAGGCAGCTGGAAAAACAGTTGTATAAGAAACTAACAAGTAATATCTAACACACACACACACACACACACACACACACACACACACACACAGACGTACACACAAACAGACGTACACACAAACAAACACACTTACAAACAGATGTATTACAAACAAACACACTTACAAACAGACGTACACACTTAAAAACACGTACACATAAACAAACACACTTACAAACACGTACACATAAACAAACACACTTACAGACACTCATGCCTGTACAATTTACCGTAAGCCTGAGCTGCCAGGTAGTGTCACGGTTTGTTTGCCTTTTGTATTGCTTCACACCCCGCTATTCAATAGCGGCGGCGTTCCTCTCTTTTCAATTCAGACACTCAGCCGCAATGAGACTGTGCTTTTGAAAGGCTATCACCCGACAAAAGCCTTTTATAAATACAGCCGTTTAAATTGCTAGATAATGACAAAGATCAACAGGGAGACATCATGATTTGAAAGGAGGGGGATTTGTACAAGTGGGCTTAATGTACTCATGTTTGGTGGTCTCTCTCTCTCACACACACATACACACGCACACTCACACACACGCCCCAACACATATACACACACACACACACACACAACAAACACACACAAAACACCATATATAACACCCGACGCAAAAACACAAGGTTTGTACACCGACTCACGCCAGTGCAATATTATTGTAAGATTTTACTTCCGGGGTGTATACTGTTTATACATGTCTGACGCAAGAGCCCGTGAGAGGATAATTACTCTTATTCAGTTTCACGCCCTGTTGGGTTAGACGGTGTAGGCATACAGAGGAGGCATGTTAGCGAAGTGTACTGTTCAAACTGTTACAGGCTTAGACAAGAATCACATGACTCTGACACATCTGACTTCCTCCCTTTGAGGAGGTAAAAACCAGGGATTATTTTTGCAAAAGACTTAGATTCTCAGGAGCCTCTTCTTTTTGTAGGTTTAGATTCTTAAGATTTTATCTTACTTAGATTCTCATGAGCACTGCTTTTTCAGGATTTCGGTCAACACACAAACATAAATACATAAATAACCTAAGTTTCTTTGTGTTGATCAAACTAACTTCACTGTGCCGGGGTTCGTTTCCCGATTGCGTCCAGTTGACATTCTCTACACTACAGGGCTTTCACAGGAAAAGGTGAATGCGCTACCCGCCAGGGTTAACCCCCTCCATAGGGGGTTAATAGCGCAGTTTAACCCGGGTTACATCGATTCCTGTGAAAGCGGGTGGAAGGTCACTAAGCAGCCCTTTTATTAAAAAATAATTAAAAAAAAAAAAAATTTCTCAGATTTAATTTTAGAAAAAGAGATATATATTTTTTATTTATTTATTTATTTATTGTTTAATTTTTCTTTGGATTTATTATTACATCCACACACACACACACACACTAGCCTCACACCAGTCAGAGTGGTAAAAATGATTCTTAAAATCTGTGGGTGTGCATATAAGTCTATGGGAGACAACTCCTGTTTAGTGGTTGACTGTGGTTGACTTTTTCCAGTGATTATGTCCCATGTGCAGAAAATAAATAATATGTTTACTGTGGTAGCAGTAATATTTTTTCATTTATTATTTTGTCGGACAAATAAAAATGACGGACAATGTTCAAAACCCTGGCTCATCAAGCTTAAGAAACGTGTTTCACACAACAAACTTGCCTATATCTAATACTAACAATGTTTATGAATCAATAGAAAACTCTTTTCTGTCATACAAGATAATCTTCTTACAGGTAGTGTGAAAATTCAGATTGTTGCTAAAATAGAATTTACTAGAGTAGACGGTGAAGTGATTGTATCGTATATATCAACAAGACAACACACAGTTAACACAAGAAAGGAATTGGAGAACGTGTTTAGAGACAGACTATTACCTGACTTCCTCCAAGCAATTGACAGTGCAAGAATGAAGGGGTCTGGTTGGCACGAAGGACATGTACATGAACTACAATTGAAGCAGTCAAGATATCATCCTATACTAGGCAAATCATGGATACCACTGCCAACAGAGGTTGCAAACAAAAAGGCTGTTGTTAACATACAGAACAATGACAATTTCTGTTTCATGTGGTGTGTGCTTGCTAAACTACACTTTGTAAAAATAAAACCTGAACGTGTATCTAACTACACCAAATTTGTAAATGAACTCAACTTCAGTGACATTGAGTTCCCTGTGGAAATAGAGGACATAGATTTGTTTGAAAAACTAAATCCTGGTATATCTGTAAATGTGTATGTGTGGGTTAATGAGTCTGAGAACAAGTTACAACCAATTAGAGTATCCCCAATTGCCCCAACCTACGGACAGTCAGAAGATAAACATGTTGACATGTTGCTAATCGGTCCTACCGGTGATAACAATAACTTTCACTACACAATTATCAGAAATATGTCACGTCCAATTCATGGGCATACAACAAAACACAAGGGCGGTCCGTGGCGCAGCGCCTGCCACCAATGCTAAAGGTGCGAGGTTCGATTACGGGATTCCGGCGTCGGATTTTTCTCCTCTAGTAAGTGTCACCGTTAATTCGGGCGGACCGTCGGGGGTTCTTTCTCCGGGTACTCCGGCTCTTCCTCCCCCACGACTTTGGTATCAGTTTCAGCCCACTTAATCAAATTTCAAATACAAATGATTTTTAATTTCCAAAAACTACAGTAGCTCGCTTGAACTTGCCCTTAGCACCACGTGAATGTTCTGTGTTTATGTACAGTGTGTGAGTGAATGCGCGTGATTCACGTGAGCGTGCTTGTTGGGTTCAGTTCGCGGCGGCGCTTTGAGCCGATTTTCAATTGGGATAAAGCGCCTATTTAATGCGCTTATTATTATTATTAAGGGCAAACAGGAAGTTTGTAAAAAATGTTTACAAAGATTTTCTTCTATTAAAATAGCACATAATCACATCCTACATTGTAGATCAGCTGATGACATACAAACTGTACTTAAGTATCCAGATCCTGGTAGTCAAGTGTATTTTAAAAACTATGGGAATCAGCAAAAGCTGCCGTTTGTAGTGTACGCTGATTTTGAATCATTAGTAGTACCATATGAAGGTCCTGTTCCAGAGTCATTACCAAAGACTATAAAGTTGAGTGACCAAGTGGTGTGTTCTTTTGGATATATTATTGTTAGGTCAGACGGTCTTCATTCAGAGCCTGTTATCTACAGGGGTGAAAATGCAGCTTGTCTGTTTTTAACAGAAATGAGACATCTGTATAGTCAGGTAGTACAATATCTCACAACATGTCAGATGCCTTTGGTGATGACAGAAGAAGACAAACTGAAATTTGATTCAGCTGAGATGTGTTGGATTTGTGAACAACCTTTAGGATGTGATAAAGTTCGTGACCATGATCACATAACTGGGCGTTACAGAGGTGCTGCACATAACAATTGTAACTTGTTATTAAAAACAGATCCTAAGACATATAAGCTACCAATCTTTTTCCACAATCTCAAAGGGTATGATTCACACATTATCATGCAGGCTGTAGATGAGTCTTACAAAAAAATTAGTTGTATTGCCCAGACAACTGAGAAATACTTGACTTTTAGATTGGACAACAAATTAGCATTTTATGACTCCATGCAACATTTGTCTTTAGGTCTTGCTAGTCTGGCAGAAGGACTGACTGAGTATCCAATAACGAGTAAATATTTTGAACCAGACTTGATTAAGAAAGGTGTCTATCCGTATGAGTACATTGATCACTGGGTTGTGTTTGAAGAAACAAGACTGCCACCAAAAGATAAATTTTATTCCACACTAACTGGTAAAGGTATTTCTGACTCTGAATATCAACACGCACTTGATGCGTGGGGGAAGTTAGGATGTCAAACAATTGGTGACTATCATGACCAGTACTTGAAAGCTGACGTTTGTTTGCTAGCAGACGTATTTGAAAGTTACCGTGAAAAGGGTTTGTTGCACTACAAGCTTGACCCAGCTTGTTACATAACTAGTCCTGGCATGACATGGGATGCATTTTTGAAATCCAGTAAGATATCTATAGACCTGTTGTCTGATCATACGATGGGTGAAATGGTGGAACGTGGATTGAGGGGAGGGATTAGTATTGCAGCGAACAATTATGCCAAGGCCAACAACAAATATCTGGACGGACATGGTGACCTTGGGTTGACCCATCAAGGTCAAGGTCATTCATTACCTATGTAGACGCTAACAATTTGTATGGCTGGGCGATGTGTGAATTATTGCCCTTGAAAAACTTTTGTCTGTATGATTTGTCACAGTATGACGTAACAGAGTCAGGGTTAACAAACAATATTATGAATCTTGACCGAAACGACGCGAAGGGTTGGATCTTTGAAGTAGACCTGGAGTACCCACATCATCTACACGATTACCATAATGATTATCCGTTGGCAGTTGAGAAAATGAGTATGACAGGGAAAAAAGAAGACACTAAACTTGTGCCGAATTTGAATGACAAATTCAATTACGTTTGTCACTATCGCTTGTTACAGTTTTACATCAGACACGGGTTAGTACTAAAGAAAGTTCACAGAGGCATTCAATTTGATCAGAGTGCTTTCATGAAAGATTACATAATGAAGAACACAACATTGCGTGCCAGAGACGGCAACACTGCATTTGACAAAGACTTCTTTAAGCTTATGAACAATGCCTGTTTTGGCAAGACTATGGAAAATCCTCATCACCGCAAAGATGTGAGACTGGTCACAACTGAATCAGGTGCAATTAAACTTACAGGTAAGCCACAGTACACAGGTTATAAAGAGTTTCATTCATCATTGTATGCAGTGTCACTGAAAAAAAAGATTGTTAAACTGGACAAGCCAGTATTCATTGGTATGGCAATTCTTGAGTTATCAAAATTGTTGATGCTTGAATTTTATTATGATTACTTCAAACCAAAATATCCTGAGTGTCGATTGTTATACACTGACACTGACTCTATGATCATTGATGTGTGTACTGAAGACTTTTATGAAGACATGAAAACAGAGTTACACATGTATGACACGTCTGACTACCCTAAAGATCATCCACTGTTTAGCACACAAAACAAGAAAGTGCCTGGTAAGTTTAAAGATGAACTAAATGGTGTGCCAATAGTTGAGTACGTTGGACTGAGATCAAAAATGTGACCTGTTCCCACGAAAGGGACCTTAAGTCGCTTTTGGCCGAATGGAGCTACAGGCCGAAAAAAGTGCAGGGGGTCATCTTGGGTCAGTTCGAGTTATCAACTTTAAATGCATGTTTCTCGCTTAGTAACAGGTCTACAACAATAGTTTTTGCATCAAATTAATTTGTATTGCTAGTAGATTGTAATGGTGTAAATATCTCAAAACTCAAAATTTCCGACTTATGGTCCCTTTCGTGGGAACAGGTCACAAATGTATTCTATACTGCATCAAAAGGGAAGTCAGTCAAAAGCCAAAGGAATTAAAAAAACAGCAATAAAAAATAAAAACATTCGTCATGAACATTACAAGCAAGTGTTAGATGGTGCATTAATGCCTGATTATCCAAACAAGTCACTGAGATCAAACAAACATAATCTTGAAATGATTCAAACACACAAAAAGTCACTTGCAGTTGGGGACACGAAACGTGTGTTTCATACTAAGGAAAAAGCTTATGCATCTGGTCATTACAGGCTCAAGTTATCTGAAGAAATAGCTGATGAACTGGTTGATGAATTAATTAATGAGTTAGTTACTGAAATGAGTAACGGTGTCTGGGAGAATAATCTGTAATTCTTCTCTGACAAATGCCCTTTGGGGTGCAGGGTCATACAGATAATATATTGTTGCGTCAGCACCAGGAATTATTTTTTTTATATTGTGTACAGACGTTGACCAGATGGGGTCTGTCGCCCTGCGTCTGTCGTCGTTCTCAGCCTCACCTGGTTGATATAAATATCTCACCTGTTTAGTAAATAAACTTGTGTCTGGTGCGGGGGTTGGTCCTGTTTTTGGTTCTGTAATTGTTTTCAATTTAATAGCATCAGCTGGCTTAGGATGACCTTCATTGTTCATTGCTTTTATCACATGTGGTAATCTCTTAACCCACTCAGTGTTCCGGGTGTCATGCATGAGTTCCTTAGAATACTGATAGCTGAAAAGTCTTTCTGATAACTGTTTGTTAAAGTTCTCTACAATTGCCTGTGATCTGTGCACACCTGGAATGCCTTGTCTGACCAGTACGCCATGCTTCGCAAATAACTGATTAACTGCGCCCTTAAATTCAGATCCGTCATCAACCTGCACTAGTCTGGGGTATCTTAAAGGGCCTCGACTATATATTTTTGATAATGCTGTAGCAACAGTGGTAGCTGTTTTGTCAGATATGGGTTCAGCGTCTTTATATCTTGAAGCAATGTCTACAACAGTCAGTGCATACTTGTATCGTTTCTTTCTTATTGTGTCATGTGGTAGGAACAAAATGTCCATTTGGTGCATGTTATTTGGTGATGTGTTTTCAAAATGGGGTCTAGATATCTTTCTTGGAGCAGGGAGATATATCTGCCAAATTGCCTGTCTCTGTAACCATTGTTTGACTTGATTGAGTGTTATATCTCCACCCACAGCAGCATGTAATTTCTGAATAGCTGTTGCTCCTTTCCAATACCCTGATGGGGAGTAATATATTTTCGATAGTTTATTTCGGCTGCCATTTTTTCTAGCAATATAAAGTCCAGTAAAATAAACAAATGTCATTCCCACTAGAACAAAGATTATCTCCCCATTTCTTTGTTGTGAGCTTGGTTTGTAATAGTCACTTAGTTTTGGTTTCGGTATAGACATGTCTTCACCTGTGACAAGAAAATATTCCCTGATTGCTTCGTCTGTATTTGAAAACGTATGTTGTGCGTGACCTTCTAGCCTCAGTTTTTCATTGATGAAATCAAGTTTCTCAATTCTTTGTTTTTCATACGCCTGTTCTGCCTGTGCTAATTTTTCTGACGCTTCATTATGACGCTTCAATTCTTCTGCAGATTCCTCTCTACCCATTTTTGAAAAGAGATAATTAGAGCCACTGAATGCGAGGGCATTAACAACTGCCCCACCAATCATAATAGCTATCGTCGCCATATTTATTTTATTTACATAGAAACATTTTCGGGAATAATTCCCTGCTTGACAAGAAAATCTTTTGTCGCAATCGACGCTGTTACAACTACAATTAGCTTAGCGCTGTCTTCGAAATCTAATCTACTCAGGTCTGCTGATTTCATTTTGAGTAGACTTTTTCCTAGCATAGAATACGCTACTGCTAATCCACTGATTACGGCAGAGTGATACACAAGGTTCATTATGTTCTTTGCGTCATTCATTTTCTAATACAAGAAAAATTAAAATAATATTTTTATTTACTGCATATAAAATGGGTCAATGGCTTTGGGTGTTACTGGTAATGTGGCGACTTCTGGTTTTGTTTTTGGAGTGTCTGATTTTTTGGTCACTGTACGAGTCTGTGGTTTGTATTTTTTGTATCATTGATAACCTACGTAACCAAATCCGACAACAAATCCGGCAATTATATATTTTGTTGTTTGAGGTTCAGGGTCAGACTTAGTTGTTTGTCTCTCACTTTGATGAGGGTGTGACGGTATTGACACAGGTCCTGACGGTCCTGACGGTGGATCAGTTACACGAGTCTTTTCTGTTTGTGCTTGAAGCTGTAATTTTTTTTGCCTGTTCCATTCGGCTAATCTTTTTCCTGCATCAACGCGGCCTGGACTTTTAGCCTTAGTCACAGTTTGAACCTGTGTCAAAACAGGGTCAGGGTTCGGTTGTGGAGTCGTCTGGGTTTCGTCCATTTTCTTCTGCAGTAAAATTTATTTTCGAAAAATCAATATGACTCCCGGTAACAAGCAATGTTACAACAGGTGCAAGGTAATTTCCAAACTTGTAAAACATGACACATGCTAATTTGCCAATTGAACTTGAAACAATAGGATTGCTTTCAAGGTCGTGTGATAAACTGTCACTATCCACAGGTAGAAAGTGACTCACTGCTTTTGTGTATAGGCATACAAGAGATCGACTCAAATCACGAGTCATTAGTGAAGCGATGTGGTTTTCATATTTCGAATGAAGCTTGATTGGTTCGTCAGCGGTTAGAGATTCAATATCGTCTGTCATGTATTGTTTTCCGAGATAAGCCTTTGACTTTCCAGAAACAATTACAGACAAAAGACGCTGTTTCTTAGAGTCTAAGTCTTTGTTTTCTACAGCATTGATATCATTCAATAGAAGGAGTTCGTCTTGGTTCATTTTATTATAATATAAAAAATATTAACGTTAACTCTGCTGGCTCACCTTGTGTAATACCACTTTATTAACTGTAACACTGTCAATATAAACATTTAGTTTGCGTAGTTGTTTAAATATGCTATAACAAACTTCCCCTAACCAACCATAGTTGGTATCATCAACTTTAAAAGTAGGTGTCTTTAAATCAACTGTCATGCGCTCCACATCTGGAAGCTCATCGACATAATCCAAAGTCACACTATATGTAGCATATATTTCTGATGGTGCTGAAAGGCTTATGTTAGTCTGTTTGGGTGATGTTATTAAATCAGTAAAGTGCATAACATCTTTGAAGCAGTGTGTGAGATCAAGCACTTGTATGATTTGTCTGTCATTTTTTTTATTGGACAAACAAAAGAATAAATTAATTTACTAACCCATAACCTGTGGGCTGATCTGTCTTTAAAATGAGCTTTAGATGCTTAGTTGATTTCAGTTTATTTTTTACATCATCACGTTCATGTTTATTTGGTATGACATCATTTTCTCTGAGACAGTCTTCAAAGCTGTCACGATCCTTACAGTAAAACAAACAAATAAACTTTAACTGTTCTCGAAAATCTTTCAGTACAGCATTATATTTCTGAGTGAGAATCCATACACTGATGTTTGCGTGTCTGCCACTGAAAGCAAGTTCTGCTAGAGTGTTTCTCTTTTTGACAATGTCTTTCTCTGCAGAGCAGTCATCAACAATAAACAATGTTGTCTGTCCTTCAAATTGCTTGTAAAAATATTGTAGGTAGTCATTCAGTTTTTTCTCAGGGTCAACTAAGTATATGTTACTGTCAGTCCAAATAAATAAACGGTTGTGATAAGCTTTGTTGTGTTTGATTGTAGGACAAAATATTACAATGTTTTCAAAGTGGTGTATGTATCTTGTTTGTAAGAGGTTAAGAACAAATTCAGTTTTCCCACACCCTGTGGCGCCACAAAACAATCCACAGTGTGGGTCAAGGGTCATCAAGCTCTGGTTCATTTTAATACACAATATAATTTTAATATATGTGTCCACTCAGTCTACTGTCTTGTATATTGAGTTGTGCGTCATAAATCAAATACAAATATATGTTTATGGCTGCAGCAGTTTCAACCTTTTTTTGTATCTGAATTGTTATTCCATCACTGCCGTTCTCAACAGTTCGTCCTGACCCATGAAGGTAATCATCGTCTGTACTGCGAAGGTCTAACCACAGTGCATATTTGTTTGTAAGGTATTGACCAATTCTTACGTCATACAGATGTAAATCTTTACACACTATGTTTGCAGGTTTATCTCTAATCCTTCCACCCGCAAAAAACTTTGTGATCTCATCGTAGTGTTGATAAGGCAGCATTCCTGAAGCATACACTTGATTAGGACGGCCTTCAATTGTACAGGACAAATGTGTAATCTTAGGATTGTAGAATTTTTCTGAATCTCTTTTGTACGGACTCACCGGTTCAATAAACAACATAAGAATACCTTTCAGTGACCTGGCAGGCGTGTTCAAGTTTATATTCCACATTGGGTCGCTTTTGTCTTTGGGTATTAAACTATGTCTAATCACACGGTCATAATAAATTGGAAGTCTTGACTGGTACTGATTTTGAATGAGTCTGGCTAGTTCAGTATGTGTGACAATTTCATATTCCAAAGAAATGTTAGAGATCTTATATGTTGCATCTGTGGCAGATGATTTTATAACTTTAGAGTAGTCATTGAAAGTTAGTTCAAAGCTCAGACGGTCATTCAGTGCCCCTTGATAATAAGGCAAATGAGCTGTTAGGATTTCAAACTCAAGTGGAATGTAAAATCTGGTTCCATATGTTTCTGCTAATATAACGTCCTGGGCTGCTGACGTTGATTTATCTATTGCATTGATTCGAAGTTTACCAACATTATCAGATTGTATGCCTTGGTAAATACGGTCCTCTCGTTCTTCTCTTGTGAGCCAAAGGTCTTTGTAACAGTAGAATACATCGGAGTCATCAAGACTAAACACTTCCTGTCCTTCAAGTTTTACTTTAATAGTTCTAACAATTGCTCTGCCAAGATTGTCAACTAGTGTTCTGTTTACATCTGCGTCTGATGATAGTTCAATATTAAATGCTAGGCGAGCAGTGCCAGGAACAATAACGTCACTGGGACCTAGGTTTGGAAACTTGACTGTAAGTGTTTGATTCTGGTCTATGGTACTTGGATTGTTTGTGATGACGATTGATTGTCTTATGCCCTTAACACCCAGAGGCTCACGTAGTTTTCTGTATGGGTCTAACTTTGATCCGTAAGACTGTGTCATTTTTATTATGCACAATAAAAAATAATAAATTAATAAAACAATGGCCGCAGGAGGATTTAATCATGAAGATTTTGAAATGGATGACACGTATGATTTTGGTAATACAACAGATATGACAGATATGGCAGATATGACTGGTACAAGAAATATTTACAGTTTACGTCACGAACTTTTAGAAACCAAAGTGAACTCATTTTATGATCATGTTGGTGGCCGCCCAGACAACGTAGATCCGAATCAGTTTGAACTTGATGGCAAGGGTCATTTATATTTAAATACTGTTGACAAAGGAAAAGTACTATTGACTAACAAAAAAGACCCTAGTAGGTTTAGGGCTTTAAGTACAATAAAAAATGAAGGTGGTGTTGGTGCCTTGCGCCAACTTGGTATCGGAGGGTCTCCTGTCACGCCGCTTGCGCCTAGACTGGCTAGTGTTCTTCACGACACGCAAACAAAGTTGCCAACAGGGCAACAAATTGAAATGGCACCAGTAACAAGCCTACCAGAAATAGCAAACACAGTGATACAAGAAACTTCGTTTACTGAAGGGCAAATAAATGACGCTTTGTAAACAATAAATGATCCACCTTTGTCAATGCGGGAGATAATTGGTTTGGATAAATCACTGCAGACAATAAGAGGTGAGATGGTAAACAATGTTGCCAAACTGGGTGAGCTTGATAAACACATAGAACGTGAAAAAGATTGATTGATTGATTGATTGTACATTGCTTAACGTCCCGACAGCAACAAGGCTTTCTCAGGACGTGCCTGCACTGCTTGTGAAAAAAAATAAATAAACAGAACACTGAATGCATGTCGCCAGCCGGTCAAATACGTTAAATAAACCCAACACATGGGGCGAAATAAAGCTAAGACCATCTAGCAACACACATCCAATATCAAGAGCTACAGGCAGTGCAGACAGTAGGGAGAGTTTTAAAAAGGCAAATACAGGTGAATGGACCTCGGGTAAACAGAAACACATGCCCCAGAATAGAGAGAAAAACCCACCCTGTGGGGCTGAACAGGGTGACCCTGGGAACTAAAAAATACCTAACCCCACCCAAGTCCCCCAGGGCAGACCCGGGTGGGGGACGTGAAAAAGAAAAACTGGCTACCGCAGACACAGAAATGAAAGAAAGAATACAACACAGATTAAATGATTTGCAGATAGAAAGATCAGGACGGTTAGAAACAATTAGTATTGGAAGACAAAAACTAAAATCACAGGTCAGCTATCCATGAAATGTTCTACACAGTAAAATGGTTTAATGTTACAAATCATACAGATTATTATATAGATGGATCTTTTATTGCTAATTTAAAGAGAGTTAATGTTTTACGAGCTGGGTATTATGACTTTTGTACTTTAGCTGAATGGCTACAAAATGAATTTAAAATTAAAGCAACTTTAAATCCGGCTAACTTACTTGTTGTATTAGATTTTCCAAAAGATACTGAGTATTCATTATCATTAAGTCTTATAAAATTACTTGGGTTTATGGGTAATGTAACTTCTTTTCCAGATGAAGATTGGACAAAATGGTCAAGTCCAGACAGGCAACTACTACTAAAACCAAAAAAAGAAAAAATAATTGGAAGATATCCTGTTCATTTGTCAGTACACACAGTGCTAAATGTTTATTTGAAAGAACTGAACACAACTGAGAATGTTCACAATGGAAAGCCTTCAACTTTGTTGAGATGCTTACCAACTGGCACTGCTCCGTATTGTGAAAGTGTGGTTGCTAGATTTCCTAATTTACAGTTTAAGAAATTAGGTTCTAGCTTCTTTGAGTCACTGTGTATATCTGTAACTAATCAAGATGACAAACCAGTTGTTATGCATGATTTTAGTGTAGTGTTAGAAGTTAAATAATTTTATTTTTGTTTATAAAAATGAGTGGCCTTGGTCCAAAGCGAACAATCATACCAACTGCGTGTCCGGTAACAGAGTTGAAAGATTTGGCTGATGTACAGGATTTTGAGAAGGAGGGGGATGTTGGAGAAATATATGGTTTTGAACTTGATTCAAATGGCATGTACAAGAGGAAAGTAATTGTTGACATGAAAGATGGTGAAAGACAGATTCCTAAACTTGGACAGCTTCGTGATGTTACTGTACCTACTCCGCCTGTAAATAATGCGCCCTACAACTTAATACATGTGGGAAATAAGTGGGTAGTTTCACCTGTGCCTGTTCCACCACCCACAATTGACTGGGACATAAAGTTGGAATTTATTAGTCCTTATGTATACACTGATGATGAAGGCGCCTTAGTGTTTAGGAAGGTTGTTAACTCTGGGCCGCTTATTGTAAGCCTTGTTCCAAGTTTTGCCCCAGACAACAATAGCAGAGATAAACTGAAAGTTGAAAATTATGAGAGACGGCGGTATCTTCTTACAACTAGAAAGGGTAGATCAGATACTTCTGTTGTGTTTATGCCAGCAAGCTTAGTCGTGGCTAGAGAAGCGACAATAGTATTTGAAATTATCATGAAATCTGTAACTTCTGCAAAAGAGGCAAATATTGCACAGGGAATAAAACTTACATGGGATGAAACAGTATCAGAATCATCAAAGGTCTTTATTGCTATTACAAAAAATGTTGATGTTATTAATGTTTCGAGCAGTATTCCCGCTGTCAAGGTGGTGGTCGACAAAACAACTTTTGTTCGTCTAACTTACATAAACCTTGAACACATTGATCTTGTTGCATTTTATTATGCTAGCAAATTGTATACTTTTGAAGAGTTACAAAATGTAATTGATGATTAAATAAAAAATATTTGTCAATAAAAAAATATGGTAAAATTTTATCCAATACTACCGACGCTTGAGCCGACTGAATCAATTGCAACGACTAAAACAACGCTTGCGCCTGATCCGCATGCGACAGCTGTGCCAATTGCATCAGATAAAACAT
Organism: Semisulcospira habei; assembly: GCA_036245525.1. Classification (NCBI taxonomy): domain Eukaryota; kingdom Metazoa; phylum Mollusca; class Gastropoda; family Semisulcospiridae; genus Semisulcospira; species Semisulcospira habei. Next base: position 212,180,765 of record BTPG01000006.1, read on the forward strand.
TACAGGCAGACGCATTTCGTTTAATGAATATTACAGAAGCAATTAAATATTTGGAAAGTGAAGAGGCGAGGTACTCCAGATGTAAGAGACGGTATCAGACCGTTTTTAATTCTGTTCAGAACACTTCTATGGCTATTGGTGCAGTTTCAGCTGGATGTTCTGTAGGAGGTATTGTTCTGTTTGCCACGGGAATTGGAAGTTTGGCTGGAATAGCAGTTGAGGGTGTTAGCGTTGCTACATGCCTGGCTTGCTTTGGTTTGGAGGCCTTGAACAAAAGATTTCACACGAAATTACAGAAACATGAAGCATTGAGTACGCTTGCTGGTGCAAAGCTGAGCAGTATGAAACTTATTATCAGTAAGGCATTGAATGATAATTTTATTGATGACGAAGAATTTAAGCGAGTCCAGGATGATTTAAATAATTACAAAAAACAGAAGTCTGAAATACAAAATAAAATGCGTAGTCAATCTCCTGTGAATGTTGAAGAGCTAAAAGCCAGTTTTTTAGAGATGGGGAAACAGATCGGTGTTCAGGAAACCACAGAAAAACTACACAATCTTTTAAACAAATAAAAATCAGATTTGGTAATCAATCAATATTTTTGTCATATGCTTCGCAGAGAGATGACACGTCATTTACACCACTTGTGCCTGATTGTTTAGCCCCATCTGCACCACCGCCAGAGTACTACTGAGAAAAAAAAGTTTTTTTATTGTCCTTGTATCTTGTCAAATCTGACCGAGTAAGTTGTGACTTGAGTCAAGTTGTTGTAAGAACTTAGGGTAAGTACTTGTAAGAACTTAGGGTAAGTAATTAATAAGTTCTTATGGCAACACACTTAAAGGTTACCTCTGCAGGTTCCTAAAAGTTAGTTGCAACTTGTTAATAAGTATTAAGTTTCACTTGGCATCACTTGATCAGGTAAATGATTAGGTGTTTACAGAGACAATAGTTATAGAGAGATACAATATGAGTCCCGATAGATAATTAGATCAATAAAGCCGCATCAGTCATGCTCGTCAGTTTTAAAAATCAAAGGGTTGATTGGGTAATAACGGGGGCGTAATGAGGTAAAAAATTTGATATTAAAAATAACGTAATTTAATGACTGATGCGGCTTTATTGAATTCATTGTCTATCGGGACTCATATTGTATCTCTCTGCCCCTGCAGTAGATACAAAAATCTCCACTCCCTCCTCTGCCACCCTTAAAAAAGACGCTCATCCCCCCCCTCCCACCCACCCCACCTCAAACAAGATAAACGCCAAACAAACCAACAACAACAAAGAGTCCTTGCAAGAAAAGCTGAACTAGGCATTGTCTCTAGTCTCTCATGTCATTACACGTGAATCAAACCAAACTATTCCATCTGGACCAATGGCAGACTGCCAAGTATGTACAATGCAGAGAAGAACCAGACGGAGAAAGAACCTGTCTTCAAACCAAATGACGGACTTTTTATCCAACTGCCATACCAACCTGGAATGTCGGCAGTATCTCTCAGCAGTTCAAACAGCGTGGTCAGCGTCTGTGGTTGGAAGGATCGTGGGCAGCTGGCGATGGCTGTAGCCAGCCCATCCAACAGCAGGTACCACACGTGCAGCACCCCTGACCCCCGGTCCAACTCCGACAGACTTGGGGGTGATATAAGCAGAGAGGCCGGGCCGTCTCTACCGTCATTTTCACCCTCTTTCTCTGGAGAGAGAGAAACGGAAACAAAAATGACAACGTATTCTGGCAACACCTACCGCTGTCTTCTCCATGTTGAGTTAATCCGCAGTTGTTGTCATTAAACAACATAAAGAGCAAAGAAAGCTGTTGCAGGATACAAACTGGTTCCAAACCCATCTAACCCAAGGCAATATTACATAACAACTGTGTACCGTCGCAGGAGATGGATTGATCATGATAACTCAAGGGTAGTGCCAAATTAGCTTGGCGCCAACAGGCACCAAGCTAATCTAGCACTATCCTTGAATTATCATGGTTGACACATCTCATGTGTGTTGGGGCTAAATGGGTTCACTCAAGACTATGCAAGAAAGGCATCCCAGTAAACAGAGGCATCCCAGTAAACAGAGGCATCCCAGTAAACAGAGACATCACATCACAGTAAACAGAGGCATCACATCACAGTAAACAGAGCCATCCCAGTAAACAGAGGCATCACAGTTAGCAGAGGAATCCCATCACAGTAAACAGAGGCATCACAGTAAACAGAGGCATCACAGTAAACAGAGGCATCACAGTAAACAGAGGCATGCCAGTAAACAAAGACATCACATCCCAGTAAACAGAGTCATCCCAGTAAACAGAGGCATCCCAGTTAGCAGAGGCATCACATCACAGTAAACAGAGGCATCCCAGTAAACAGAGACATCACATCACAGTAAACAGAGGCATCCCAGTAAACAGAGGCATCCCAGTAAACAGAGGCATCCCATCACAGTAAACAGAGGCATCCCTGTAAACAGAGGCACCCCAGTAAACAGAGGCATCACAGTTAGCAGAGGCATCACAGTAAACAGAGGCATCCCAGTAAACAGAGACATCCCAGTAAACAGAGGCATCCCATCCCAGTAAACAGAGGCATCCCATCACAGTAAACAGAGGCATCCCAGTAAACAGAGGCATCACGTCACAGTAAACAGAGGCATCACACCACAGTAAACAGAGGCATCCCAGTAAACAGAGGCATCACATCACAGTAAACAGGGGCATCACATCACAGTAAACAGAGGCATCACATCACAGTAAGCAGAGGCACCCCAGTAAACAGAGGCATCGCAGTAAACAGAGGCATCACAGTAAACAGAGGCATCACAGTAAACAGAGGCATCCCAGTAAACAGAGGCATCACATCCCAGTAAACAGAGGCATCACAGTAAATAGAGGCATCACAGTAAACGGAAGCATCACAGTAAACAGATCTTTTCTCTCCCCACCTTCAGTGACAGCTGCGTCCAACATGCCAGAATCCACAGACGTAATACTGTGACTGTCCGCACGCTGGTCTCCCTTGGCCGAGAGGTGAGAGTGGCCGTCCCTGGCGCGGGTGTAGGTGGCAGAGAGAAAGGCGTGGTCGAGGGGTGCGATATCCATGTGGGGTATCGTGGGATCCACCATGCGTAGACTGGGGCCTTGCTCGATCCTGTCGTCAGAAAGCACATTTGTCCTAGTCAAGCAAATTATCCACTTAACCTGCAGGGCTGACACGAAGACGAGGAAGTTCATGTTTGATAATACTTTCAAAGTCTCTCTCTGTGTGTGTGTGTGTGTGTGTGTGTGTGTGTGTGTGTGTGTGTGTGTGTGTGTGTGTGTGTGTAGTAATAATAATAATAATAATAATAATAAATTTATTTCAGTTTTTGCAGGCCATCTGGCCCATATGAACACAAAATACAATTTACAACCAGAAAATACAGGAAGGTGGTTGTAAAACACACTCATATAGCATTACATCAGCGCACATAAATAAACAAAAAACAAGAAAAGTTCAAAGCAAATCCCTCTAATTCCTTAATTTAAGGCAACCTGAAATATACATAGCAACTTTAAAAACCAGTTTATCATGTAGGTTTCCACACAGCAGCTGAACTTTAAGATCGGATGGGAATCTGTAGTAAAACAGTGGAATGTACTTTTTACGTAAAGGGGAATATTTTGGACACTCGAACAGAAAATGACACAAATCTTCAGCCTTATGCCAATCACATGAATTACATTCTGGATTAGTGATGGGTTTTCCAAATCTGGATACTCCGTTTAAAGGTAAACGGTTACATCTAAGTAAACATATTGCCCGCCTGAGTTCACAAGAGTTCAGCTGCCCTATGTAACTGGCTCTACGTATTTCTGGGTGGTAATGAGAGTATTCTGTGTTTGAGGAAAGGGATGCATGCCAGTCCTGTCGGAAACAATCCATCAGCCGATCTTTGAATATCTGAATGAACAGAGGAGTGTTTCCAACTGACTGCATTTCCCATACATACCCAAACCCGTGCATACACAATAGAGTCTTTATTTGCGTAGCCCAGTTCGATCTACCTGAAGCATCATGCATACATAACATCGTGTAACACTGTCTTGGGTATCTGTTTTCTGACATGGTAAGAAGTCTGCACCAGTACTTCACCATTCGAACATAGGCATCAATATACATAGGGAATCTTCCACACTCACCCAGCGCAATATTGTTTTTTACATCTCTTCCAACACCAAGGACCATTTTACAAACCTTTATATGAACCTGCTCAATTACATCATGTCTCTGGAAACCCCAAACCTCTGACCCGTATAGCACAATGGGTTTAATCTTGACATCAAAAATGTGAAAAACAGTGTCAGCTGGCAAGTTTTGTAATTTAAAGTATAGTCTTTTGATACCTGCAACTGCTCTCCTGGCTTTTCCAGCTAAGTTTTCTACACATCTAGCCCAGTTCAGAGTAGAGGAAAATATCACACCAAGGTAAGTATAACTGGACTCGACTTGAATCTGCTTGTCAGCATAAAACCATTTTTCACAATTTTTCACAAAACCTCCATTTTTGAAGACCACCACTTTTGTCTTGTCCATGTTCACAGTGAGACCCCATTTTTTACAGTATTTTTCTAAACAATTAATTTTCTTTTGGAGATCTGCTACAGAGTCAGAGACAATGGCTATATATCATCAGCATACATAAGAAGGAAAATACCCAGTGGGTCTGCAAAAATATCAATGCCACGTGCACCGCACGATGATATTTCTGTCTCAAATTCTGAAAGAAAGATAGAAAACAGCAGTGGGCTCAACACACAACCTTGTCGCACCCCTGACATGCAATCAAAGTAGTCGGTAACTTTGGTTCCAACCCTTACAGCAGCTTTTACATGTTTGTACATACTCTCAAGTGTCTGAAGCAACTTTCCATGAACTCCTTTACGTAACAAGAGATACAACAGTTTTGTCCTGTGCACACTGTCGTAAGCTTTAGAAAAATCTACGTACATGGTGTAAAAACGGCCACCCTGCTTGCTAAGATACTTTTGCACTAGTGCCTGTAAGCAAAAAATGTTGTCTATAGTACTGTACCCTTTACGGAAGCCAGCTTGAGCCTCAGGAATACAATCATTCTCTTCACAAAAACGCACCAACCTGTTGTTAATGACAAAACTGTACAACTTACTGATAACGTTCAGAAGAGAAATTCCTCTGTAGTTGTCAACATTTCTAGGGTTACCCTTTTTGTGTAGTGGAAATATCACAGCCATGGTCCAGCTTTCAGGGTATTCCGCACTTTGAAACACACGATTGAACAAAGGATGCAGAAATTTCACAAGGATCTCACCTGCATGATGAAAAAGGTCAGTGGGCAAGCCATCAGGGCCTGATGCTTTCCCTTTCTTCATGCTATTAATAGCACTGCGAATTTCATCCTGTGTGATTTCCTCGTCAAATTTTGCATTATGACAACCATCACAATCATCAGATATATGGTCATTCAAAACACCCTCGGCCTGTCTGCTGAAACCTGAATCATCAACATTCTGATCCACATTTAGCAAATTACGAAAATAATCATACCACACGCGTGGTGAAATGACATCAGAACTCAACTTTTTAACGCCAGTCAGAGACTTTATTTTTTGCCAAAATGTTCTTGAGTTTGCATCATTACATGCATCGTTGAGCTCATTCAAAACCCGTGCGTTGTACTCTACTTGTTTTGTTTTACACAACTTCTTAAATTCTTTCTTCATGTCAAGATACTTCCCTAAGTCGTCATGTGTGTTTGTGTGTCTGAACTGCTTCAACTGTATGTACTTGTTTTGTTTTGCTAACTCGCAGTCCGAGTCCCACCACGGCGGCTGTGCACGGGATTCACCTACCTTCTTACCTGACCTCATTTTGACAGCTGCCTTCTGAATGAATGCTACAAAACAGGCCGACCCTTCTTCTACACTCGAGTCAAGCGCTGACAAAAAGTGTTGAAACTGAGTCTCCTGATTATCTTCAATGTATGCACAAAAGGATTCAGCGTAGTTTTCTTTCCAAACAAATTTAACCCCTTCCTCTAGTATTATATCATTATTTAAATCATCATCATCACATGAATAAACAGACTGAATAGAAGTAAACGTGGTTACAATGGGGAAATGGTCTGACTCACACCTGTCTGCAACAAACATATCGGTCACTAGGTCAAACACGGATTTAGAGCAAATACAGTAGTCCACCACACTTTTGCCTCTGTTGGCCACGCACGTAATTTCTCCCTCACTGTCACCTTTCGTTCTGCCATTGACAATAAACAAACAGTACTCTTGACATAGTTCTATCAGTTTCCGACCAAAACTGTTTACGCCAATATCTTTTGACCTCCGTGGGCTTTGTGGTACATCCTCTAGCAGATCTGTTAATTCCAGTAAAGGCTGCACGTGTGTATTGTCATCAATAAAATCAGTATCAGACAGACCGGCAGTGCGGGCGTTAAAATCGCCACATAATAGCCAAGGCAGCTCAGGGTGAGCACGTAACACTTGAGACATGTAGTTTTCTAACACTTCAAAACCATCAACGTTATCTTCACCATATACAACAGAATGCTCTGGAGCCACATACACAAATGCTGCCAGAACATCAGATGCAGAATTCAAAACAGACTTACCGATCTTTAGAAACACAATATCCTCAGCTGCCTGCATTAAACGCAACACATGACAGGCTATAGATTTATGTACACACACGGCCACGCCCCCTTTTAACTTTTGTGTACGTGGTGAAAAAAACACCTGATACTCTGGAAAGGTATCCTCTATAACATTTTGCTTACACGACCAGATCTCTGAAAATGCAAAAATTTGACACTTTTCACAGAACTGCCTAAAAGAAACACTTTTCAGCTTATTTACAAGACCTTGGATATTCCATGCCATGATGCGAAACATAGAGCTACCACTTTTATCACTACCACTTTCATCATCACAGTGTGTGGGTGTGGGTTTGAGTATGGGCACTTGAGCGCATGTGTGTGCAGGTAAGTCGTCCTTTGAAGACACATGGTGGGGGTCCTGTGGGTCTGAATGAGGGACGGGCTGTCTTCTCCTGGTTGCTGGGTCAACATGCCGGCCTGCCCCTCATTTCTGCCCCCTGCGCTCCACAGGCCTCTGGGTAGCAGCGTCGTATGCGTGGGTCTTTCCCTCAACAACGAGGGAGTCGAAGCGGAGGAAGGCCTTCTTCCCCGCCTGCTTGGCCTCCTTGAGGAAGGGTAGCAGCTTGCGGCGCACGTCCCTCACCCGAGGGGTAAAGTCCTCAGAGATGAAGACCCGGGACTTGTTCTCCTTCAGCGTTCTTCGCTCAAACAGGATCCGCTCCTTGTCTTTGTACTTGTTGAAGCACACGATGATGGGGTGGGGCGCCTTGCCCCCCTTCAGACGATGGGCACGCTCCACCTCGATCTCCTCCTCTATGCCCATCTCGTCCTTCAACATTGACTTGACAGCTTTCTCACAGTCCGCCCAAGTCTCTGAGCGCCCCTGGGGGTGGGGGATTCCGTGAAAGATCAGATTCTTGCGTCTGCTCCGCCCCTCCAAATCATCCAGCTTATCCTCCAGCTGCGTAACTTTCTCCTTCAACTCTTTGTTTTCTTTCATCACCGCAGTAAAGTCACTCTGAATTTTGTCCATTTGCACCTGCATTGTAGCTTTCATACTGTCCATCTTTTTGTCCATCACATTCAACATTTTAAACACATCAGCAATGGTCGGCTCAGACACTGCGTTTGCCTCACCCCCGGGCGACTGGTTGTCTTGGTTCCCCTGGCATGTCAAAAGAGTCTGTCGTTTCGGTGGGCCTGGGTTCGCTTCGACATCGCCACACCGGAGCAGAAAGCCGACCAAAAACACGAGAATGACTGCCACCGGTCCGCTGACACTGACAGTGCGGTAACGTAGGGCTGCCTTCCTCTGTGCTTTGCGAGCCATGAAGTTTTGAAAAGTCCAGTAAAAGGTACCGCAAATGGCACAAAAAGCTACCGAACTGATCGGCATGATGAGCTGAATCACCCTGTCGTTGTTCTAAAGTCACTCATTAAGTAATTATGTTGCAAAATGCTAAAAATGTGCGGAGCTGCTCTTCAACTGTGTGACGTCGATCGTGAGCACAACTCACCCTGTGTGTGTGTGCATGCATGTGTGTGCATGTGAGAAATATAGTAGTGTTGACTGTGAGTGAATGTTGCCATCACATGTATGTTGACAGCTTGTTTCGACAAAGGCATCTTAAACACCATTAACCAATTTAGCCCTAACGCACCACAGCAGGAGATGGACTGCCCATGATAACTTAAGTGATGGTACCACCCTTGAATTATCATAGTTGATCCATCTCCTGCAACTGTACATAGTTGTTAGGTGACACCTGTAATATTTGGGAAATGCAGTCCTGGGTTCAAAGAAAGCCCAGTGGGGGATGGAGCAGACATGATAGCTCCAGGGTTGTCAGATAAGTGTGACACCTAGGAAGCTGATCTGGTACTACCCTTGAACTGTCATGGCCGAATCATCTCCACAGTCCTCATACACACGTGCCCAGGTTATGACAGCCTTCATAGTTTACACAGAACTCATACACATGTGCCCAACAGCCTACATAGTTTACACAGTCCTCATACACACCTGCCCAGGTTATGACAGCCTACATAGTTTACACAGAGCTCATACACATGTGCCCAACAGCCTACATAGTTTACACAGTCCTCATACACACCTGCCCAGGTTATGACAGCCTTCATAGTTTACACTGTCCTCATACACACGTGCCCGACAGCCTACATAGTTTACACCGTCTCATACACACGTGCACGACAGCCTTCATAGTTTACACATTCCTCATACACACATGCCCAGGTTATGACAGCCTACATAGTTTACACAGTCCTCATACACACGTGCCCAGGTTATGACAGCCTTCATAGTTTACACAGTGCTCATACACAAGTGCCCAGGTTATGACAGCCTTCATAGTTTACACAGTCCTCATACACACGTGCCCAGGTTATGACAGCCTTCATAGTTTACACAGTGCTCATACACACGTGCACGACAGCCTTCATAGTTTACACAGTGCTCATACACACGTGCCCAGGTTATGCACGGCGATTTCTCTCTGCGGGCTTTGGCCCACTTAGTTTCAGTGGCTACGCGTATGTGCGAGCTAACCTGCCATTTGCCCACGCGTGCAATGGAGCTGTGGCAGAAATTATTTGGAATAGCTAGGTTGCCATTTCCAGCAGTGTGCGCATGTGCTGAACTTGAGCCTCTTAGGGGAACGGTTACAGCACATTTGCTGGTCTTACAAACTGTTTAATTCGCTTCCAGTGTAAGTGCTGGAAATGAAATTAAAAGCTTGATAAAGGCAGACCATTTGCCTTTAAGATGAGAAAGATATTTGCGCTGTGAAAACCTGAGAAACTGGCTAAACCTTTACTTGTTTGCAAGAGGTATTTGTTTTTGTTTCTTTGTTCCTATTGTGCGTGCATGGCGGCATCTCGCTGTGGGCTTTGACCCACTTAGTTTCAACAGCTACGCGTGTGTGTGAGCGAGCTGTGGCAGAAATTGTTTGCAATAGCTAGGTTGCCATTTCCAGCAGTGTGTGTGTGTGCTGAACTTGAGCCTCTTAGGGAAAAGGTTACATCACAAATGCTGGTCATACCAAGTGTTTAATTTGCTTTCAGCGTAAGTGCACGAAATGAAATTATAAGCTTGATAAAGGCAGACCATTTGCCTTTAAGATGAGAAAGATATTTGTGCTGTGAAAACCTGAGAAACTGGCTAAACCTTTACTTGTTTGCAAGAGATATCCATTTTTGCTTCTTTGTTGCTACTGTGGCGCTTGCAGCCACCTGGAGTCTGGCAATGCGCTGGTCTTACCAAGTAGTTTATTCACGCTGGTCTTACCAAGTAGTTTATTCACTTCCAGTGTAAGTGCAGGAAATGAAATTATAACCTTGATAAGATGTTAGTGCTGTAAAAACCTGGAAAATTAGCTAAATCTTTAGTTGTTCGCAAGAGGTATCTGTATTTGCTTCTTTGTTGCTACTTTGGCCCTTGCAGCCGCCTGGAGTCTGGTGATGCCTGCGCTAGGCGGATCAGGTTACCGCTATCGGCAAACTAAGTGGGCTATGAGAAACTGCCGTGTATGACAGCCTTCATAGTTTACACAGTGCTCATACACACGTGCCCGACAGCCTACATAGTTTACACAATGCTCATACACACGTGCCCAGGTTATGACAGCCTTCATAGTTTACACAGTGGTCATACACACGTGCCCAGGTTATGACAGCCTACATAGTTTACACAGTGCTCATACACACGTGCCCAGGTTATGACAGCCTACATAGTTTACACAGCGCTCATACACACGTGCCCAGGTTATGACAGCCTTCATAGTTTACACAGTCCTCATACACACGTGCCCAGGTTATGACAGCCTACATAGTTTACACAGTCCTCATACACACGTGCCCAGGTTATGACAGCCTTCATAGTTTACACAGTGCTCATACACACGTGCCCGACAGCCTTCATAGTTTACACAATGCTCATACACACGTGCCCAGGTTATGACAGCCTTCATAGTTTACACAGTGCTCATACACACGTGCCCAGGTTATGACAGCCTACATAGTTTACACAGTCCTCATACACACGTGCCCAGGTTATGACAGCCTTCATTTACACAGTGCTCATACACACGTGCCCAGGTTATGACAGCCTACATAGTTTACACAGTCCTCATACACACGTGCCCAGGTTATGACAGCCTTCATAGTTTACACAGTGCTCATACACACGTGCCCAGGTTATGACAGCCTACATAGTTTACACAGTCCTCATACACACGTGCCCAGGTTATAACAGCCTTCATAGTTTACACAGTGCTCATACACACGTGCCCAGGTTATGACAGCCTACATAGTTTACACAGTCCTCATACACACGTGCCCAGGTTATGACAGCCTTCATAGTTTACACAGTGCTCATACACACGTGCCCAGGTTATGACAGCCTACATAGTTTACACAGTCCTCATACACACGTGCCCAGGTTATGACAGCCTTCATAGTTTACACAGTGCTCATACACACGTGCCCAGGTTATGACAGCCTACATAGTTTACACAGTCCTCATACACACGTGCCCAGGTTATGACAGCCTTCATAGTTTACACAGTGGTCATACACACGTGCCCAGGTTATGACAGCCTACATAGTTTACATGAGTGTACACACTGCTAGTGCATACATCAACCCTATATAGTGTACACACTGCTAGTGCATACATCAAGCCTACAGTTTGATCAGTGTCAGAGAGATACATTCAGGACCTTTTGACTCGGTGCCCAAGCAAGAGTTGTGCACTTGATCAATTCCTGCTTCGTTACTGAGAGCATGTGCAGACGAATTACTGCCAATATTAACCAGAATTCTGAATTCTTCCCTCGTGTCAGGTTGTGTTCCTGATCTTTTCAAGCAAGCACTTGTCATTCCTCTCCTCAAGAAGCCAAGTCTGGACAAGGAATACTTGACAAATTATCATCCAATTTTCCATTTTGCCTTTCCTTGCTAAACTTTTGGAGAAAGTTGTTCTTCAGCAGCTTCAAAAGCACTTGATTGACAATGGCTTGCTTGACATGTATCAGTCAGCATACAGGAAAAATCATTAACAAAGCAGGTATTGGCTAAAGTGCACAACTCTTGCTTGGGCACCAAGTCAAGATATCCTAAATGTCTCTCTCTCTGACACTGGTTCGAACTGAGAGAGGGGTGTATCTGCAAAGACAGGATTGGTACAGTCATCATCAGCAACACTATCCGTCAAAGTTACTTAGTGACCCAGTACATAACACAGACAAGTTACTTAGTGACCCAGTACATAACACAGACAAGTTACTTAGTGACCCAGTACATAACACAGACAAGTTACTTAGTGGCCCAGTACATAACACAGACAAGTTACTTAGTGACCCAGTACATAACACAGACAAGTTACTTAGTGACCCAGTACATAACACAGACAAGTTACTTAGTGGCCCAGTACATAACACAGACAAGTTACTTAGTGGCCCAGTACATAACACAGACAAGTTACTTAGTGACCCAGTACATAACACAGACAAGTTACTTAGTGACCCAGTACATAACACAGACAAGTTACTTAGTGGCCCAGTACATAACACAGACAAGTTACTTAGTGGCCCAGTACATAACACAGACAAGTTACTTAGTGGCCCAGTACATAACACAGACAAGTTACTTAGTGGCCCAGTACATAACACAGACAAGTTACTTAGTGGCCCAGTACATAACACAGACAAGTTACTTAGTGGCCCAGTACATAACACAGACAAGTTACTTAGTGACCCAGTACATAACACAGACAAGTTACTTAGTGGCCCAGTACATAACACAGACAAGTTACTTAGTGGCCCAGTACATAACACAGACAAGTTACTTAGTGACCCAGTACATAACACAGACAAGTTAGTGGCCCAGTACATAACGCAGACAAGTTACTAAGCTGAAAAAGAGTTAAGACCAGTTTTTTTGGTGGCAAAATGGCATCTCCTAAAATCAGGTCCTGAAATATATAAATATAAACAAAACCAATCAAGCTGTAATACAACGACAATGCCTCTACACACCTGAACGCGCCCTTGAAAGCGGGACACTGGGGCATGCGCCACATGGAGGCCAGGATGTGACTGCAGCGAGCCAGGTAACCCAGCGCAGGGATGCACAGGTTGTCCATACTCACCCCCCCCACGCACACGTCACTGCCAGAGTCCGACCCGTCGTCCTCGTAAACGTCCTCGAACATGCCTGTCATGAAAAGCTACACTCAGTCCAAAATGACATTGCACAATGTGTGTCAGTCAAGAATGGACTCCAGTGTGCTGGACTGCGATTTCAGGCCTAATGGCACTACCACACAGCTATAGTCTGAGCAGCCGTTCTCAGTCCTGGGGTCAGCTGCATGAGTGAACTTAGTCCTGCGCCAGCCACTAATCAAGGTGCTTTGCTATAGCGGGGGTAGTACAAGTGGCGCCATAGTGGGGTGAGTGTAGTGGCACTATAGCGGGGCGAGTGTTGTGGCGCTATAGCGGTGTTACGATTGTGGTTGTGTTGTCCTGTGAGAGCATACATGTGTTAATCGTAGGAAACGATCCGATCTTTATTTGAGCTATCATGGTTACGATTCACGTACCTTTTTAGTAAGATTTTCTTTCGTTCGTGCGTACAGCGGAATTCGCTTTGTTATTATACTAAGTTTAACCAGAAGCTTCTAGAAAAGTCACACGGAGAATAGCGGTCGATCTTTGTTTTTCTCAGATTCGCAGAGTATAAATTAGAACCTTCGAGCAGGTCGCGCTGTTTTGTGATCGCATACGTGTGTCGTCAGAAGAGTAAGAAACATTTCGCTACTTTGTTTTATAGACGAGTCATAGCTGTTTACTGTTCGCGTGAAGTTGGCAGCCAGTCAGTATAGTTTTTGAAAGATCATGAAAGTTCTGGAAGATTCCGACTAGGTCGTGAACTGCCTACCATACTTTTATGAGACGTCATTTTGCATTGGGATTTGGGGCTGAAATGAGTAGTCAAATTTTTATAGCCTATTGTAGTTATTCCTCGCGCTGGGACCATATGGCGTTGAGGCGCGTCCCCTGGGTGGTGGATAGGGGGTCCCTCGCGAGAGGGGTGCACCAAATGAAATAAGGTGCCGTGAACCAACATGGTCTAAGGGAAGGTGACCCCGACAGAAAACCCCTGGTCCTCCTAGTAAGGGGGTTGGGCATGGGGGTAGCTTCCCCACCCTACAAAAAAGGAAATAGCTACAAAAACGCCGACGAAAAGACAAACAGTAATTCCTTTCCTGGAGGAGGAAGGTTCTTCTACCAGAAGATTTATGACGTCCTGTGGTGAAAGCCGGAAGTCTTCGGAAGCCACAGGACCGAGCCGCCTCTCTCTATCCAGGGACACAACCATGGGCACATGGAGGCAGGCATTGTCATGGAATCCCCAGGGAAAGAGGAGAAGAGGTAAGCCGAGAAACTCCTGGTGTCGAGACCTCCAAGCAGACATCAAGAGAATGGGAACCACCTGGAGTAAAATCGAAGGAGAAGCACAGGACAGGAGTCGCTGGAGGTCTCTCGTCGATGGCCTATACCCGGGTAGGGGTGACAGGCGTAAGTAAGTAAGTAATTGTAGTTATTCCAGAAAATTCTTTCTTTATTAATATTTATGAGTTTCAGTTACGTGTTTCATTCTGATTGGTTGCGTTGTATGATTTTCTTGGATTATTCTGGAAATTGGTTGTACTATAAAAGATTGGTGCTAGGAAGCACGCATATACATTGTCTTGCATTGTCAGTTGTAGAGACACACAGTTTATCATAGGTACGTGGCCCGTATAGGGTGTACATTGTGAGAGACACAGCGTAACGGTGTGGTGTACGTTGTATGAGAAACATTGTGTCATCAGTGTGGACATTTGGAGAAGAGACTTTGTATCAGTATTGGTGCATTTGGAAATGCATTGTGTGGAGATCGCATCGCTGAATTAAAATATTGTTGGAACTGTTACTCCAGTATTGTCTACATCCTTAAGCCACATGCGACGGGTTGCAGCTGAATGAAGTTTATTTAAAAGAACCTTACGTGTGTGCGTCTGGTGTGTTTACCATACTACGACTACGACCCAACCACGTAACAAGCGGGGTGAGTGTAGTGGTGCTACAGCGGGGCGAGTGTTGTGGCGCTATAGCGGGGTGAGTGTTGTGGCGCTATAGCGGGGCGAGTGTAGTGGCGCTATAGCGGGGTGAGTATTGTGGCGCTATAGCGGGGCGAGTGTAGTGGCGCTATAGCGGGGTGAGTGTAGTGACGCTATAGCGGGGTGAGTGTTGTGGCGCTATAGCGGGGTGAGTGTAGTGACGCTATAGCGGGGTGAGTGTAGTGACGCTATAGCGGGGTGAGTGTAGTGACACTATAGCGGGGCGAGTGTTGTGGCACTATAGTGGCGCGAGTGTTGTGGCGCTATAGCGGGGCGAGTGTTGTGGCGCCATAGCGGGGTGAGTGTTGTGGCGCTATAGCGGGGCGAGTGTAGTGGCGCTATAGCGGGCCGAGTGTTGTGGCGCTGTAGCGGGGTGAGTGTAGTGGCGCTATAGCGGGGTGAGTGTAGTGGCGCTATAGCGGGGTGAGTGTAGTGGCGCTATAGCGGGGTGAGTGTAGTGGCGCTATAGCGGGGTGAGTGTTGTGGCGCTATAGCGGGGTGAGTGTAGTGGCGCTATAGCGGGGTGAGTGTTGTGGCGCTATAGCGGAGCACCTTGCTTAGTGGCTGGTGCATGACTAAGCTCCCTCACACAACAGATGCCTGTTCTCGAACCTGTGAAGTTGATAATCAGATAATCAGTTAGAAATGGCACTATGTGTATCAGTGCATGTTGCACAAACAAACACAGAACCGATGTAGCTACGTGTCGAAAGAGACAAGGTCAACAGTGGACGGCCGATGTAACATACATTGTCACTATGGCTGATGTAAGAGAACTTCGTACCACTACTGTCACCAATCACCCCTCACCTGGTACGTGTACGTATTTCACCCACCACCCCTCACCTGGTCGGTGTATGTATTTCACCCACCACCCCTCACCTGGTCTGTGTACGTATTTCACCCACCACCCCTCACCTAGTCCGTGTACGTATTTCACCCACTATCCCTCACCTGGTCCGTGTACGTATTTCACCCACCACCCCTCACCTGGTCGGTGTACGTATTTCACCCACCACCCCTCACCTGGTCGGTGTACATATTTCACCCACTATCCCTCACCTAGTCTGTGTACGTATTTTACCCACCACCCCTCAACTGGTCCGTGTACGTATTTCACCCACCACCCCTCACCTGGTCCGTGTACGTATTTCACCCACCACCCCTCACCTGGTCGGTGTACGTATTTCACCCACCACCCTCACCTGGTCCGTGTACGTGTTTCACCCACCACCACTCACCTGTTCCAGGTACGTATTTCACCCACCACCACTCACCTGGTCTGTGTACATATTTTACCCACCACCACTCACCTAGTCCGTGTACGTATTTCACCCACCACCACTCACCTGGTCCGTGTACATATTTCAGGAGACACAGGATGCAGTCCACTGTGGCGTTGGCAAAGACCAGGATGTTGTCAGTGTTGAGGTAGACCTCGAACACATCTAGCACCGCCGCCACGTGACGCTGTCGCGCCTCGTTTACCTCCTCATTGGCCGTGAACTCGATGCGCACGCTGCGTAATGCACCAAACAATGGCCGCCAGCCGGACTGCAACTCCTCTGTACACGCCTCCACCAGCTCACAGATGGAACACACGATCTGGGGCATGAACAAACAACAGTGTAACCCCTTCACAACACATGACCTGGGGCATGAACAAACAACAGTGTAACCCCTTCACAACACATGACCTGGGGCATGAACAAACAACAGTGTAACCCCTTCACCGCCACAACACAAGCACAACCCAAATGCACGAGGCATAGATCCTCATAAGCCCCGCACTAGCGCAGCACAGTATAACAAGTGGCATCAATCTTACAATGTGCAAACTGTGCACACAAACACATCCAACCACCACAAGGGCGGACTTGGGGGGGGGGGGGGAGGGGAGGGGGGGGGGGGATAGGGCAGGTTGTTTAAAATGCTATAACAAAATACTTTTTGGAGAGTTTGGACCCCCCCCTCCCCCCCATGCCCTCCCCCCCCCCTTCCCCCATGCCCTCCCCCCCCCCTTTGTTTGATATTTCAGTGAGTGGTAAGTCTTGTGATACATGCATTTACCTTACAACCCCCCCCCCCCCCCTACGGTCTAGTGTCAGTCCTTTTCTGTCAGCCCCACCCCCTCCTCCCCTCCTGAGGTAACTGATCTGGCCCTGCACCAGCACACTGGTCACACAAAACAAGGCAGCTTATCAACATATACACATCTTAATGTAAGTCTGCAAAATACATAGAATTAGAAAATATCCTGAGACTGTTCTGCTGACAGAAGAGGAACACTAGACACAGTGTCAGTTTGACCAGCCTCTACATAGATCCTTCCCCTGAGCTCTTTCTGAAAGTGTGTCACTGTCAATTTCACTAAAACTACATATTTGACCAACATTTGCAACATTTGCAACAAGATAATAAAACATAAACAATAAGACACCAAACACATTAAAATAAATAAAGTCACGCTCCCACACACATCATCACCAGTCACGCTCCCACACACGTCATCACCAGTCACGCTCCCACACACGTCATCACCAGTCACGCTCCCACACACGTCATCACCAGTCACGCTCCCACACACGTCATCACCAGTCATGCTCCCGCACACGTCATCACCAGTCACGCTCCCACACACGTCATCACCAGTCACGCTCCCACACACGTCATCACCAGTCACGCTCCCACACACGTCATCACCAGTCACGCTCCCACACACGTCATCACCAGTCACGCTCCCACACACGCCATCACCAGTCACGCTCCCACACACGCCATCACCAGTCACGCTCCCACACACGCCATCACCAGTCACGCTCCCACACACATCATCACCAGTCACGCTCCCACACACATCATCACCAGTCATGCTCCCACATGTCATCATCAGTCACGCTCCCACACACGTCATCACCAGTCACGCTCCCACACACATCATCACCAGTCACACTGACAGTTTCTTCTTTACCTGCAGCACTCGTCACTGAACTGACCATGATAGTTCAAGGGTAGTGGGTGATGAGCTTAACAACTTGTATCCTTCAACTACCATGGTCCAACATTCTCCTGCAACTTCTAGAAATATCCCTCACACAGAACATGTCAATGCCACCCGACAAAGGTCCACACAGAACATGTCAATGCCACCCAACAAAGGTCTACACAGAACATGTCAATGCCACCCGATAAAGGTCTACACAGAACATGTCAATGCCACCCAACAAAGGTCTACACAGAACATGTCAATGCCACCCAACAAAGGTATACACTGAACATGTCAATACCACCTGACAAAAGTCCACACAGAACATGTCAATGCCACGTGACAAAGGTCTACACAGAACATGTCAATGCCAACCGACAATGGTTCACACAGAACATGTCAATGCCACCCAACAAAGGTCCACACAGAACATGTCAATGCCACATGACAAAGGTCTACACAGAACATGTCAATGCCAACCGACAATGGTCCACACAGAACATGTCAATGCCACATGACAATTGTCCACACAGAACATGTCAATGCCACCCAACAAAGGTCCACACAGAACATGTCAATGCCAACCGACAATGGTCCACACAGAACATGTCAATGCCACATGACAATGGTCCACACAGAACATGTCAATGCCACCCAACAAAGGTCCACACAGAACATGTCAATGCCACCCGACAATGGTCCACACAGAACATGTCAATGCCACCCGACAATGGTCCACACAGAACATGTCAATGCCACATGACAATGGTCCCGTTTTACCTGGTCCTGCACATCCGAGTCGCACAGTTCCAGACACAGCATATCCTCAAAGGTCTTGCACAGAAACTCATTCACGTGGAAATGCGGCAGTTCTGGGTGAGTGGACAACATGGCCACGATGTAGTCATGGATACACGTCACTGCCATCTTGGAAATGGTACGATCTTGATGGCCTGTCGCCTGCAACACAAGATAGACAATGTCGTTACATAACATGTGTAATGCTGGCTCTTCGCTTTGCTTCCACAGTGAAACATGAGGACCAGAAATTGCATAAATATGTAGCTCATGAAATGAGAATCTCCCAACATCCTCATCAACACACCTGTCACCGCCATGAGGCAGGCATACATTGTCGTCAAGTCATCTGCAAAGTAAAAGATAGAGAAACAATGACAAGACAATCAATGAGAATCAATGAAACTTTATTTTTCAATGGTTAAGGCATTGACATCGTCATCAAAACAGCCATTTTACAAACCTGCCATTGCTAACAACTACAAGACTAACTACAAATGTACATACATATAAGTAAAACATAATACTTGAAAACAATTGACAACACTGTTCACATAGACACATAGACAGACATACTCATAGACTCACAGACCCACACCCGCCCCCCGCCACATAGACAGAGCTAAGTAGTCCAAATGATAAATGAAAAGGATAACAGGCTTAATTGGGAATAAATTAGACCCAGCATAGAAAGAGACATATAATACATGTAGTTAAGGCATCTTTAGGCCCCACGAGTGATCCACAAAATACTTGCAGAGACACTTTTAAAAACAGGCTAGCGAGGAGGCGGATTTTACATGACCGGGAAACGCATTCCAGATAAGTGCCCCTGAGAAGGATAAGCTAGTTTTATATAGATCGACCCTTGGTTTTGGGACTATGAGAAGCTTTCTGATGTTTCCAAGCTTGGACTCAGACTTACGGAACAAAGTGGAGATGTACTGAGGTGTTTTGCGTTTCCACACTTTGAACATAAAGATTGCTTTGTTATATTTGAAATGACCTCGAAGAGGCAGGAGACCTGCTTTTGGGAGCTTTTCTTCAGTGGTTAGGTGTGGATCATTGCAGATTATTTTGGCCGCTCGTCTGTGTAGGGAATTGAGCCACTTTAAATGGACCTCACTACATCCATCCCATACCGTTGATGCTTAATCGATATAAGAACGTATGTGAGCGTTATAAAATAGTCGACGTGTATCTGAATCAGTAATAACATAAAGAGATTTTGTGCTACTATTCTGCATAAGGCGTCTTTATGAGCTTGCCATTTTAAGCTGACTGTCGATTGTAACCCCTAGTACGCGATGTTCATTTACCCGTTCTACCTGACTACCTTTAAATGAACGGTTAAGTAATTGAGGCGTTATCTGCTGTTTCTGGCATGTGGCGACTACCATCGATTTCATTTTGGCTGGATGAGCAACCATAGAATTGTTTATACACCAAGCTGTTACATCATGAAGACTTTGTTGTAAGTTGTCAGAAGTTACCTGTATATCTTTACTAGTAGTATGAACTGAGGCATCAGCAAAAAGGTTGCATTGTACATCTTGGCAAGTAATATGTAGAGGCAAATCATTGATAAATAAGCAAAACAGTAGGGGGCCCAGTACAGACCCTTGGGGCACTCTTAAGCTTACATCTTTGAGAGAGGAGTATGAGCCATGAACAAAAACCTTTTGTTTTCTTTTAGTAAGGTAAGATGTGAAAAAAGCAACTGCATCTCCATTATTGAGGTTTGTGTGAAGCTTAGCAGTCAGAATAGTGTGGTCAATCAGATCAAAAGCCATCTTAAAATCTAGATAGACTACTCCTGTTAAGTGTGAATTATTCATACCCTCGAACCATGTGACCAAGAGCCGTACAGAGCTACATGCCAGTTGTAACAGTGAAACACGTAATGCATGATGGGAAGATAGAGAAACAATGACAAGAGCCGTACAGAGCTACATGCCAGTTGTATCAGTAAAACACGTGATGCATGATGGGAAGATAGAGAAACAATGACAAGAGCCGTACAGAGCTACATGCCAGTTGTATCAGTAAAACATGTGATGCATGATGGGAAGATGTCACTGGTTAACCCATTCAACCCCTAATGACTGTATCTATTGACCATGATAATCCAAAGGTAGTGCCAGATTAGCTTGGCACCAAGCTAATCTGGCACTACCCTTGGATTATCATGGACGATCATTCTCCTGCTGAAGTGTGTTAAATGCGTGAAGGCTTCGGAGGGCTAGCTACATGCACTACACACAATTCTATTTCCGCCTCTTGTGCCGACTCAGGCATAACATCAAAACCAGTCAATGTCTGCAATATATTCAGTTTTTTCAGCACTAAAAGTTGTGGCCCACTACAACTGCTAACCACCACGGCCATAGCAGAGACCCACCTCCACCAGGTACGGAGCGACGGCAGCCCACACGCGCACCAGGTGCAGCAGAGGTCGTGAACTGTGCACCACCGTCATCAGCGCCTCCTGCAACCGGTACAGGTGTAGTGCGTTGGTCGGCAGCCTTGACCCCTGAGCCCCAGCCAAAGTGAGGGGAGTGTGGGCGTCGGGTGTGTCCATGAGGTGGTGCTGCAGCTGGTGTAGCTGTTGTCGACTGGACTCGCTCAGCTCCGTCAGGAAACTCAGCAACGCAACAAGATTCAGCTTGCGGGCCGCATCCTCAAACAGGCTGGGCACACACAGTAACACAAAGCTGACAGAGTTAATCTGTTGACTTGTCTACATACTACACAGTAACACAAAGCTGACGGAGCTAATCTGTTGACTTGTCTACATACTACACAGTAACACAAAGCTGACGGAGCTAATCTGTTGACTTGTCTACATACTACACACAGTAACACAAAGCTGACGAGCTAATCTGTTGACTTGTCTACATACTACACACAGTAACACAAAGCTGACGAAGCTAATCTGTTGACTTGTCTACATACTACACACAGTAACACAAAGCTGACGGAGCTAATCTGTTGACTTGTCTACATACTACACAGTAACACAAAGCTGACGGAGCTAATCTGTTGACTTGTCTACATACTACACACAGTAACACAAAGCTGACGAAGCTAATCTGTTGACTTGTCTACATACTACACACAGTAACACAAAGCTGATGGGGCTAATCTGTTGATTTGTCTACATACTACACAGTAACACAAAGCTGACGGGGCTAATCTGTTGACTTGTCTACATACTACACACAGTAACACAAAGCTGACAGAGCTAATCTGTTGACTTGTCTACATACTAAACACAGTAACACAAAGCTGACGGGGCTAATCTGTTGATTTGTCTACATACTACACAGTAACACAAAGCTGACAGGGCTAATCTGTTGACTGGTCTACATACTACACACAGTAACACAAAGCTGACAGAGCTAATCTGTTGACTTGTCTACATACTACACAGTAACACAAAGCTGACGGAGCTAATCTGTTGACTTGTCTACATACTACACAGTAACACAAAGCTGATGGAGCTAATCTGTTGACTTGTCTACATACTACACACAGTAACACAAAGCTGATGAGCTAATCTATTGACTTGTCTACATACTACACACAGTAACACAAAGCTGACGAAGCTAATCTGTTGATTTGTCTACATACTACACACAGTAACACAAAGCTGACGGAGCTAATCTGTTGACTTGTCTACATACTACACAGTAACACAAAGCTGACGGAGCTAATCTGTTGACTTGTCTACATACTACACACAGTAACACAAAGCTGACGAAGCTAATCTGTTGACTTGTCTACATACTACACACAGTAACACAAAGCTGACGGGGCTAATCTGTTGACTTGTCTACATACTACACACAGTAACACAAAGCTGACGGGGCTAATCTGTTGACTTGTCTACATACTAAACACAGTAACACAAAGCTGACGGGGCTAATCTGTTGATTTGTCTACATACTAAACACAGTAACACAAAGCTGACGGGGCTAATCTGTTGACTTGTCTACATACTACACACAGTAACACAAAGCTGACGGAGCTAATCTGTTGACTTGTCTACATACTAAACACAGTAACACAAAGCTGACGGAGCTAATCTGTTGACTTGTCTACATACTACACAGTAACACAAAGCTGACGGAGCTAATCTGTTGACTTGTCTACATACTACACACAGTAACACAAAGCTGACGAAGCTAATCTGTTGACTTGTCTACATACTAAACACAGTAACACAAAGCTGATGGGGCTAATCTGTTGACTTGTCTACATACTAAACACAGTAACACAAAGCTGACGGGGCTAATCTGTTGATTTGTCTACATACTGAACACAGTAACACAAAGCTGACGGGGCTAATCTGTTGACTTGTTTACATACTACACACAATAACACAAAGCTGACGGAGCTAATCTGTTGACTTGTCTACATACTAAACACAGTAACACAAAGCTGACGGGGCTAATCTGTTGACTTGTCTACATACTACACAGTAACACAAAGCTGACGGAGCTAATCTGTTGACTTGTCTACATACTACACACAGTAACACAAAGCTGACGAAGCTAATCTGTTGACTTGTCTACATACTACACACAGTAACACAAAGCTGACGGAGCTAATCTGTTGACTTGTCTACATACTAAACACAGTAACACAAAGCTGACGGGGCTAATCTGTTGACTTGTCTACATACTACACAGTAACACAAAGCTGACGGAGCTAATCTGTTGACTTGTCTACATACTACACACAGTAACACAAAGCTGACGAAGCTAATCTGTTGACTTGTCTACATACTACACACAGTAACACAAAGCTGACGGAGCTAATCTGTTGACTTGTCTACATACTACACACAGTAACACAAAGCTGACGAAGCTAATCTTTTGACTTGTCTACATACTACACAGTAACACAAAGCTGACGGGGCTAATCTGTTGACTTGTCTACATACTACACAGTAACACAAAGCTGACGGAGCTAATCTGTTGACTTGTCTACATACTACACACAGTAACACAAAGCTGACGGAGCTAATCTGTTGACTTGTCTACATACTACACAGTAACACAAAGCTGACGGAGCTAATCTGTTGACTTGTCTACATACTACACACAGTAACACAAAGCTGACGGGGCTAATCTGTTGACTTGTCTACATACCACATACAGCTGACAGAATAAACATTCTGATATTGCTCATTCCTACATATAAACATTCTGATATTGCTCATTCCTACATATAAACATTCTGATACTGCTCATTCCTACATATTAACATTGATATAGCTCATTCCTACATACAGCTGACAGAATAAACATTCTGATATTGCTCATTCCTACATACACGAGTCGGACAGAAACAACACTACATTGCCACAGATATATGTGCTGAAATGACTTTAGACCTTACCGTTTCCAGCTAAAACCCCTGCCCCCTTACCTGTCCACCTCCCCCTTACCTGTCCACCTCCTGCCTTACCTGTCCTCCTGTGACAGTCCACACAGTGCCACGTATACCCACACACCCTCCTCTCCCTCACCTGTCCACCTCCTGTGACAGCCCACACAAGGCGCGTGCAGCCTGCGCTGGTGTCAGCACCCCTCCCCCCGTCAGCGATGTCTCCCACCCCGACTCCATGCTGGACTGTTTGATCAGCTCCACCACGTTGATACGTGGGGCCACGGGCACGGCCGCCGCTGTCATCACAGGGGAGTCAAACAAGTCTCCCGCTCCGCCACTGTAACATAAATAAATATACAGTCACAGGGAAATAGAGGAACTAACAGGCACATCCACCACCGTCATCACAAGGGAGTCAAACAAGTCTCCCGCCCTACCACTGCTGTAACATAAAAAAATACAGTCACAGAAGCGAACCATGAAGTGCGAAAAGAATTACGTCAACTAGTGCATGCAAGTGATTAATTTAAGGACAAACTGTGACTTGCTGACAGTGCGGTCCTTGCTGGCTTAACTCAATCTGAGGATGCTGACTGAGCTGACTTCTGCCAGCAAGGGCGGGAACAAACTGGTACACAGTTACAAACTAGGGCGGAAACAAACTAATACAAAGTTCAGACACTCCTCAAATCCATTTTCCTCAAATGTAAATGTCAATGTAAATGTACTGTAAATATACTGTAAATGTCAAGTAAATGTCCTCTCTACAGGATGAGATGTAGCCTGAGCCATTCACTAGAATGCAGAATGGCCAGCCTGCCCCTGCCTTACAATACAATACAATACAAAACAGTACAATACAATAAATACAATACAATAATACTTTATTAAGCCCTCATGGGGAAATTCACTGTCTGTTGATACAACTCTGTTACGTGTTGAGTCGTAGTCGTAGTATGATATCACACCAGACGCACGCACGTAAGGTTCTTTTAAAGAAACTTCACTCAGCTGCAACCCATCATATGTGGCTTAAGGATGTAGACCACACTGGAGTAACAGTTCCAACAATATTTTATTGCAGCGATGCAATCTCCAAACAATGCATTCACAAATGCACCAACACTGATGCAATGTCTCCTCTACAATGTATCCACGCTTTTGACACACTGTGGCTATCATACAATGTAAACACTATACACTGCATAACTCCGTCACTGACAACGTACAAACGCACTTCCCAGGACAATCTTGTGTAGTATAATAGCTTTCCAGAATAATCTAGCAAATTCATACAACACAACCAATCAGAACAGAACACGTAACCGAAACTCATAAATATTGATGAAAAAGAACTTTCTAGAAGAGACTACAATAGTCTACAAAATTCGACTGCTAATTTCAACCCCAATTTTGGGAAATCTCAGTGTGTAATGACGTCAAACAAAAGTACACCAGAGAGGTCACGACCTTGCCTGAATTCTCCGGAAGTTTCACGACTTTTCGTAACACATACTGGCTGCTAACTTCACGCACACAGAAAGCATGGTGATTATTCGAGCGGTTTCTAGACTCTTCGAGATTCAACTCAGTGTATCAAAAGACAATCAATTCCGCTCTCTGTGCAAACGATGGCGAATCTTACTAAAAAGGTACGGGATTCGTAATCATGATAGCTCAAATAAATATCGGATCGTTTCCTACGATTAATGCATGCATGCTCCCACAGAACAATACAACCACAATCATAACAAACACATGGCATCATCATTTACTCATGGAAATAATTAAATAACCCATAACTCTCAACTGTAACAGACGTATTGTTACCTTTGTAACACTCTTGGCATCAGAAACACTTATGGTGGATTCCCCCTGTGCTTCTGGTGTCAGCAATGTTGCAGTGAACTACTGAAAGGGCTAGTACTAAAGAGCTGAAGAATGTTGACAGACACTATCTACTGATATTACTGTTAAAAAGGGTAACAGCCTGAGGGACAAAAGAGTTGGCATAATGTGATGTACTACTTTTGGGTACTCGAAGTCTGCCACTTCTTTCGATACGTCTGCTGTCAAATTCATACAGTGGAGTCCGCTTAACACGAATTTCTGGGGACACGGAAAATCACTTCGTGTTAACCGTATTTCGTGTTAACCAATATGGCCTCAAAATTGATCACGGCCCTCCCGGCAAGGAAAAAGTGTGTAAGAGATGTGTGCATGAATGAGTACGAGGTTAAAAGTGCATATTATTGTACTATATATGCTTACATTACGTTCAGCTCGCTAGGAAAACACAAGGATATGTGTACAGCTCACGTAGTTAATGTAAAATCCATCAGGTAAAATCCATAGTAAAGTAAAAGCAACACGGGCATCTGGCATCGGTAAAAGCAACACAGTCAAAGTCATTTAAAAAACGGGCCATGATCGAAGTCGGTCTTGCGTTATTGACAGCCCGTGTAGAGAGACAATCGCGGATCTCATTAATCTTGTTTTTTCACTTCAAGCGTAGTCGACTTCTGTTTTACCTTGGGGGTAGCCGTGATCGGTAGTTAACTGAATTGAGGGAGTGTTGGTACACGAATGATGCATGAATTCAGTTCAGAAACACTAGCCAATGAGAAGACGGATTACAACGACTGAAGGCTATTCAGCCAATCACAGGCTAGAGTTCGTTCATGTGTCGTGTGTACTACAGCACAAGAGCGACACGTGCAGTGCCCCTTTCATGAGTCGGTTTTCGGTGTTTGAGACTGGAATGTGTGTTCGTGTTAAACAGATGAATAATAGTGAAATTGCTCTGGTCGGGAACCGAAAACAGCTTCGTGTTAAGCGAAATTTCGTGTTAAGCATTTCGTGTTATCAGTGAAATTTTAATACATAATAAGAAGGCCGTCAGCCGGGAATGCAAAAGCGGTTCGTGTTAACCGGAAATTCGTGTTAAGCGAGTTCGTGTTAACTGGACTCCACTGTATCTAAGTGGATGTGTTTTGTCATCAAGAATGTCTGCCAGTTTGTTTGTAATCCGTCTGTTGTACAGTGCGTCTAAAGTATCTTATGCCCTACCAATCACCCCGCCCCCTTTCCGGATTACTTTGTTAAGACGATCTTGATCTCTTTTACATAAATTTCTACCCCAGCACCTCAATCCAAAAGTTACAACGCTAACAATACTGGAGCAGTAAAACATCTGTAAAAGCTGAGTGCTTACATTAAATGATCTGAGCTTTCGCAAACAGTAAAGACGGGTATGCATTTTTTCACAATAGCATCTGTGTTTTGTTTCCAGTTGAACATGTTGTCAAAAAGAACACCTAAATACTTGTAGGACTCTACACGAGCAACAAAGTGTCAGTGTTGAGTCTATCGCACCACTCTACAAAGCCTTGCCCACAGTGTCAGTGTTGAGTCCATCGCACCACTCTACAAAGCCTTGCCCACAGTGTCAGTGTTGAGTCTATCGCACCACTCTACAAAGCCTTGCCCACAGTGTCAGTGTTGAGTCTATCGCACCACTCTACAAAGCCTTGCCCACAGTGTCAGTGTTGAGTCTATCGCACCACTCTACAAAGCCTTGCCCACAGTGTCAGTGTTGTCTATCGCACCACTCTACAAAGCCTTGCCCACAGTGTCAGTGTTGAGTCTATCGCACCACTTTACAAAGCCTTGCCCACAGTGTCAGTGTTGTCTATCGCACCACTCTACAAAGCCTTGTCCACAGTGTCAGTGTTGAGTCCGTGCTGTGTGTGCTACAATGTAAATGTGCTGTCTTCTGGATGAGATGTAATGTGGACTGTCCACCAGAAATGCTGTCTGACCTGTCTGTCTCTGTGCTGCCCTCCGCATCCGTGTTCTGTCCATGCTGTATCCGCGGCAGGCTTGACTGGTGGTTCCCCCGACTGAAGTACGTGTGTTCCAACTCCGAGATGTGGGCGCAGCACCTGACACATACATCATCATCTCAATATGTACATCGTCTCAACACATACAACATCATCTCAACATGTACATCGTCTCAACACGTACAACATCATCTCAACATGTACATCGTCTGAACACGTACATCATCATCTCAACACATACATCATCATCTCAACATGTACATCGTCTCAACATGTACAACATCATCTCAACATGTACATCTCAACACGTACATCATCATCTCAACATGTACATCGTCTCAACATGTACAACATCATCTCAACATGTACATCTCAACACGTACATCATCATCTCAACATGTACATCATCTCAACACATACATCATCATCT
The DNA here is from genome assembly GCA_036245525.1 of Semisulcospira habei. Lineage (NCBI taxonomy): Eukaryota > Metazoa > Mollusca > Gastropoda > Semisulcospiridae > Semisulcospira > Semisulcospira habei. The sequence goes on from BTPG01000006.1 coordinate 212,209,039, forward strand.
CAACATGTACATCGTCTCAACATGTACAACATCATCTCAACATGTACATCTCAACACGTACATCATCATCTCAACATGTACATTGTCTCAACACGTACATCATCATCTCAACATGTACATCGTCACATGTACATCATCATCTCAACATGTACATCGTCTGAACACGTACATCATCATCTCAACACGTACATCCATCATCTCAACATGTACATCGTCTGAACACGTACATCCATCATCTCAACATGTACATCGTCTGAACACGTACATCATCATCTCAACATGTACATCATTTCAACACGCCCAACATCAGACCCGTGTCCTACTGACTGTCAATAAACAAGGTCCGTTCACAAAGCCCACGCCTGACCTGCGTCCCACTCACCTAAAGACGTGTTTCCAACAGTCAGCAGCGTGACTTCCCACTTCCAGGCCTGTTGTCATGACAACGTCCATACTCAGCACATGAGCAGCATGAAGCCGGACGGGTTTAGGTCTTTCTCGCAGCACAGCCGCTTTTAACGCCCCCTTGCCCTCTCTCTGATTGGCCGCCTGGAGACGCATGTCCTCACGCACGCACGAGGTGTTGGCCAGCTGGGCAAAGGCACTGCCGCATCGAGACTGCAGACCTGCAATGAGGAAAACGTGTGGATGAAATGAATGAGCACTTGGGGTGGGAGTTGGGTAGGGGGTGGGGGGGAGGCGGGGTCACGGGCCTAGGGTGGGGGCACGGGGCTGGTTAAGTGGGTAAGATCTGTTTACTGTGTCTCAATCAAGTACATTTGTGACCTTGAGCAGGAAACTTCACTGGACACAACGATCACTTCTTATGTAAACTACTGGACTTGAGCGAGATTTGGAGGAAATGACCACTGAACTAAATGACCTTAAACATTTCATTAACCCTTTGTCTGTAGTGCTTCTTGTCCAGGTGATTCCCACAGGAATAGGATTGGGGTAGAGTTTCCCACAGGAATAGGGTTCCTGCAGGAATAGGGTTGTGTTAGGGTTTCCCGCAGGAATAGGGTTGTGTTAGGGTTTCCCGCAGGAATAGGGTTGGGGTAGGGATTCCCGCAGGAATAGGGTTGGGGTAGGGTTTCCTGCAGGAATAGGGTTGTGTTAGGGTTTCCCGTAGGAATAGGGTTGGGGTAGGGTTTCCTGCAGGAATAGGAATTTTTTTTCTAAAATGTATTTTTTGAAAAATACTTACCGATGGCATTACTGTATAGAATACACTCTATAGCCTAGCGATTTCAGCCCAAAGTTGTGTCCCCTACACAACTGGGGAGGAGACACCGGGGATCCCAGAATAGGAGCCCGGGTGGCCTCCCCTTACCAACCTATACCGGCAAGCATGTGGAGAACTCACCTCAGTTTCACGCTTAGCCAAAACACTTAGCCAAGCGGGGCAGGTGGGAGGGCCATCCGAGTAATGCCATCGGTAAGTATTTTTCAAAAAAATACATTTTAGAAAAAAAATTCATTTGTTTTTTCAAAATACATTACCGATGGCATTACTGTATGGAAGAATAGCAAAGAGGAGGAGGGTGCCGACACCCAACCCCCATGTACCTAAACCCTCCGCCGGCCCGCAAGGAGCACTCCCAACGATTTCAGTTAAGAAGTGCCTATGGCGCCTGCGGCGCGCGGAGGGAGTGCTGGGCCACGGAGCAGTCGCCCACCGTGGCCAGGGAGTCACGCTGGCCAGATAGGTCACGGAGGTAGAAGAGGGCAAAGGTGGAGTCTGCCCGCCCGCCTACCGCCGTCACTATGACTTTAACCGAGCCGTTGCGGTCAAGGCCACTCTGATAGCTACTGCTCGTACTTCATGCGCCCGTAACTGTAACCGTCCATCCCCGTCTGGGGAGAGGTCTTGGAAGGCCAACGAGTCGCCCACCCCAGTCAGGGCGAACTGTCTAGGCCGAGACCCGGCCTGCCTGGAGAAGGAGGTAGGAAGAGGCGGGGACGCCTCTGACGACATGGCTGTGAGCGACGCAGGAATCCTGCAGTGCCCGGACTGGGTCCTGTTGACGCGACCCGAGGGGTCGGGCGACCTCTGAAACGGACGTAAGGTCAGCATCTGGAGCGCAGCCGAGGAAGGCTGGCTCTTGGCCTGAAGTACGGGCCGGTGAGAAGAAGCACTGAGCCAAAGGTTCGACTGCCCACCTGCGGGGCGTACCGAGAGCGCAAGCAGCTCGCTCACGGGGAAGCCATGGCGAGCACCAGGAGGCAACACGTGTCCGGGCCAGATAGGTGAACCATGTCAAATGCAGGGGTTCGAAATGGGCTGTCTCTGGCCACGTCAGTGCCCAAGTGAGGTCCCACCGAGGTATGAGAAAACAGGAGAGAGGACATCTGAGTTCAATAGAGCCAACAGGTCCGAAGGTCTTCCAAGGGCTGGATCCGACAGGTCCAGGAGGCGGTTAGTGTGTGTGATCTCGGAACGGATCCCTTGACGGTAAAAAGGTGCTAATCCTTGTTTGTCGAGGAGCCAATGAAGTATTCCGCCGGTAGGGGAAGTGAGACTTGTGGGGGCGGGAGCCGTTGGGCGGCGCCCCACGACTGAGAGATCGTCCACTTGCCTTCGCACACATTCCCGGTAGAAAGTCTGCGGGCTGCGGCCAAGGCCGCCACTGCCGCCTCCAACAAATCTCTAGCGGTAAGGACTAGCTTGGCAACTTCCAGGCGTGAAGGAGGAGGAGCTCCAGGCACGGGTGGAACAGAGCCGGGCGGAGCTGCTCGAGCGTCGTGGAAGGGGTGGGGCTCTAGGGCCGGGTTCGTTGCTAGAACGAGCCGATCCAAGGTCCAGCTCTTGGTCCAACTGAAGGGGTGGTCACCAGGAAAATAACCGCGGAGCAATCCAGCAGATTCGCAGGATCTTTGGCACCAGCACAGACGGAGGGAATGTAAACGAGATCAGTCCGTACCCAGGAAGGAGAGCGCGTCTACCGCCCAGGTGAGAGGGTCCAGGACTAGAGAGGCAAACAGTGGTAGCTGGATGTTCCATCTGGCGGCAAAGGTCGACTAGCGGCGTCTCCCATCTCGAGCGGATCAGACGAAGACGTCTGGGCGGAGGGACCACTCCGGGAAGTAGCGGGCTCGAAAGCAAGGTCCGGGTCCTACCACCAGAGCAGGAAGGAAAGGAGGAAGCACCGGGAGGGCCAGTGAGTGCCTCCTGGTTCTGTATCAAGGCCGCCACTGTCGAGTTGTCTGGCAGACGAGGACCTCCTGGTTGGTCAGTCTCTGGCCAGGCGTTGAGGGCCATCCCAACTGCTATAACTCCCAGTTGATCTGACTGTCTGCGAAGTCCCCGGGCAACCGGTCCGAGGTAAGATCCGGGAAATAGAGCGCCCCAACCGGACTGGCTCGCGTCAGTGGAGAGTGATCACCGGGTCGGAGGGGAGCACAGGGACACGCCCGACGCCCAGTACGCCAGATCTGCCCACGTCCGACGTGGGGGCAGGAAGAGGGTAACAGAACGGAACCGACAGGGTGTCAACGAAGGGGCGCCAGCGTAGGAGGAGGTGTAGTAGCTGCGCGCGCGGCGATCCTTCACACTTCGTATCCTCTAGTGCCGGTCGAAGGGAGACGAGTCTGCTGCTGCGCCGAGCAGTCTCAGGAGCTGAAGCCAGACCCAGACCTAGAAGGAGAGAAAGTTGGGCGTCTCTGTCCTCTCTGAGAGTCGCGGTGACTAGGTTGCGCAGCATCAAGTCTTCCAGGAAGAGAAGGACGGAATCAGCGACTGCTGGCAAAAACTGGCCATCACCCAGTCGAGGATCCTCATGAAGACCCACAGACAGATGCTGAGGACGACGGGGAGGGCTCGGAAACTGGTAGACGATCTCGCCAAGGCTAGTAGATACCGGCGCGAAGATGGATGAATCGGCACGAGAACGTGCCTGAAGATCGAGGCTGACAGTGAGATCCATCGGCCGGACAGCTGAGTGAAGAGTCTGGCTGTCTCCATCTGAACGGGCGGTTTCCAAAGAAGACTTGTAAAGCGCCTATGACTGGGTGCCACCTGTCCCAAGGAAGGGGACGATAGGAGACGGACGTAGAACGCCAGCGAGTTGGGTCGGGAGACCGCTACTGTAGCTGTTTTGTTGAGCCAGGCCTTCACCTTTCTGTGCAGAGAAGAGATTGGTCGACCATTAGAGAAGATCCAAAGGTCGTCTGGGAACAGCAATCTCCTAAGGTCGCTGCAGAAGGCCAATTGCCTGCCGACTGGAGACCCAAGACTGTCGCCGGAGGTGGAGAAGGGGAAGGTCAGCGGGCCCGAGTGAAGAGACGCAGCGGGGGTGGAGTCTCCTATACAGTCTGCCACGTCTCACCAAAGAGGGAACCACCGAGTGGAGCCTGGAGGAGTTGCGTCTTCACCGTCTAGGGGAGATCCGTGCAGAGTTGTAGGAGTGACCACGCGGCCAAAGGTCCCAGTAGGCGGACGCCGCCACAGGGATGGTTGAGGAAGGTAGGCGGCCCTGTTAGCAGCAACCACGCAAAGTCACGGCGCAGAGACGAAGATTCCAGATCCCAAGAGTCCTCCAAGTAAAAGAAGCACCGCTTGCGTCGCCAATCCGAACTAAGGAAGCGAATCCGTCAAGAGGGCGAGGACAAACAGTCTGGAGTAGCCGGAGCCCACCGCCAGGACGACGGCTGCCGCATCCGCCAAAGGAACAGGGACAGTGAAGGCTTGAGAGTGTCCAGCTTACCAAGCCTGGTGAACGCGTAGCTGCGAAAGAGTCCTCGTCGCCGACTGAGTCCTGGCGAAGCCGGGTCGAGAAGCGTCGACGAGATCCCGTAACCGTGTGGCTGAGGGAGACACTTGCGACCTTAGCCTGCCGCAAGCAACAACCTGGCGGAAGCCTGTCTCTTCAGCGGAGGCGAATGGTGGTCATAAGTCAGGAGGGAGGAAGTAGTCGAACAGACGGGGGCCTCTTCCAAAGCACAAACCGTCTGTGAGCTGAGCAAAGGGCCGAAATCCTAGACGAGGAGGAGGCCGACGAAACAGCTGAGCAGCGTGAGGAAGATCCAGAGGGCGAAACCCGCAAGAAGATGGCTGAAGCCGAATCCGTTGTAAGCAGGCTTAGAATGTCAGGGTCTACCTCCACCTCCGCCTACCAAGCTAAGCCGCAAGAGGGCGACCGGCTCCGAGAGCGCGGGACCGCCGCAGCGACTGGTGAGGGCGAGCCCGAAGGAAAGGAGGAGGCGACCGCGAAGCCCGCAAGTCAGGGCGTCGCGAAGGAGGAGGGACCGCGGCCAAAGGCTAATAGGCTCTGTAAGCCCCCGACTCGCCGAAGAGCGAGGGAGGGGGGGCTACTAGTGACGGGAGTAGCGCGCGGAGAACGAGGGAAAAGCGAGAGCCGGGGACTGCACTCCGAAGGTAAGAGGGGAGGCGGAAGGGGAACGCCGGCACCCCCAACCTGCTCATCGCGAATCCACACCTGTGAGTAAATGTCAGAGTCACACCAGGCCCGCCTGGAAGGTTCGGGGCGGGGGTGGTGGGGACATAAAGTGTCACACCAAGCCCAAGGCTAACTGGGCTTCCGCCCAGTCTATGGCGCCCCTCTCCTGCCATAACGACCATAATCGTACACAATTTTGGGCTAAAATTAGACAAGCTAAGAACTAATCCCATATAGTAATACCATCGGTAATGTGTTTTGAGAAAACAAAACAAAGGCTTGTGTTAGGGTTTCCCACAGGAATAGGGTTGTGTTAGGGTTTCCTGCAGGAATAGGGTTGGGGTTAGGGTTTCCTGTAGGAATAGGGTTGGGGTAGGGTTTCCTGCAGGAATAGGGTTGGGGTAGGGTTTCCTGTAGGAATAGGGTTGGGGTAGGGTTTCCTGCAAGAATAGGGTTGGGGTAGGGTTTCCTGCAGGAATAGGGTTGGGGTAGGGTTTCTTGCAGGAATAGGGTTGGGGTAGGGTTTCCTGTAGGAATAGGGTTGGGGTAGGTTTTCTGCAGAAATAGGTTGGTTGATTGATTGTACATTGCTTAACGTCCCGACAGCAACAAGGCTTTCTCAGGACGTGCCTGCCCTGCTTGTGAAAAAAACAACAACAACAGAACATTGAATGTATGTCGCCAGCCGGTCAAATACGTTAAATAAACCTAACACATGGGGCCTAAATAAAGCTAAGACCATTTAGCAACACACATCCAATATCAAGAGCTACAGGCAGTGCAGACAGTAGGGAGAGTTTTAAAAAGGCAAATACAGGTGAATGGACAAAGGGTAGACAGAAACACATGCCCCAGAATAGAGAGAAAAACCCACCCTGTGGGGCTGACCAGGGTGACCCTGGGAACTAAAAAATACCTAACCCCACCCAAGTCCCCCAGGGCAGACCCAGGTGGGCTTGCAGAAATAGGGTTAGGGGTAGGGTTTCCTGCAAGAATAGGGTTGGGGTAGGGTTTCTGCAGAAATAGGGTTGGGGAAGGGTTTCCTGCAGGAATAGGGTTGGGGTAGGGTTTCCTGCAGGAATAGGGTTGGGGTAGGGTTTACTGCAGGAATAGGGTTGGGGTAGGGTTTCCTGCAGGAATAGGGCTGGGGTAGGGTTTCCTGCAGGAATATGGTTGAGGAAAGGTTTTCTGCAGGAATAGGGTTGGGGTAGGGCTTCCTGCAGGAATAGGGTTAGGTTGATTGATTGATTGATTGTACATTGCTTAACATCCCGACAGCAACAAGGCTTTCTCAGGACGTGCCTGCACTGCTTGTGAAAAAAAAAAAAAATATATATTGAATGTATGTCGCCAGCCGGTCCAATACGTTAAATAAACCTACGACATGGGGCCTAAATAAAGCTAAGACCATTTAGCAACACACATCCAATATCAAAAGCTACAGGCAGTGCAGACAGTAGGGAGAGTTTTAAAAAGGCAACATACCTGTCAACCCCCTGATTGGAACACCTTACTATCAAGACCATCTCCCCTTATCAAAACCTGAATTCACCTTACAAAAATCCGTCTGCTCGATCTCACTATACGAAGATGTGTTTCCTAACGTGTTTTTGCCCAATAATGTTGGTGTTAACTTAAAGAAAACTGTTTTTAATGCAAACATTGTGTGAATAAATGAAACTTGACAGTTCTTAGTCACACATACACTAACAGAAAACAGCAATGACCAGTTCATGTACATACTTTATTCACATAATTAATGTTCCTCTCTACCCCTTGCACACCAACATCCATTTCAAATTCATGTGTATATACACTCCCTTCTCATACCTTCTCAGCTCAGTTCTGTCTTGCTACATCACTCACTCAGTCACTGTCACTATCAGAGTCTTCTCGTGGTCTTTTCTTGTGTGTGTCATTGTACTTCTTGGTTGCTGACTTAGCTGACTGAAGGAGTTCTTTGGGTATAGAAACACTGTGACATGGGTCATCACAATTGATCTTCACCTGGAGGAATCCTGTCAGTGTCTTGGGCAGCATGCTCTTTCTATTGTCTGTGTGGATCTTCCTTACCATGGAAAATGCCCTCTCACTTGCAGCATTGCTGTGGGGGAGGCTGAGGAGGGTAGAAATTACCAGTTTCAGTTGGGGAAACCTCATCCTACCTAAGGAAGTCTTCATGTCCAATAGAATACCCCAAGCTTGATCAAGTCTCAGGTCATCCTTGAACTCAGCATCCTGAACCATTTGGTAATCCTCCCACTCCTCTTTCAGCTCCTCAAGATCCACTTTACCTACAACACACATTGATAAACAGCTGTAAGATTTCTAGCTGTCTTAAAAAGCACAATCTGCTGAATACACATATTCAATTATTACTTATCAGCTGCATGACTAATGGCATTATATTTACTTTAACAGCCTTATTTTGACTACACAAAGATGTTTGTATTATGTTAAGTGATAAACATGATCATACTGTGGACAACAAACCGATAGGGGGCAAATCTCACCTGGCAAAAAATGCTCTGCAAGACTGACAATGTTGGTGTAGTCCATGTTCTCCCTCCCTTTGAAGTCCAGCACGCCAAGCTGAGGAAGAATGTTGTCATGGAAGGGGAACCTTTCAATCATTTTCCTGACACAGGCCTCATAGAAATCTCTCACCGACCTGAAGAAGGTGGATCTGACAGCTGAAGAAATCTGATCATCATCAGCAAGATACCTGGAAAAAAAGTTTAATTAGATATAATAATGATTAATAAACTAAGGTGGAAAGCATTCACCAAAGTCACTTGAGAGATTGCCTGAAATATCTACCATGAATTGGTATTTTGATTTACCTATATCATACATCATGTATACAATCGTATTTTCAGAACTATGGGGGATGTAAGTTAATCACCTGCGTGTTTCCATTCCAACAGCAATGCTCTCATCATCATGCTGTATAGATCTTGTGGCAAACTGCACATCAGGTAACAGTAACTTGCTGTCATCATCACCAAGTTGGGCTTTCAGCTCTTTAAGGGGTATGAACTTCCTGAAAGCAGAACACATTAAAAAGGAAATGGATAAGAATGTGTGAAGCACCAAATACATTTTACAGAATAAGGCAGCTTGACAATAGAAAACATGAGCAGATTAACAGGGCAGGTATATGAAAAATAAACATTGTTGTTAGCAAAACTTACCTCAAAAACAGCTTCAAGAGGCGCTGCATCTCCCCCTTGATACACCCAATCTTGCTTTCCTCTGCCTGGAAGATAGTGTTGAAAGCATTGAGGAATGGCAGCACATACTGGAGGAAAAGGAGGGCCAGCTTTGTCTGTGGATCCTGTAGACGTTCATGTAGATTCTTTACTTTCCCAGGTCTCTCAACTTCATCATGACTGGCAAAATAGCTCTTGAGGGCTTGTAACTGGTCGAGGACTCGATTAACCACTTTCTCCAAGGACAACCAGCGTGTGGGGCAATGCTTCAGTATCTGCAAAGACATCATAGTACAAAGATAAATCAGAACAGTGCAATAACAATAAAAATACTAGCACGGCTATTGACAAGTTAAATTGAACAGAACCCCTTTGCATACCTTTTTATGAAATAATTACAGAATTTCAGACACAATTACATAATAATAATATCTCAGCAACATACCTGCTGCTCTTCAACGCCAGTGAAGAGTTGAAACTCTTTAAAGTCTTGCTTGCGCTTGTGGCTCTTCTCAAAAAAGTAGTACAGTTCCACCAGGAAGTCATCAATATTGACAGCCAGCTTCTTCAAGCCTGCCTTCACGACAAGATTGGTCAGGTGACAAATGCAGCCAATGCTGAAATAGATTGCAATACAAATCAGTCATTGATTTTGTATATGTAGCAACAATATGCATAACAATGAAATTTTTTTTTAAGTTGAACTTTTACGCAAACATTACATACCTGAAGATGTTTGGATTCTTGTCCTTCAGACGAGAGAGAACTGAATTATGCTTTCCTATCATTGTGTTGCAATTATCAGATCCAAAACCCACGAGATTCTCCCAAGGAATATTCAGGGTGTCTCTGAAACAAAAAGTTGGCAGTGTACATGTGGACAAGATAAATTTATAATATATAAAAGCAAAATTAGGTCTGGTCACCTTATAAATTGAATTTGTCAAATAGCTGAGACACAACTTACCTCAGCAATTTTGATAGAACACCGAAGATGGCCTCGGCCGTGCCGCTAGCTAGCACAGGGAGATCCAAGAGTCTGGTGTAAGCCTGCTGTCCCTCAAAGTAGCGGACCAAGATGACAAGCCGCTTCTCTTCGTTCCTGTCGTTAGACTCATCGATCAGCAGTGAAAACGGCCCACTTTTGCATCTGTCTACAACGGGATCAGTGTGATGTGGCGCAATGCTGTCTCTTGTCATCATTGTTAGCTTTGTGCGGCGACAGGAAAAGTTCTGGAAAAAATATTTAGAAACAAAGTAGATATAACGACACAACACCACCACTTACATTAGTCTATTTTGTGTTCAAATCAAAATACAAAATAAAATATTTATGAGGTGAGAAATTCAAGTTTTGCTCTACTAGCATTACTGATTCTCTCTCTCTCTCTTGGCTTGACTTCGCGAACGAAGATTCTATAGGGCTTGCCCACGTCGTCTGCAGGCATTTTCGTGGCTGCGGAGGCCAATCCGGGACAGGCAGGTACGACCGCAGTGGCTGCAGGGGAAGGTCTGTTCAGGGTTCTGAGTTACGACAGCTCTGTTTTTTCTCCTGAGCCGCTTGTCCTTAAGGTTAGCTCTGCGAGAGTCCTCAAAGGAGACGGCTGCCTTGTGAATGGTGGAGCGCCAGGTGTCACGGTCCGCAGCAAGCGAAGACCACTGGCGGTGGTCGATTTGGCAGGCACTAAGTGACTTCTTGAGACCGTCTTTGTATCTCTTCTTTGGTGCCCCTCTGTCTCGGTGTCCAGTGGCGAGCTCGCCGAACAGAGTGATCTTGGGTAGGCGATGATCCTCCATCCTGGAGACGTGCCCCGCCCAGCGAAGCTGTGTCCGCAGCAGCAAAGCCTCGATGCTCACAGTTTCCGCCTGTTCAAGGACCTCGACGTTGGTGACATAGTCACTCCAGTGAATGCTGAGGATGGTACGCAGGCAGCGCTGGTGAAAGCGTTCGAGGAGTCGTAGTTGGCTGCGGTAGAGGGCCCAGGACTCGGAACCGTACAGCAGGGTGGTGAGGACGACAGCTCTGTACACGCTGATCTTGGTGCCTTTTTTCAGCTGTTGATTGTGCCACACCCGCTTGAATAGTCGCCCGAAAGCACTGTTCGCTTTTGCCAGCCTGTTGTCCAGCTCCTTGTCCAGCTTGGCGTCTGACGTGATGATGCAGCCAAGGTAGGTAAACTGGTGTACAGACTTCAGTTCGGACTCGCCGATGGTGATGTGGGGAGGGCGATGCTCTTCCTTGGGTGCCGGCTGATGAAGGACCTCTGTCTTTTTCAGACTGACCTCAAGTCCAAAGAGCTGGGCGGCATCTGCGAAGCAGGACGTAATGCGCTGCAAGGCTCTCTCTGTGTGTGCAACGAGGGCAGCGTCATCAGCAAAGAGCAGCTCACGAATCAGTTGGTCTAGGGTTTTCGTGTGGGCCTGCAGTCGTCTGAGGTTGAACAGGCTGCCATCGAGACGATACCTGATGTACACTGCGTCGTCGTCGTCGAGGTCCACTGTGGCCTGCTTCAACATCATGCTGAAGAAGATGGTGAAGAGGGTCGGTGCCCGCACGCAGCCTTGCTTCACGCCGTTGCGAATGGGGAATGGTTCTGAGAGGTCACTGTTTAGTCTGACCTGGCCTTGCTGGTCCTCGTGGAGCTGGACGATCATGTTGAGGAACTTTGGGGGACAGCCTAGTCGCTCCAGGATCTGCCACATACCTTGCCTTACCATACTAGCATTACTGATTAGGGTTAAGACATCAACATGATTACATCATTATCAATTATCAAAGAATGTTCCTACTCAAAGTAAAAATAAATAAATAAATAAAATAAATACCTTTGCAATTTTGCTGTCGGGGAACATCTTTGCAGCCAGGCTGGAAAAATGGTCAGCTACAGCAGGTTGAAGGTTATGTTCTGCCACGAAATAACAGAACATCACTTCTGCCATCGTTACGTCTTCTTCTGGTTGAGCTGTCGTGGCCGTCCTCCTTTCAACTGCTGTAAAGATTGAGTCGATCGATTTTGTCTTCTTCGAACGCTCCACAGCTTCCTTGTGCCCTTTAGTTTGTACATGAGTCTTCAAGTCATAGATTCCACTTGCCGCAACTTTAATGTCAAAACGACATGGAATGCAGAGAGTATATTCCGGCCCTTTGTTTGACGCTTTGAATAGGCCATAATATTCTCCTTTCGCGTAGTTTGGGCTCTCCCATTCGGCCAGATGCCTTCCAGTACCTTTGATCTTCTTCCTCGGTGGCTGAGACATTTTCCATGTGCCAAGTGAGGCTATTGAAAATGGCCGCTTCAACTGTCTTACAATACAAAACTCAGTACTGCGCAGGCGCGTAGTTTGCAGTATTTCGAAGTGGGAGTTTTCGCTTCTGGTTTCCGGTAATCGAACGTCGTCTGCTTCATAAAGAGAGCGATTCTCGTGAATTTAGACCCCTGGTTTTAATTTTACCGTATTTATTATTTTTCGCTGTACTATTATCGGTAGTACGCCGTATTAGGAAAATCACAGTTTCGCCGTACAGAAAATAGGGCCAAACCATATAGGTTGACAGGACTGAGGCAAATACAGGTGAATGGACCAAGGGTAGACAGAAACACATGCCCCAGAATAGAGAGGAAAACCCACAATGTGGGGCTGACCAGGGTGACCCTGGGAACTAAAAAGTAGTTAACCCCACCCAAGTCCCCCAGGGCAGACCCGGGTGAGGGAAGGAATAGGGTTAGGGGTAGGGTTTCCTGCAAAATCACCAAAGACAATCCAAAAGTTAAGAAAGCTGGATATGACACTTCACCTGAACAATGTCCAGAATGGCACTATTCATCTGGGACTTGTCAAGCCTACCTGTAGTACATAAACAATCCAGACCAAAAAGGTGACTGCCAAGCGTGTAATATGCAAAGAAGTTGAGTTGCCACATTCCTTCTGCCAATGAAGATAAGTAGCGGTTAATCTCTCTGTTTGTTTGTTTGTCTATTTTGACAAAGGGTATTTACCCGAAATATTAATAAATTGTGTTGTACCCATCTTTTCTAAGCGTGTTTCTTTCTCCTTTGGGTACTTCTTTACCTGTAGTACATAGAACATTAAACATCTCATGCTTCCTCTCTCAATCTCCACATTTGTCCTTGAGAATGTTTCTTTCATTCATTCCTTCACTCACTCACTCCATCTTTGTCAGCCTCACTAACCCAGTGTACAGCAGAGTCTGGATGCGGTCTGTAGGCCACTCAGACTGAGGCAGATGGCGTCCCGTGCTCGCTGCGTCTCCTCCCGAGCTCCCTCCATCCCCAGCAGCAGCCCCAGACTGAAGGAGATGCCACAGGAACTCTTCCCCTCCAGCAACACGGACAGCACGTCCAGAATCCCCTCCCAGCACGACGACAAGACGCGCTGCGCCAAAAATTGACCTGAAAACATACCAGGAACTTTGTGGGTGAGAAACAAAACACACCATGCTATAGGAGTTTCAGTAGCAGCTCTATGGTAGTCCACATTCACAACCACAATCAGCACTACGATAGTCCACATTCATCACCACAATCAGCTCTACGATAGTCCACATTCACCACCACAATCAGCTCCACGATAGTCCACATTCAGCACCACAATCAGCTCTACGATAGTCCACATTCACCACCACAATCAGCTCCATGATAGTCCACATTCACCACCACAATCAGCTCTACAATAGTCCACATTCACCACCACAATCAGCTCCACGATAGTCCACATTCACCACCATAATCAGCTTTACGGTAGTCCACATTCATCACCACAATCAGCTCTACGATAGTCCACATTCGCCACCATAATCAGCTTTACGGTAGTCCACATTCATCACCACAATCAGCTCTACGATAGTCCACATTCGCCACCATAATCAGCTTTACGGTAGTCCACATTCATCACCACAATCAGCTCTACGATAGTCCACATTCGCCACCATAATCAGCTTTATGGTAGTCCACATTCATCACCACAATCAGCTCTACGATAGTCCACATTCGCCACCATAATCAGCTTTACGGTAGTCCACATTCATCACCACAATCAGCTCTACGATAGTCCACATTCACCATCATAATCAGCTTTAGGGTAGTCCACATTCATCACCACAATCAGCTCTACAATAGTCCACATTCACCACCACAATCAGCTTTACGGTAGTCCACATTCATCACCACAATCAGCTCTACAATAGTCCACATTCAGCACCACAATCAGCTCTACAAAAGTCCACATTCACCACCACAATCAGCTTTATGGTAGTCCACATTCATCACCACAATCAGCTCTACAATAGTCCACATTCAGCACCACAATCAGCTCTACAAAAGTCCACATTCACCACCACAATCAGCTCTACGGTAGTCCACATTCATCACCACAATCAGCTCTATGGCAGTCTACATTCACCACCACAATCAGCTCTATGGTAGACCACATTCACCACCCCAATCAACACTACGGTAGTCCACATTCACTACCACAATCAGCTCTATGGTAGTCCACATTCACCACCACAATCAATAGTCCACATTCACCACCACAATCAGTTCTACAATAGTCCACATTCACCACCACAATCAGCTCCATGATAGTCCACATTCACCACCACAATCAGCTCTATGGTAGTCCACATTCACCACCACAATCAGCTCTATGGTAGTCCACATTCACCACCACAATCAATAGTCCACATTAACCACCACAATCAGCTCTATGGTAGTCCGCATTCACCACCACAATTAGCTCTATGGTAGTCCACATTCACCACCACAATCAATAGTCCACATTCACCACCACAATCAGCTCTACAGTAGTCCACATTCATCACCACAATCAGCTCTATGGTAGTCTACATTCACCCCCACAATCAGCTCTACGGTAGTCCACATTCACCACCACAATCAGCACTACGGTAGTCCACATTCAGCACCACAATCAGCTCTACGGTAGTACACATTCACCATCAGCTCTACGGTAGTCCACATTCACCACCACAATCAGCTCTACGGTAGTCCACATTCATCACAACAATCATCTCTACCGTAGTTCACATTCACCACCACAATCAGCTCTACGGTAGTTCACATTCATCACCACAATAAGCTCTAAGGTAGTCCACATTCCATGATGTCACTCCCTGACTGTCCACCCACCTGCCTCCACCTTCAGCTGTGTATCCTGCGGTGCTGCCCCTCCCTTCCACCCACCATCGTCCTGGCAACGGTAGTCAGACATCAGCTGACCCCCAACCTCATGACTGCCCAGGCCATCCAGATCTGTCAGAAACAAATAACCATCCTTGAATACTGCAGGTACTGCAGGTAAGGTTGTCACAATGGTCTGCCAACTATTCTGATCCTAGCGGGAAGTGAATGTAAGGTGTTGGGAAGCGATGGGGGGGGGTTTAAAGTAATGTATAATTGTGCATGTGTCTGAGAGAGAGGGTGTGCTGTTGTGCATGCGCAGCGAGTCCAGTGTTTTCCTGGAGAACAGCGCTATACAAGAACTATGTATTATTATTTATTATTAACCAACTCTTATGAAACAGAAGTACATATGGTGAAGTTTGAGTGTGCATGTCTACATCTTGTGCTGATGAGTGTGCATGTCTCAATCTTGTGACGTTGAGTGTGCATGTCTACATCTTGTGAAGTCTGAGTGTGCATGTCTACATCTTGTGAAGTCTGAGTGTGCATGTCTACATCTTGTGAAGTCTGAATGTGCATGTCTACATCTTGTGAAGTCTGAGTGTGCATGTTTACATCTTGTGAAGTCTGAGTGTGCATGTCTACATCTTGTGAAGTCTGAGTGTGCATGTCTACATCTTGTGAAGTCTGAGTGTGCATGTCTACATCTTGCGAAGTCTGAGTGTGCATGTCTACATCTTGTGAAGTCTGAGTGTGCATGTCTACATCTTGTGAAGTCTGAGTGTGCATGTCTACATCTTGTGAAGTCTGAGTGTGCATGTCTACATCTTGTGAAGTCTGAGTGTGCATGTCTACATCTTGTGAGGTCTGAGTGTGCAGGTCTACATCTTGTGAGGTCTGAGTGTGCATGTCTACATCTTGTGAAGTCTGAGTGTGCATGTCTACATCTTGTGAAGTCTGAGTGTGCATGTCTACATCTTGTGAGGTCTGAGTGTGCAGGTCTACATCTTGTGAGGTCTGAGTGTGCATGTCTACATCTTGTGAAGTCTGAGTGTGCATGTCTACATCTTGTGAAGTCTGAGTGTGCATGTCTACATCTTGTGAAGTCTGAGTGTGCATGTCTACATCTTGTGAAGTCTGAGTGTGCATGTCTACATCTTGTGAAGTCTGAGTGTGCATGTCTACATCTTGTGAGGTCTGAGTGTGCATGTCTACATCTTGTGAAGTCTGAGTGTGCATGTCTACATCTTGTGAAGTCTGAGTGTGCATGTCTACATCTTGTGAGGTCTGAGTGTGCAGGTCTACATCTTGTGAAGTCTGAGTGTGCATGTCTACATCTTGTGAGGTCTGAGTGTGCATGTCTACATCTTGTGAGGTCTGAGTGTGCATGTCTACATCTTGTGAAGTCTGAGTGTGCATGTCTACATCGTGCTGGATGAGTTACTTCACTCTCTTGTGCCACAGGTACTGTCAACAGCACTATAAACAGTAGTGGCAGCTGCATGCATCAGCCGCCGTGAGATGGCCATAGTTGCCTGCTCAGCATTAAACCCAAATAACTAACTAACTAAATGCATGAATCAGCCAGTACTGTTTATAGTACTGTTTATTGTAAAAAGAATCGGTTGGCTGCATGCACAAAGGGTGGGGGGCGGGGGGTGGGGGGGGAGGGGGGGCGTGGGGGGGGGGGTAGGGGAGGGGGGTTAGGGGAGGGGGTAGGGGGAGGGGGTGGGGGGGGTGGGTAATTCCAAGGAGTTACCTTCCAGCATCTGTAGCAGTGAGCAGTCAGGTGTGATGTGGTGAACGGAATGCATGAGTGGAGCAGTCACGGTCTGTGAGTACACTTCCCCCAGCCAGGTGGGAGACAGGTAGAGCAGTAATCCCGACCCCAGCACGCTGTCCACAAACTCACGCTGAAACAATACACACACGGACAGGTAGATATACAGACAGTCGGGCATATATCCCACAGCCAGGTGGGAGACAGGTACAGCAGTAATCCTGACCCCAGCACACCATCCACAAACTCACGCTGAAACATGCAACTTGGTACGCTGAGGTCTTGAACTTGACGGCCTATAGCCATAAGATGCAAAGTCACAGACCAGCCAACAACAGATAAATGTCTAGCATGCTGCAGACTGTGATGTGGCATGACACAAAGTACAGAGCCAGTCTGTGTGAAGCATTCAGTACTCACGTCGCTTTGTGTGGTAATAATGACATGAACAACAGTCTGTGTGAAGCATTCAGTACTCACATCGCTTTGTGTGGTAATAATGACATGAACAACAGTCTCTGTGAAGCATTCAGTACTCACGTCACTTTGTGTGGTAATAATGACATGAACAACAGTCTGTGTGAAGCATTCAGTACTCACGTCGCTTTGTGTGGTAATAATGACATGAACAACAGTCTGTGTGAAGCATTCAGTACTCACGTCACTTTGTGTGGTAATAATGACATGAACAACAGTCTCTGTGAAGCATTCAGTACTCACGTCGCTTTGTGTGGTAATAATGACATGAACAACAGTCTGTGTGAAGCATTCAGTACTCACGTCACTTTGTGTGGTAATAATGACATGAACAACAGTCTCTGTGAAGCATTCAGTACTCACGTCGCTTTGTGTGGTAATAATGACATGAACAACAGTCTGTGTGAAGCATTCAGTACTCACGTCACTTTGTGTGGTAATAATGACATGAACAACAGTCTGTGTGAAGCATTCAGTACTCACGTCGCTTTGTGTGGTAATAATGACATGAACAACAGTCTGTGTGAAGCATTCAGTACTCACGTCGCTTTGTGTGGTAATAATGACATGAACAGTCTGTGTGAAGCATTCAGTACTCACGTCGCTTTGTGTGGTAATAATGACATGAACAGTCTGTGTGAAGCATTCAGTACTCACATCGCTGTGTGTGGTAATAATGACATGAACAACAGTCTGTGTGAAGCATTCAGTACTCATGTCGCTTTGTGTGGTAATAATGACATGAACAACAGTCTGTGTGAAGCATTCAGTACTCACATCGCTGTGTGTGGTAATAATGACATGAACAACAGTCTGTGTGAAGCATTCAGTACTCACGTCGCTTTGTGTGGTAAGAAAGTCACAGACCAGCCAACAACAGATAAATGTCTAGCATGCTGCAGACTGTGATGTGACATGACACAAAGTACAGAGCCAGTCTGTGAAGCATTCAGTACTCACGTCGCTTTGTGTGGTAATAATGACATATGCATCCATCCAGCCAGTAAAGACAACTGTTTGTTTTAACAAACAACATCCCATGTGAAAATAAAGTGCCACTAAAGCTGTGATGGTAAGTGATGATGACAAATGTTTTGAAGTGTATGCATTTCCTTCTCCAGGTTAGTAGCACTTTACTTTCACATTGTTTCTGGATCATTGTTGAGGAATCCACATTTCTTCAAAAGAATAACTAACAACACAGAGCTATTTTGTTATTTTTTGGTACATTTTCTTATCACTTTTGTGTGTGTGTGTGTGTGTGTGTGTGTGTGTGTGTGTGTGTGTGTGTGTGTGTGTGTGTGTGTGTGTGCGAGTGTGTGGCGGGAGTGTGCGTGTGTATGTGGGGGGGGGGGGGGGGGGGGCTGTGGATTCTGACCTGTGAGATGGTGAGAAGCTGCGGTTGTCGATCAGTGTAGTATCCAGCCTTAGTCAGCTTGTAGGTCAGCTGCAGCGCGGCCACGGTGGCCGTGTAAACCCCATCAGCATTCAGCACAACACTGGGGAACACGTTACTCTGACCTCCAACACACGGCGAGGTCTCACTCCACTGGTGCTGGGACAGACCTGACAGACAATGGGGGACACGTTACTCTGACTTCCAACACACGGCGAGGTCTCACTCCACTTGTGCTGGGACAGACCTGACAGACAATGGGGGACACGTTACTCTGACCTCCAACACACGGCGAGGTCTCACTCCACTGGTGCTGGGACAGACCTGACAGACAATGGGGGACACATTACTCTGACCTCCAACACACGGCGAGGTCTCACTCCACTGGTGCTGGGACAGACCTGACAGACAATGGGGGACACGTTACTCTGACCTCCAACACACGGTGAGGTCTCACTCCACTGGTGCTGGGACAGACCTGACAGACAATGGGGGACACGTTACTCTGACCTCCAACACACGGCGAGGTCTCACTCCACTGGTGCTGGGACAGGCCATGTATGTCACTTGTAGATAACCCATTTAGCCCCAAAACCCTGCAGCAGAAGATGGACTGACCATGATAATTTAAGGGTAGTGCCAGATTAGATTGGCACCATCAGGCAGTACAATTATCACTATCAGGTCAATCGGTCTCCAGAAACTGGTGCATAGTTGTTGGGCGACACCTCCAAAACTTGGGAATCACAGCCTTGTGGTTAAATGTCTACATCTTGTGCTGGATGAGTTCTGCCTTGTCTACATCTAGTGCTGGATGAGTTCTGCCCTGTGGTTAAATGTCTACATCTTGTGCTGGATGAGTTCAGCCCTGGGGTTAAATGTCTACATCTAGTGCTGGATGAGTTCTGCCTTGTTTACATCTTGTGCTGGATGAGTTCTGCCTTGTTTACATCTTGTGCTGGATGAGTTCTGCCTTGTCTACATCTAGTGCTGGATGAGTTCTGCCTTGTCTACATCTTGTGCTGGATGAGTTCAGCCCTGGGGTTAAATGTCTACATCTAGTGCTGGATGAGTTCTGCCTTGTTTACATCTTGTGCTGGATGAGTTCTGCCTTGTTTACATCTTGTGCTGGATGAGTTCTGCCTTGTCTACATCTAGTGCTGGATGAGTTCTGCCTTGTCTACATCTTGTGCTGGATGAGTTCTGCCTTGTTTACATCTTGTGCTGGATGAGTTCTGCCTTGTCTACATCTAGTGCTGGATGAGTTCTGCCTTGTCTACATCTTGTGCTGGATGAGTTCAGCCCTGGGGTTAAATGTCTACATCTAGTGCTGGATGAGTTCTGCCTTGTTTACATCTTGTGCTGGATGAGTTCTGCCTTGTCTACATCTAGTGCTGGATGAGTTCTGCCTTGTCTACATCTTGTGCTGGATGAGTTCTGCCTTGTCTACATCTAGTGCTGGATGAGTTCTGTCTTGTCTACATCTTGTGCTGGATGAGTTCTGCCTTGTTTACATCTTGTGCTGGATGAGTTCTGCCTTGTCTACATCTTGTGCTGGATGAGTTCTGCCTTGTCTACATCTAGTGCTGGATGAGTTCTGCCTTGTCTACATCTAGTGCTGGATGAGTTCTGCCTTGTCTACATCTAGTGCTGGATGAGTTCAGCCTTGTCTACATCTTGTGCAGGATGAGTTCTGCCTTGTCTACATCTAGTGCTGGATGAGTTCTGCCTTGTCTACATCTAGTGCTGGATGAGTTCTGCCCTGTGGTTAAATGTCTACATCTTGTGCTGGATGAGTTCAGCCCTGGGGTTAAATGTCTACATCTAGTGCTGGATGAGTTCAGCCTTGTCTACATCTTGTGCTGGATGAGTTCTGCCTTGTCTACATCTTGTGCTGGATGAGTTCAGCCTTATCTACATCTTGTGCTGGATGAGTTCAGCCCTGGGGTTAAATGTCTACATCTAGTGCTGGATGAGTTCAGCCTTGTCTACATCTTGTGCTGGATGAGTTCTGCCTCGTCTACATCTTGTGCTGGATGAGTTCAGCCTTGTCTACATCTTGTGCTGGATGAGTTCAGCCCTGGGGTTAAATGTCTACATCTAGTGCTGGATGAGTTCTGCCTTGTCTACATCTTGTGCTGGATGAGTTCTGCCTTGTCTACATCTAGTGCTGGATGAGTTCAGCCCTGGGGTTAAATGTATACATCTAGTGCTGGATGAGTTCTGCCTTGTCTACATCTAGTGCTGGATGTGTTCTGCCTTGTCTACATCTTGTGCTGGATGAGTTCAGTCTTGTCTACATCTAGTGCTGGATGAGTTCTGCCCTGTGCTTAAATGTCTACATCTAGTGCTGGATGAGTTCAGCCTTGTCTACACATAGTGCTGGATGAGTTCAGCCTTGTCTACACATAGTGCTGGATGAGTTCTGCCCTGTGGTTAAATGTCTACATCTAGTGCTGGATGAGTTCAGCCTTGGGGTTAAATGTCTACATCTAGTGCTGGATGAGTTCAGCCTTGTCTACATCTTGTGCTGGATGAGTTCAGCCTTGTCTACACATAGTGCTGGATGAGTTCAGCCTTGTCTACACATAGTGCTGGATGAGTTCTGCCCTGTGGTTAAATGTCTACATCTAGTGCTGGATGAGTTCTGCCTTGGGGTTAAATGTCTACATCTAGTGCTGGATGAGTTCTGCCCTGTGGTTAAATGTCTACATCTAGTGCTGGATGAGTTCTGCCCTGTGGTTAAATGTCTACATCTAGTGCTGGATGAGTTCTGCCCTGTGGTTAAATGTCTACATCTAGTGCTGGATGAGTTCAGCCTTGTCTACACATAGTGCTGGATGAGTTCTGCCCTGTGGTTAAATGTCTACATCTAGTGCTGGATGAGTTCTGCCTTGGGGTTAAATGTCTACATCTAGTGCTGGATGAGTTCTGCCCTGTGGTTAAATGTCTACATCTAGTGCTGGATGAGTTCTGCCCTGTGGTTAAATGTCTACATCTAGTGCTGGATGAGTTCTGCCCTGTGGTTAAATGTCTACATCTAGTGCTGGATGAGTTCTGCCCTGTGGTTAAATGTCTACATCTAGTGCTGGATGAGTTCTGCCCTGTGGTTAAATGTCTACATCTAGTGCTGGATGAGTTCAGCCTTGTCTACACATAGTGCTGGATGAGTTCTGCCCTGTGGTTAAATGTCTACATCTAGTGCTGGATGAGTTCTGCCTTGGGGTTAAATGTCTACATCTAGTGCTGGATGAGTTCTGCCCTGTGGTTAAATGTCTACATCTAGTGCTGGATGAGTTCTGCCCTGTGGTTAAATGTCTACATCTAGTGCTGGATGAGTTCTGCCCTGTGGTTAAATGTCTACATCTAGTGCTGTATGAGTTCTGCCTTGGGGTTAAATGTCTACATCTAGTGTTGGATGAGTTCTGCCCTGTGGTTAAATGTCTACATCAAGTGCTGGATGAGTTCAGCCTTGTCTACACATAGTGCTGGATGAGTTCTGCCCTGTGGTTAAATGTCTACATCTTGTGCTGGATGAGTTCAGCCTTGTCTACATCTTGTGCTGGATGAGTTCTGCCTTGTCTACATCTAGTGCTGGATGAGTTCAGCCCTGGGGTTAAATGTCTACATCTAGTGCTGGATGAGTTCAGCCTTGTCTACATCTTGTGCTGGATGAGTTCTGCCTTGTCTACATCTTGTGCTGGATGAGTTCAGCCCTGGGGTTAAATGTCTACATCTAGTGCTGGATGAGTTCTGCCTTGTCTACATCTTGTGCTGGATGAGTTCAGCCCTGGGGTTAAATGTCTACATCTAGTGCTGGATGAGTTCTGCCTTGTCTACATCTTGTGCTGGATGAGTTCTGCCTTGTCTACATCTTGTGCTGGATGAGTTCTGCCTTGTCTACATCTTGTGCTGGATGAGTTCTGCCTTGTCTACATCTAGTGCTGGATGAGTTCTGCCTTGTCTACATCTAGTGCTGGATGAGTTCAGCCCTGGGGTTAAATGTCTACATCTAGTGCTGGATGAGTTCTGCCTTGTCTACATCTTGTGCTGGATGAGTTCTGCCTTGTCTACATCTAGTGCTGGATGAGTTCAGCCCTGGGGTTAAATGTCTACATCTAGTGCTGGATGAGTTCTGCCTTGTCTACATCTAGTGCTGGATGAGTTCTGCCTTGTCTACATCTAGTGCTGGATGAGTTCAGCCCTGGGGTTAAATGTCTACATCTAGTGCTGGATGAGTTCAGCCTTGTCTACATCTAGTGCTGGATGAGTTCTGCCTTGTCTACATCTAGTGCTGGATGAGTTCTGCCTTGTCTACATCTAGTGCTGGATGAGTTCTGCCTTGTCTACATCTAGTGCTGGATGAGTTCAGCCTTGTCTACATCTAGTGCTGGATGAGTTCTGCCTTGTCTACATCTAGTGCTGGATGAGTTCTGCCTTGTCTACATCTAGTGCTGGATGAGTTCTGCCTTGTCTACATCTAGTGCTGGATGAGTTCAGCCTTGTCTACATCTAGTGCTGGATGAGTTCTGCCTTGTCTACATCTTGTGCTGGATGAGTTCAGCCTTGTCTACATCTTGTGCTGGATGAGTTCAGCCTTGTCTACATCTTGTGCTGGATGAGTTCAGCCTTGTCTACATCTTGTGCTGGATGAGTTCAGCCTTGTCTACATCTTGTGCTGGATGAGTTCAGCCTTGTCTACATCTTGTGCTGGATGAGTTCAGCCCTGGGGTTAAATGTCTACATCTAGTGCTGGATGAGTTCAGCCTTGGGGTTAAATGTGAGAATGTACCGGTACGCGACGCCAAGCAACATCCTCCCTCTTTGTGGGAGGATGTGTGTGGGGCGGTCCGTGGCGCAGTGGTTAAGGCGCCTGCCACCAATGCCAAAGGTGCGCAGTTCGATACCGGGTTCCGGCGTTGGACTTTTCTCCTCTGGTAAGTGTCACCGTTAATTCGGGCGGACTGTCGGGGGTTCTTTCTCCGGGTACTCCGGTTCTTCCACCCCCCCCCCCTCCCCCCACACTTTGGTACCGGTCTCAGGCCACTTTACAAATTTCAAATACAAGCGATCAAAATTCTCTGTAACTTCAGAAGCTGACTGGCCCTTCGTTTGTCTTGTACTGTGTTTGTCTTAAATGGCGTAAATCCGTGTCTGTTTCGTGAGTGTGTGTGTTGGGTTTCAGGCGCGGCGCTTTGAGTCGATTTCCCAAAAAATTGAGAAAAAACGCCTATATAATAACGGTATTATTATTATTATTATTATTTATCTCTAGCACGGACTTTACTGTCAAGCCCGGCAGCAGGTGTGCGCGTGTGTGTGTGTGTGTGTGTGTGTGTGTGTGTGTGTGCATGTGTATGTCTGTGTGTCTGTGAGTGTGCGTGTATGTGTGTGTGTCTGTCCCTGTGTGTATGTCTGTGTGTGTGTGTGTGTGTGTGTGTGTGTGTGTGTGTGTGTGTGTGTGTGTGTGCATCCGTGTGTGTGTGTCTCTGTGTGTGTGTGTCTGTGAGTGTGCGTCTGTGTCTGTGTGTGCGTGTGTGTATGTGTGCATGTGTGTGTGTGTGTGTGTGTGTGTGTGTGTGTGTGTGTGTGTGTGTGTGTGTGAAGGTGCAGCTATGATGGCTAAAGCAGTGAGTGCCCAGTTAACCTGACAAGTGAGTGAACTACATGACGTTAGACGGCCACTCAGTCTGACTGCGGCAAGACTCGTGACTGTGAACTACAGTGGAGTCCGCTTAACACGAATTTCTGGGGACACGGAAAATCACTTCGTGTTAACCGTATTTCGTGTTAACCAATATGGCCTCAAAATTGATCACGGCCCTCAAGGAGAAAGTGTGTAAGATGTGTGCGTGAATGAGTACCAGGTTAAAAGTGCACATTATCGTACTTTCTATGCATACCTTCAGCTCGCTAGGAAAACACAAGGAAACGTGTACAGCTCGAGTATTTAATGTAAATCCATCAGGTAAAATCCATACTAAGTTACAATCCTCAGGTAAAAGCAACACAGGCTGAAGTACAATCCCGCATCGGTAAAAGGGTTGTGTTGGTACACGAATGATACAACATGAATACAGTACAGAAATGCTAGCCAATGAGAAGACAGATTACAACAGCCGAAGGCTATTCAGCCAATCACAGACTAGAGCTCGCTCTGATCTGTCATGTGTACTTCCACAGCGCAAGAGCGACACGTGAATTGGTTTTCTGTGAATGGAATCTGTGTTCGTGTTAAACAGGTGAATAATAATGAAATTGCTCTGGTTGGGAACCGAAACCAGCTTCGTGTAAAGCGAAATTTCGTGTTAAGCATTTCGTGTTATCAGTGAAATTTTAATACAGAATAAGAAGGCCGTCGGCCGGGAATGCAAAAACGGTTCGTGTTAACCGGAATTTCGTGTAAAGCGAGTTCGTGTTAACTGGACTCCACTGTACATGTCGTTAGACGGCCTCTCAGTCTGACTGCGGCAAAACTCTTGACCTTAAGTACATGTCGTTAGACAGCCTCTCAGTCTGACACTTGGCAAGACTGGTGACTGTCATTCAGGAGTAGAACTAGAAGCCCGTTTCACAACGATGACAGAAAACGACAGAGTGCCTGAGTAGTTGGGAAAACAGAACAAGCATCCCCACTAAACACTCCAACACTAGCATATGGACCAAAGTCAAGCTGTATAATGCATGGCACAGCCAATCAGTGTGTGAAAACAACACCACGTTCCCTCACCAGCACAACACCACATTCCCTCACCAGCACAACACCACATTCCCTCACCATCACAACACCATGTTCCCTCACCAGCACAACACCACATTCCCTCACCAGCACAACACCACGTTCCCTCACCAGCACAACATGTTCCCTCACCAGCACAACACCATGTTCCCTCACCAGCACACCACGTTCCCTCACCAGCACAACACCACGTTCCCTCACCAGCACAACACCATGTTCCCTCACCAGCACAACACCATGTTCCCTCACCAGCACAACACCATGTTCCCTCACCAGCACAACACCACATTCCCTCACCAGCACAACACCACATTCCCTCACCAGCACAACACCACATTCCCTCACCAGCACAACACCACGTTCCCTCACCAGCACAACACCATGTTCCCTCACCAGCACAACACCATGTTCCCTCACCAGCACAACACCACATTCCCTCACCAGCACAACACCACGTTCCCTCACCAGCACAGAAGTTAGAGGCGAATCCCTGCAGCGCTTCATCCACATCAGTGACGGAGGACAAGGAGAGAAGAGTGTCGGCCTGGCTACGTATCTGTTGCACACACTCCTCCGCGCTCTCTCGCTCCAGTCGACACAATGCCTCTCGCAGTAACTACACACACAAACAGTGATAACGCACAGTACAAGAACACCCCCAACACTCACAGCCACACAGCGATAACGCACAGTACAAAAACACTCCCAACACTCACAGCGATAACGCACAGTACAAGAACACTCCCAACACTCACAGCCACACAGCGATAACGCACAGTACAAAAACACTCCCAACACTCACAGCCACACAGCGATAACGCACAGTACAAGAACACTCCCAACACTCACAGCCACACAGCGATAACGCACAGTACAAAAACACTCCCAACACTCACAGCCACACAGCGATAACGCACAGTACAAGAACACTCCCAACACTCACAGCCACACAGCGATAACGCACAGTACAAAAACACTCCCAACACTTACAGCCACACAGCGATAACGCACAGTACAAGAACACTCCCAACACACAGACAAATTACATGAATATTCCCAAACTTGTATGTATCAGTGCCTCAAGAGTGGCTTCAAAGTTTTTTTTAAACAAAATCAGCCATTTAGAAATTACACACTACATCAGGAAATGGATTGACCACGCTAATCAGGCACTACCTTGCATTATCATGGTTGATCCATCTCCTGCAACTTATACACAGTCATTAGGTGACAACTGTAAAGTATGGACCATGCAGCTGTGGGGTTAAATAAATCAAATGAATGTCCGCAGATGTCACTACCAGTATCTGTAACGCTACAAATTCCACAGATGTCACTACCAGTATCTGTAACGCTACATGTCCGCAGATGTCACTACCAGTATCTGTAACGCTACAAATTCCACAGATGTCACTACCAGTATCTGTAACGCTACATGTCCGCAGATGTCACTACCAGTATCTGTAACGCTACAAATTCCACAGATGTCACTACCAGTATCTGTAACGCTACAAATTCCACAGATGTCACTACCAGTATCTGTAAAGCTACATGTCCGCAGATGTCACTACCAGTATCTATAACGCTACAAATTCCACAGATGTCACTACCAGTATCTGTAATGCTACAATTTCCACAGATGTCACTACCAGTATCTGTAACGCTACAAATTTCACAGATGTCACTAGCAGTATCTGTAATGCTACAAATTCCACAGATGTCACTACCAGTATCTGTAACGCTACATGTCCGCAGATGTCACTACCAGTATCTGTAACGCTACAAATTCCACAGATGTCACTACCAGTATCTGTAACGCTACAAATTCCACAGATGTCACTAACAGTATCTGTAACGCTACAAATTCCACAGATGTCACTACCAGTATCTGTAACGCTACATGTCTGCAGATGTCACTACCAGTATCTGTAACGCTACAAATTCCACAGATGTCACTACCAGTATCTGTAACGCTACAAATTCCACAGATGTCACTACCAGTATCTGTAATGCTACAAATTTCACAGATGTCACTACCAGTATCTGTAACGCTACAAATTCCACAAATTCCACAGATGTCACTACCAGTATCTGTAACGCTACAAATTCCACAGATGTCACTACCAGTATCTGTAACGCTACAAATTCCACAGATGTCACTACCAGTATCTGTAACGCTACATGTCCGCAGATGTCACTCCCTGTGTCTGTAACGCTACATGTAGCTTGTCTGTGATACAGACCTCTAACACTACATGTCAGAAAGTGAGAATGTGAAGAGGAGAACAAGGCAGGCAGCGTTTCTCACCTTTTGTTTCTGTCTGGCCCCATCCTCCCCATCATGCTCTTGTCTGTGCGTCTGTTTGTCAACCATGTCCACATCACCGCAGTCCCTGCCTGCCTTATTGTGTGGGCCAACTGTCTCTGATCCCTCCACAACGTGTGACCTGTCAACCACCTCCACCGACATGTGGGCCGTGTCACCCAAACCATCCCCTATTTCTTCCTTCACATCTCCCTCCACACACACGCCAGCTGCTGGACCTGTGTAGTCTCCCTCAGTGGACTCTTCATCTCCCTTGGAGGATTTCTGCACTTCACTTGTAGACGTCTTGGCACCTCCTTCCTCAGTCTCCACATCGGTCAGTTTGATGCGCGTGACTCGCGTGACAGCCCCCACTGTGGTGTCCGAAAAGCTGGCCTCCGAGTTCGTGTCTGAATCTGGGGAAAAACGACCAGGAAGTGATGAAACAATCAGCATCATCTAAGTTACAGTCTTTGATTACAGTGTGGAACCTTAGGGTCAAAATGCCAGACCAGCATGACTATAGTGTAAGACAGTTGCTGGTGCCCACATAAACCAGCACCAAACCCAACTGGAGGAAGCTGCAGGTACCAGTAGCAACTGGCCCAGACCCCCAAACATGCAGCAAGCTGGTCTACAACAAAACATCGACATCTCACCCACAAACAGCACATCTCTACCATTCTGGTCACAAAGACAATAATCCCTAGGTCCAAAATCACAGCCCAGCAGATGGTTAAACATCTTCTGTCCACCACGGAAATGATTTGAAAGACAGGGCACCAAATCGAGTCTGAACACATTGTGACACAGACAGGGCACCAAATCGAGTCTGAATACATTGTGACACAGACAGGGCACCAAATCGAGTCTGAACACATTGTGACACAGACAGGGCACCAAATCGAGTCTGAATACATTGTGACACAGACAGGGCACCAAATCGAGTCTGAACATATTGTGACACAGACAGGGCACCAAATCGAGTCTGAACACATTGTGACACAGACAGGGCACCAAATCGAGTCTGAACACATTGTGACACAGACAGGGCACCAAATCGAGTCTGAACACATTGTGACACAACAGCAGCAGCAGCAGATAGTGCAACATGCAGCATCAAATTCTGTACCTTGAACTACAGTTCAGTTGCAGCCGTACAAATTCTGTAACATGGACCACTCACTTGTAACTGTGCAAAATACTATGACTATCATTCTAGTTCACCACTTACCGACAACTGGCCGTGGTGAGTCGGGCGGTGACAGGTCCACACGATCTGCTGTGCTGTTAGCATTTACCGACCCTCCATCACTGTCACGGTGACTGCCACACATGCCTCGCTTGGCCGGCGATTCTTTGGTGACGTTGGCTGCAGTCTGGGCTGCAAAGGACAAATGTGTGTGCTGTGATTTCCGTACCTTGTGTCTGAAGGAGCTGGGTTCAAAAAGACAGACCTGTCATGAATTGATCATCGGCTACATGTACAAAGCGTGCAGCAGGAAACAAAACCAGCCACAGGTGTCGTCAATATCGGTCAGTTTGTTACTCAACGTTTGACCATGAAACAAAACCAGCCACAGGTGTCGTCAATATCGGTCAGTTTGTTACTCAACGTTTGACCATGAAACAAAACCAGCCACAGGTGTCGTCAATATCGGTCAGTTTGTTACTCAACGTTCGACCATGAAACAAAACCAGCCACAGGTGTCGTCAATATCAGTCAGTTTGTTACTCAATGTTCGACCATGAAACAAAACCAGCCACAGGTGTCGTCAATATCGGTCAGGTTGTTACTCAACGTTCGACCATGAAACAAAACCAGCCACAGGTGTCGTCAATATCGGTCAGTTTGTTACTCAACATGCGACCATGAAAACAAAACCAGCCACAGGTGTCGTCAATATCGGTCAGTTTGTTACTCAACATGCGACCATGAAAACAAAACCAGTCACAGGTGTCATCAATATCGGTCAGTTTGTTACTCAGCATGAGACATGACCAGTCGTAGGGTGCTGTCAAAATAAGTCAGTTTCAACCTACGCTAAATTCTGCTTGTAGTTCATCACAAAACACAGCCTACCATAATAAGATGAGGGATTTCATCCCGAAGTCTACCATATTGTTTTGAGTTCATATGCATTTTTCTTTTAGGAACATTCAGAGTTGTTCCTATTTTTAAGCTTATCCTTCTGATCCATATCTCTCCACCATAACCCATCCTACCTGACGATCCGCACAATGGCCCACACAAACACTGACAGACGCACTGTGCTTTGTGCCAGTTATACCTTCTGTGGGCTGGCGTAGCCACAGCCGATCTGAACAAGAACAAGATAGGATGACCCATGCTCACAAAGCTTATAACATTTACATGAGCTTATAACATTTTCCCACTTTGTCTACAATACATTCGCAGTCATCACAACAAATATTGTGAGACCATCTTTCTAAATCAAACTGTCAGAGAGGGAGAGCAGACATCATAACAAATATTGTGGGACCATCTTTCTAAATCAAACTGTCAGAGAGGGAGAGCAGACATCATAACAAATATTGTGGGACCATCTTTCTAAATCAAACTGTCAGAGAGGGAGAGCAGACATCATAACATATATTGTGGGACCATCTTTCTAAATCAAACTGTCAGAGAGGGAGGGCAGACATCATAACAAATATTGTGGGACCATCTTTCTAAATCAAACTGTCAGAGAGGGAGAGCAGACATCATAACAAATATTGTGGGACCATCTTTCTAAATCAAACTGTCAGAGAGGGAGAGCATTACGTCAACTCATACATGTGTAAAACACCAACATGCTGGCACTTTGCATCAGTTAGGAACATTGTACAACACTGAGACGTGTTTGGTGTTTTACGTCACAGTAACTGTCTGATTCTTTTCCTGAAGTCGAGGATTCTTACTTTGGACAATGTTTTCTGCAATTAATTTTTATTTTCAAAAAAGATGAGGAAGTACAAAGCTGGCTAACGAACTCACCCAATGTCTTTCTCCAAACTAAAAGACACAGAATGTGCCACGCATATCTCACATACACGAAAGGTCAAAAGGTAAAAAATTTTCAGACTGTATGTGTGTAAAATAAATTAAACACTTATTTACCAAAAATTAATTTTTTTTCTAAAATGTATTTTTTAAAAAAATACTTACCGATGGCATTACTATATGGAATACACTCTATAGCCTAGCGATTTCAGCCCAAAGTTGTGTCCCCTACACAACTGGGGAGGAGACACCGGGGATCCTAGAATAGGAGCCCGGGTGGCCTCCCCTTACCAACCTATACTGGCAAGCGTGTGGAGAACTCACCTCAGTTTCACGCTTAGCCAAAACACTTAGCCAAGGAGGCAAGCGGGGCAGGTGCGAGGGCCATCCGAGTAATGCCATCGGTAAGTATTTTTCAAAAAAATACATTTTAGAAAAAAAATTCATTTGTTTTTTTCAAAATACATTACCGATGGCATTACCATATGGAAGAATAGCAAAGAGGAGGAGGGTGCCGACACCCAACCCCCTGTACCTAAACCCTCCACCGGCCCGTAAGAAACACTCCCGACAATTTCAGTTAATTAGTGCCTAAGGCGCCTTCGGCGCGCGGAGAAAGTGCTGGGCCGTGGAGCAGTCGCCCACTGTGGCCAGGGAGTCACGCTGGCCGGATAGGTCGCGGAGGTAGAAGAGGGCGAAGGTGGAGTCTGCACGCCCGCCTACCGCCGTCACTATGACTTTAACCGAGCCGTCGCGGTCAAGGCCACTCTGATAGCTACTGCTCGTACTTCATGCGCCCACAACTGTAACCGTCTATCCCTGTCTGGGGAGAGGTCTTGGAAGGCCAACGAGTCGCCCACCCCAGTCAGGGCGAACAGTCTAGGCCGAGACCCGGCCTGCCTGGAGAAGGAGGTAGGAAGAGGCGGGAACGCCTCAGACGGCATGGTTGTGAGCGACGTAGGAATTCTGCAGTGCCCGGACTGGGTCCTGTTGACGCGACCCGAGGGGTTGGTCGACCTCTGAAACGGACGTAAGGTCAGCGTCTGGAGCGCAGCCGAGGAAGGCCGGCTCTTGGCCCGAAGGACGGGCCGGTGAGAAGATGCGCTGAGCCAAGGCTCGACTGCCCACCTGCGGGGCGTACCGAGAGCGCAAGCAGCTCGCTCACGTGGAAGCCATGGCGAGCGCCAGGAGGCAACCCGTGTCCGGGCCAGATCGGTGAACCGTGCCAAAGGCTGGGGTTCGAATCAGGCTGTCTCTAGCCATGTAAGTGCCAGTGAGGTCCCACCGAGGTATGAGAGAACAGGAGAGAGGACATCTGAGTTCAATAGAGCCAACAGGTCCGAAGGTCTTCCAAGGGCTGGATCCGACAGGTCCAGGAGGCGGTTAGTGTGTGATCTCGGAACGGATCCCTTGACGGTAAAAGGTGCTAATCCTTGGTCGTCGAGGAGCCAATGAAGTATTCCGCCGGTAGGGGAAGTGAAACTCGTGGGGGCGGGAGCTGCTGGGCGGAGCCCCACGACTGAGAGATCCTCCACTTGCCTTCGCACACATTCCTGGTAGAAAGTCTGCGGGCTGCGGCCAAGGCCACCACTGCCGCATCCAACAAATCTCTAGCGGTAAGGACTAGCTTGGCAACTTCCAGGCGTGAAAGAGGAGGAGCTCCAGGCACGGGTGGAAGAGAGCCGGGCGGAGCTGCTCGAGCGTCGTGGTTGGGATGGGACTCTAGGGCCGGGTTCGTTGCTAGAACGAGCCGATCCAAGGTCCAGCTCTTGGTCCAACTGAAGGGGTGGTCACCAGGAAAATAACCGCGGAGCAATCCAGCAGATTCGCAGGATCTTTGGCACCAGCACAGACGGAGGGAATGTAAACGAGATCAGTCCGTACCCAGGAAGGAGAGCGCATCTACCGCCCAGGCGAGAGGGTCCGGGACTAGAGAGGCAAACAGCGGTAGCTGGATGTTCCATCTGGCGGCAAAGGTCGACTAGCGGCGTCTCCCATCTCGAGTGGATCAGACGAAGACGTCTGGGCACAGGGACCACTCCGGGAAGTAGCGGGCTCGAAAGCAAGGTCCGGGTCCTACCACCAGAGCAGGAAGTAAAGGAGGAAGCACCGGGAGGGCCAGCGAGTGCCTCCTGGTTCTGTATCAAGGCCGCCACTGTCAAGTTGTCTGGCAGACGAGGACCTCCTGGTTGGTCAGTCTCTGGCCAGGCGTTGAGGGCCATCCCAACTGCTGTAACTCCCAGTTGATGTGACTGTCTGCGAAGTCCCCCGGCAACCGGTCCGAGGTAAGGTCCGGGAAAGTAGAGCGCCCGAACCAGACTGGTTCACGTCAGTGGAGAGTGATCACCGGGTCGGAGGGGAGCACAGGGACACGCCCGACGCCCAGTACGCCAGATCCGCCCACGTCCGACGTGGGGGCAGGAAGAGGGTAACAGAACGGAACCGACAGGGTGCCAACGAAGGGGCGCCAGCGTAGGAGGAGGTGTAGTAGCCGCGGCGAGCCTTCACACTTCGTATCCTCTAGCGCCAGTCGAAGGGAGACGAGTCTGCTGCCGCGCCGAGCAGTCCCAGGAGCTGAAGCCAGACACAGTCCTAGAAGGAGAGAAAGTTGGGCGTCTCTGTCCTCTCTGAGAGTCGCGGTGACTAGGTTGCACAGCATCAAGTCGTCCAGGAAGAGAAGGACGGAATCAGCGACCGCTGGCAAAGGCTGGCCACCACCCAGTCGAGGATCCTCATGAAGACCCAAGGACCGATGTTGAGGACGACGGGGAGGGCTCGGAAACTGGTGGACGATCCCGCCAAGGCAGATACCGGCGCGAAGACAGATGAATCGGCACGTGAACATGCCCAAAGATCGAGGCTGGCAGCGAGATCCATCGGCCGGACAGCTGAGTGAAGAGTCTGGCTGTCTCCATCTGAACGTGCGGTTCCCAAAGAAGACTTGTATAGCGCCGATGACTGGGTGCCACCTGCCCCAAGGAAGGGGACGATAGGAGACGGACGTAGAACGCCAGCGAGTCGCGTCTGGAGACCGCTACTGTCGCTGTTTTGTTGAGCCAGGCCTTCACCTTTCTGTGCAGAGAAGAGATTGGTTGACCATTAGAGATGATCCAAGGTCGTCTGGGAACAGCAATCTCCTAAGGTCGCTGTAGAAGGCCAATTGCCCGCCGACTGGAGACCCAAGAACTGTCGCCGGAGGTGGAGAAGGGGAAGGTCAGAGGGCCTGAGCGAGGAGACGCAGCGGGGGCGGAGTCTCCTAAACATTGTGCCATGTCTCACCAAAGAGGGAACCACTAAGTGGAGCCTGGAGGAGTTGCGTCTTCACCGTCTAGGGGAGATCCGTGCCGAGTCGTAGGAGTGACCACGCGGCCAAAGGTCCCAGTAGGCGGACACCACCACAGGGATGGTTGAGGAAGGTAGGCGGCCCTGTTAGCAGCAACCACGGAAAGTCACGGCGCGGAGACGAAGATTCCAGATCCCAAGAGTCCTCCAAGTAAAAGAAGCACCGCTTGCGTCGCCAATCCGAAGTAAGCGAATCCGTCAAGAGGGCGAGGACCAGCATTCTGGAGTAGCCGGAGCCCACCGCCTGGATGACGGTTGCCGCATCCACCAAAGGAACAGGGATGGTGAAGGTTTGAAAGTGTCCAGCATACCAAGCCTGGCGAACGCATAGCTGTGAAAGATTCCTCGTCACCGACTGAGTCCTGGCGAAGCCGGGTCGAGAAGCGTCGACGAGATCCCGTAACCGTGTGGCTGAGGGAGAGACTTGCGACCTTAGCCTGCCGCAAGCAACAACCTGGCGGAAGCCTGTCTCTTCAGCGGAGGCGAAGGTGGTCATAAGTCAGGAGGGAGGAAGTAGTCGAACAGACGGGGGCCTCTTCCAAAGCACAAACCGCTGAGCGAAGGGCCGAAATCCTAGACGAGGAGGAGGCCGACGAAACAGCTGAGAAGCGTGAGGAAGATCCAGAGGGCGAATCCTGCAAGAAGATGGCTGAAGCCTAATCCGTTGTAAGCAGGCTTAGAATGTCAGGGTCTACCTCCACCTCCGCCTACCAAGCTTAGCCGCAATGAGGGCGACCG
The DNA here is from genome assembly GCA_036245525.1 of Semisulcospira habei. Classification (NCBI taxonomy): domain Eukaryota; kingdom Metazoa; phylum Mollusca; class Gastropoda; family Semisulcospiridae; genus Semisulcospira; species Semisulcospira habei. Next base: position 212,243,595 of record BTPG01000006.1, read on the forward strand.
GCTCCGAGAGCGTGGGACCGCCGCAGCGACTGGTGAGGGCGAGCCCGAAAGAAGGAGGAGGCGACCGCGAAGCCTGCAAGTCGGGGCGTCGCGAGGGAGGAGGGACCGCGGCCAAAGGCTAAATAGGCTCTGTAAGCCCCCGACTCGCCGAAAAGCGAGGGAGGGGGGGCTACTAGTGACGGGAATAGCGCGCGAAGGACGAGGGGAAAGCGAGAGACAGAGACTGCACTCCGAAGGTAAGAGGGGAGGCAGAAGAGGAAAGCCGGCACCCCCAACCTGCTCGTCGCGCATCCACACCTGTGAGTAAATGTCTGAGTCACACCAGGCCCGCCTGGAAGGTTCGGGGCGGGGGTGGTGGGGACAGAAAGTGTCACACCAAGCCCGCTCAGGAAAAGCAGAGTGGGGAGGGGACAACTGGGCGCGCGAATCCGCACCTGTGAGTAAATATCTGAGTCCCACCGGGCCCGCCTGGAAGATCGGGGTGGTGGGGTGGGGACCGAAAGTGTCACACCAAGCCCGCTCAGGAAAAGCAGAGCGGGTGAGGGGACAAAACGGGGCGCGCGAATCCGCACCTGATAGAAAGTGTCTGAGTCACTCCGGGCCCGCCTGGAAGTTCGGGGCGGGGGGGAGGAGGACAGAAAGGTGTCACGCCAAGCCCGCTCAGGAAAAACGAAGCGGGGAGGGGACAATTGGGGCGCGCAAATCCGCACCTGAGAGAAAGAGTCTGTCACACCGGGCCCGCCTGGAAAGTTCGGGGCAGGGGGGGTGGACAGAAAAGGTGTCACGCCAAGCCCGCTCAGGAAAAGCGAAGCGGGGAGGGGACCAATGGGCGCGGGAAACCGCACCCGAGAGTAAATGTCTGAGTCACACCGGGCCCGCCTGGAAAGTTCGGGGCGTGGGGGGGCGGGCGGGGGGGGGGGGGGGAGGGGGGGCCGGGGACAGAAAGGTGTCACGCCAAGCCCGCTCAGGAAAAGCAAAGCGGGGAGGGGACAATTGGGCGAGCGAATCCGCACCTGTAAATAAATGTCTGAGTCACCCGGGCCTGCCTGGAAAGTTCGGGTTGGGGGGGGACAGAAAGTGTCACGCCAAGCCCGCTCAGGAAAAGCGAAGCGGGGAGGGGACAATTGGGCGAGCGAATCCGCACCTGTGAATAAATGTCTGAGTCACCCGGGCCTGCCTGGAAAGTTCGGGGTGGGGGGGTGGGGGGGGGACAGAAAGTGTCACGCCAAGCCCGCTCAGGAAAAGCAAAGCGGGGAGGGGACCAATGGTGCGCACGAATCCGCACCTGTGAGTAAATGTCTGAGTCACACCGGGCCCGCCTGGAAAGTTCGGGGCAGGGCGGGGGGGGGGGGGGGGGGGGGGGGGGGGGGCAAGAAAGATGTCACGCCAAGCCCGCTCAGGAAAGGCGGAGCGGGCAGGGGACAATTTTGTGGCACGCGACCCCTGCTCCGAAACCTCGCAGCGTGGGGTGCGCGTGACAAAGGTCACACCGGGCCCGCCTGGTCGAAACGGGGGGGGCAGGGGGGGGGGGGTGACGTAAACGTAGAAAACCGGGTCCGCTTGGACGAATCAGAGCGGGTGGGTAACCTCTTTAGTACAAAATAATGGAGCTCCAGTCACGCCAACGTGGGGAGCACGACCCTGATACTCGCCAGCCCTGCTCAGAAGACTCGGAGAGGGGAGGTAGTTCCTGCGCGGCTAAGGTAAAAGAAGGGGACTTACCTGCGGTATGGAAGGCCTGGAAGCTGTAGTGAAATGGGGCCTGAGAAGCCGACGTAGCGATGCAATCCTGCGGAGAAGTCCGGCGAGACTGTCGAGACCAGGAAGAAAGGACACGTCTGTAGGATCCCACATCTCAGACTGCCAGTCCTCACTCCCGTCGGCACACACGTCACACATCCTGTCGGAAGAGCAGTCAGAGCACGGCCGGCAGGCGACGAGGGCGTCCGAGGGCCACAAAAATCCTCACAAAAGGGGGCAAAACTTCAAACAGAAGCCGCCATAGCATTTGTTGCACACTGTCCACAGGAAGGAACACACTCAAGCGCCGAACTCACACCACGAGGCACAAAGCCACGTGAGTAAAGTCACAAGCCGAAACCCCAAGGCTGCAGCCAAGGACGAAGTTCACTGAAAGTCAAACCGGTCGGCACTAAGTCCACACACAGTAAAAACGTTGAAGTGTAGAACACACCAACGAAGTACACCGAGTCCAAGGAGAAGTCAAAAACAAGGTAAAAGCCAAGTAGTAGAAAACCACAGAAGAACCGGTCAAAAACCGTAGCAAGGCAAAAGCCCGACCGTCCACAGTCGAGCTAAGAGTGAAACTGAGGTGAGTTCTCCACACGCTTGCCGGTATAGGTTGGTAAGGGGAGGCCACCCGGGCTCCTATTCTAGGGTCCCCGGTGTCTCCTCCCCAGTTGTGTAGGGGACACAACTTTGGGCTGAAATCGCTAGGCTATAGAGTGTATTCCATATAGTAATGCCATCGGTAATGTATTTTGAAAAAACAATGATATTTCAACAGGTGGTGTGGGAATAGCTTGAATCCATGCTATTGTGGTACCACCCTTGAACTATCATGGTGTCAAATAAATGAAACATTTGCTGTGTGATGCATACCTTTCTCCAGCTCACCACGCACTCTTTGAATATCGTCTAGCACAGCATCGGAAATCCCCTGGCCGTGACTAAGCGCATCTAGCGAGTGTAATAGCGCATCCACACAGGTGACGGAGGTGAAACACACGCTGGACTCGTTACAGTGACACGATTCCTGTACTGCCTCCAGGATCCTGCCACAAACAGAAAGAACGACAGTCACACACACAACACTTCTCACGGACAGACAGACAGACAGACAGGCAGACAGATAAAGAGGTGAAACACGCTGGAATCATGACAGTCACACACACAACACTTCTCATGGACAGACAGACAGACAGACAGGCAGACATACAAAGAGGTGAAACACGCTGGAATCATGACAGTCATAACACTGGCAGATAACGGTGCCAAAAAAAAAAGTATTAAGACAAGGAAACAACAACAACAACAAAAAGAAACCCCCGTCAAAAAGAGGTTTGTGCAGAAAACTGTAAACACGTAAAGAAAATTCTGAAGGATGGGTTTCCAAAAATATGCCTGAGATTTAGTGAGGGCGAGTGAGTTGACTGACATTTTGATAAAGATCGTCTCCGTGCTGTCAGCTTTGCCCCCTGAACCAGGTATCGTTGTCGTCATGTCCACCAACCTCTCAGGATTATTCAGCAACTGTAACACATCAATCACAGGTTGATCATCATGGTTCACTATTCATACATCACACACAGGGACATTAGTTCACTATTCATACATCACACACAGAGAAGTTAGTTCACTATTCATACTTCACACACATGGACATTAGTTCACTATTCATACTTCACACACAGGGATGTTAGTTCACTATTCATACTTCACACAAAGGGACGTTAGTTCACCATTCATACTTCACACAAAGGGACGTTAGTTCACCATTCATACATCACACACAGGGACGTTAGCTCACCATTCATACACCACACAACGTTAGTTCATCATTCATACACCACACACAGGAACGTTAGTACACCATTCATACACCACACGATGTTAGTTCATCATTCATACACCACACAACGTTAGTTCATCATTCATACACCACACAACGTTAGTTCATCATTCATACACCACACACAGGAACGTTAGTACACCATTCATACACCACACGCAGGGACGTTAGTACACTATTCATACACCAAACGATGTTAGTTCATCATTCATACACCACACAACGTTAGTTCATCATTCATACACCACATGCAGAGAAGTTAGTAAACCATTCATACATCACATGCAGGGACGTTAGTTGACCATTCAAACATCACACGATGTTAGTTCACCATTCATACACTACACAGGGACATAAGTTTATCATTCATACACCACACGCAGGGACAATAGCTCACCATTCATACATCACATGCAGGGACGTTATTTCACCATTCATACATCACACACAGGGATGTTAGTTCACCATTTATACATCACACGCAGGGACGTTAGTTCACCATTCATACATCACATGATGTTAGTTCACCATTCATACACCACACGACGTTAGTTCACCATGATAATTCAAGGGTAGTGCCAGATTATCATGGGCGATCCATCTCCTTAAAAAGATACATAGTTGTGAAGTGACACTTGTAAAATTTGTGGAAATGCGGCCTTCGGGATACACGGGTTCATTGGCACAAGCAATACAGCTTCCTGTCCGCCTCAGACTCTAAAGGGCCTCATATACCTGTCCTTAAACATTTGCCTGTGGACAGTGCTTTTTGTCACGATGATTCCTGTAGGAATCATACTGACAAAAAGTGCTACCAAAAGCGGACACAGAGCCCTGACCGTGACGTACGTGAAGACTTCGCCTGCTGTGCTGCACTCTTCACGTCTTACCTCCTTGACGATCTTGAGAGCGTCGGCACGTTGTTGCGGTGGGGGGTAGAGCAGAATACGATGAAACAGCGACTCCAGCACAGGTCGAAGTGACCCCACGCCCCCCACTAAACGCACCAGTTCTGCAGCAATACTGCAACAACAAACATGTACACATCATGGCACTCAGGTATGACACTCAGGTCCTTATGACACTCAGGTCCTTATGGCACTTAGGTCCTTACTCCTGCTAAACCCAAAACCAAAACAAACAACCAAACAAATGAAGACAAGATGACAGCCAACAAGAGAATACTTATTATTATTATATGCGTGAGAGACAGAAAGAAAACAACATCACAAAAGAAACCTGTTGAGAGACTCAATAAATGTGCGGCCAGTCCTCATTTGACATACAGAGCAGGCAGAACAAACTATGCAGTCAGTTGCTTGCCCCTTAACCCATATCATACTGAGGCTGAAAGCTCCAAATTTGTACACTGCCATATGCAAGCTACATTATAGTACTTACAGAAAAGGATTTAGACCAATGGCTTTAGTTCAAGGGTGGTGCCAGAAAAGCTTGGCGCCTAGAGGTAACCCCTATCATACTGAGGCTAAAAGCTTCACATTTGTCCACTGCCATACGCAAGCTACATTATAGTACTTACAGATAAGGAGAGAAAGTCAATATGAGTCCCGATAGACAATGAATTCAATAAAGCCGCATCAGTCATTAAATTACGTTATTTTTAATATAAAAAATTTGACTAACTATTACACCCCGTTATTTTCAAATCAACCCTTTGATTTTTAAAACTGACAAGCATGACTGATGCGGCATTATTGATCTAATTATCTATCGGGACTCATATTGACTTTCTCTATAACTATTGTCTCTGACAATACCTAATGACCTTAATTAATTACTAATTACGGTTATTAACTTCCACACTGCCGTTTCTCTCAAATCAAACCAAAATCCTGTTAGTGCACTCTATAATAAACTAATGACTTTTGCACACCCAATAATTAGAAAATTACTCTCCATTGTCTCTCTATACTGCCAGAGTCGATTTCCGAACTCACATGCTCTGTCCCGCACATAACATTTCAGTTCACGCATGACAAGACTCAATGACAAACCCCCTTTCAATGAGGTGTGGACATGCTTTCAGGGCGCCCATTTACAGGCCGCGCTTAAAAAGGCCTTTAGAAATTGTACACCGGCCCGGTGTGACTGAATAGGGCTTCACCAACATAAAGGCTTGTACTGAGTAAATAGAGTCACATGAGCCCCGCTTTACAACATGTTCAGTTATTTATAGTGTTTGATTTCTCATTATGAGTAGGTTTGAGAGGCTTGTTTAACATTGAGTTACTGGTTCCTTCTAAGGTTCTGTTTGCATGGCTGAGTATGCCTGATACACAAATACACACATACATACACACTGACACACTGAAACAACATCAAGTTGCACACACACACATACAGACACACACACGCATGCACGCACACACACACACAAACACATGAATAAACATACACGTACACACACACAAACACATGAACACACACACACACACACACACACACTCACACACACACATGTACAAACACACGGGAATACCTCGGACACACACAATAGCTCTCTCTCTCTTTCCACATAATTTTACTCACTATCTTTCTTTATGAGTAAGTTGACAGGGTTTAACTGCAAACATTTTTCACGTCATGACTGTACCTCTAAGGTAATTTACATATTGCCTTTAGTTCAGAGAAGGTCTTCAAAACCTTTTCACGTTTCCAAAAACTTTTTCGAGCAGAACGATATTCATCGCACTAACAGGGTATTCATGGGAAAACACCATGATATGTCTAAGCATGCCAAGGTATGTCTTATTTTTTTATTATCGATATGGAGTCCCCCACAAAATGCTAATTGGTTTTGAACAGTGAATGGGAAAACACTCGCCCGCATAATCCCCTATGAGCTCCTCACACAGAGAGAGGCCCGTCATAAAGCCAGTGATCATACACCTTTACCCCGCTCTGTTTTATGTCTGTGCTTATGACAACTGACAATCACTAGTAAACCCACCTGTGACAGACTCCAAATCACTCAAGTACACAATCCACGCTAGTTAGCCTCAGGCTTTAAGAAAAAAAGCCATTTGAAGTCTATTTATACCATTATTTCTGAGTCAATACCCTAAAAACACGGCTATTAGTGAGTGTGTGCACGCACTTGTAAAAACATTTAAGCAGGTGTTAAAGTGACAAAAGTAATTACAAAATAATGTATAATTTGGTTTTGTTAAAAAATAAATCACTCATTGTTTTAACAAAATCAAATAACAACATCTTTATTCTATTATCTATTGTAATTATTTGCACATTTTGTTATTTACTTTTGACAAAATATGTACTTTAGTCAAGAATTAAAGCATAATTTAATAGAGCAAGGGAAGTAACTTTTTTTGTCTTGCTGAAATTTTTACAAAATTACTTCCCTTGTATAAACCTGTACTCAAACAAAGGAAAAAGTAATCTGAAAATTTTGTTATTGAACAGGGGTGATTCCTTCCTTTTTCTGGTGCTCAAGTCATGGTAAAATTAACAAGTTACTGTCTATGTTACGTCTGATGTTTTATTTGGCTCTCACTTGGCCAGGGTGTGATTTATAATTTACTGCAAAGCCAATAATTGCCAATACTGTGTCAGGTATGTTTGCTTTAAAGGACAGGGTTATTGTACATGACACCACAATTGAAATCTGTGAAGCATGTTATTGATAAGCTCACTGAGAGAGATTATAGTACAGGGCAAATCTTGTCTGGGGTAAACTCAAAAACTATTGGCAATATTGCTGGAGTGGTGCAAACGTATAAAGTTACTGTTCAGTGTAACTTCCTAGAGAAACATGATTTTGCTTGATAACAATTTTAAAGTTGCCTGCAATTTTGATTTTATATAAAAAAATTTAATTACATTATAAATGAATCAAGACGAATTACTCCTTCTCAATGATATCAATGCTGTAGAGAACAAAAACAGCGGCTTTTGTCTGTAATTGTCTCAGGCAAGTCAAAGACTTATCTCGGAAAACAATACATGACAGAGGATATTGAATCTTTACCCTCTGACGAACTAATCAAGCTTCATTTAAAATATGAGAACCACATTGCTTCACTAATGACACATGATTTAAGTCGATCACTTGTATGTCTATACACAAAAGCAGTGAGTCACTTTCTACCTGTGGATAGTGACAGTCTATCACACGACCTTGAAAGCAATCCTATTGTTTCAAGTTCAATAGGCAAATTAGCATGTGTCATGTTTTACAAGTTTGGAAATTACCTTGCACCTGTCGTAACTTTACTTGTCACTGGGAGTCACATTGATTTTTCAAAAATAAATTTTCTAGAGAAAGAAAAAGAAGGATCAAATGGACGAGAACAAGATGACTACACAACAGAACCCCGACCCTGTTTTGACACAGGTTCAAACTGTGACTAAGGCTAAAAGCCCAGGTCGAATAGAGGCAGGGAAAAAATTAGCCGAATGGAACAGGCAAAAAAAATTACAGCTTCAAACACAAACAGAAAAGTCTCATGTGACTGACCAGGTGTCAGCACCGTCACTACCGACAGGACCATCACACCCACATCAAAGTGAGAGACAAACAACTAAGTCTGACCCTGACCCCGACCCTCAAACAACAAAATATATAGTTGCCGGATTTGTTGTCGGATTTGGTTACGTAGGTTACCAATTATACAAAAAATACAAGCCGCAGACTCGTACAGTGTCCAAAAAATCAGACACTCCAAAAACAAAACCAGAAGTCGCCACATTACCAGTAACACCCAAAGCCGTTGACCCATTTTATATGCAGTAAATAAAAATATTATTTTAATTTTTCTTGCCTAAGAAATGAATGACTCAAAGAATTTAATGAACCTTGTCTATCACTCTGCCGTGATAAGTGGACTAGCAGTAGCTTATTCTATGCTGGGAAAAAGTCCACTCAAAATAAAATCAGCAGACCTCAGTAGACTCGATTTCGAAGACAGTGTTAAGCTAATTGTAGTTGTTACAGCGTCGATTGCGACAAAAGATTTTCTTGTCAAGCAGGGAATTATTCCTGAAAATGTTTCTATGTAAATAAAATAAATATGGCGACGATAGCTATTATGATTGGTGGTGCGATGGTTAATGCTCTGGCATTCAGTGGCTCTAATTATCTCTTTTCAAAAGTGGGTAGAGAAGAATCAGCAGAAGAAATGAAACGTCATAATGAAGCGTCAGAAAAATTAGCACAGGCAGAACAGGCGTATGAAAAACAAAGAATTGAAAAACTTGATTTTATCAATGACAGACTTAGACTAGAGGGTCACGCACAACATACGTTTTCAAATACAGACGAAGCAATCAGGGAATATTTTTTAGTCACAGGTGAAGACATGACCATTCCAAAACCAAAACTAAGTGACTATTACAAACCGAGTACAGAACAAAGAAATGGAGAGATAATTTTTGTTCTAGTGGGAATGACATTAGTTTATTTTACAGGAGTTTTCATTGCTAGAAAAAATGGCAGCCGAAAATAAACTATCGAAAATATATTACTCTCCATCAGGCTATTGGAAAGGGCAGACAGCTATTCAGAAATTACATGCCGCTGTGGGCGGAGATATATCACTCAATCAAGTCAAACAATGGTTACAGAGACAGGCAATTTGGCAGATATATCTCCCTGCTCCAAGAAAGATATCTAGACCTCATTTTGAAAACACTACACCAAATGACACGCACCAAATGGACCTCCTGTTTTTACCACATGATACAATAAGAAAGAAACGATACAAGTACGCACTGACTGTCGTAGACATTGCTTCAAGGTACAAAGACGCTGAACCCATATCTGACAAAACAGCTAACACTGTTGCGACTGCTTTATCTAGTATCTATAAAAGAGGCCCTTTAAGATACCCCAGACTAGTGCAGGTTGATGACGGATCAGAATTCAAAGGTGCTGTTAATCAGTTATTTGCGAAGCATGGCGTAATAGTCAGACGAGGCATTCCAGGTGTACACAGATCACAGGCAATTGTAGAGAACTTTAACAAACAGTTATCAGAAAGACTTTTCAGTTACCAGTATTCTAAGGAACTCATGCATGACACCCGGAACACTGAGTGGGTAAAGAGATTACCACATGTGATAAAAGCAATGAACAATGAAGGCCACCCAAAGCCTGCTGATGCTATTAAATTGAAAACAATTACAGACCCAAAAACAGGACCAACCCCAACCCCAGCACCGCTTGCGCCTGACACAAGTTTGTTTACTAAACAGGTAAGATATTTATATCAACCAGGTGAGGCTGAGAATGATGTCAGACGCAGGGCAACAGACCCCATCTGGTCCACGTCTATTCATAATATTAAAAAAATAGTCCCCAGCCCTGACGCAACAATATATTATTTGTATGACCCTGCACCCCAGAGGGCATTTGTCAGAGAAGAATTACAGATTATTCCCCCAGACACCGTTACTCATTTCAGTAACTAACTCATTGATTAATTCATCAACCAATTCATCACAAATGTCTTCAGATAACTTGAGCCTGTAATGTCCAGGTGCATAAGCCTTTTCCTTAGTGTGAAAAACACGTTTCGTGTCTCCAACTGCAAGTGACTTTTTGTGTGTTTCAAGATTATGTTTGTTTGATCTCAGTGACTTGTTTGGGTAGTCAGGCGTTAATGCACCATCTAACACTTGCTTGTAATGTTCATGACGTATGTCTTTATTTTTTATTGCTGTTTTTTTAATTCCTTTGGCTTTCGACTGACTTCCCTTTTGGTGCAGTATAGAATACATTTTTGATCTCAGTCCAACGTACTCAACTATTGGCACACCATTTAGTTCATCTTTAAACTTCCCAGGCACTTTTTTGTTTTGTGTGCTAAACAGTGGATGATCTTTAGGATAGTCAGATGTGTCATACATGTGTAACTCTGTTTTCATGTCTTCATAAAAGTCTTCAGTACACACATCAATGATCATAGAGTCAGTGTCAGTGTATAACAATCGACACTCAGGATATTTTGGTTTGAAGTAATCATAATAAAATTCAAGCATCAACAGTTTTGATAACTCAAGAATTGCCATACCAATGAATACTGGCTTGTCCAGTTTGACAATCTTTTTTTTGAGTGACACAGCATACAATGATGAATGAAACTCTTTGTACCCTGTGTACTGTGGTTTACCTGTAAGTTTAATTGCACCCAATTCAGTTGTGACAAGTCTCACATCTTTTCTGTGATGAGGATTTTCCATAGTCTTTCCAAAACAGGCATTGTTCATAAGTTTAAAGAAGTCTTTGTCAAATGCAGTGTTGCCGTCTCTGGCACGCAATGTTGTGTTCTTCATTATGTAATCTTTCATGAAAGCACTCTATTCAAATTGAATTCCTCTGTGAACTTTTTTAGTACTAACCCATGTCTGATATAAAACTGTAACAATCGATAGTGACAAACATAATTGAATTTGTCATTTAAATTTGGCACAAGCTTAGTGTCTTCTTTTTCCCTGTCATACTCATTTTCTCAACTGCTAAGGGATAATCATTGTGGTAATCATGTAGATGGTGTGGGTACTCCAGGTCTACTTCAAAGATCCAACCCTTCATATCGTTTCGGTCAAGATTTATAATATTATTTGTTATGTCCGTTATGTCATACTGTGACAAATCATACAGACAAAAGATTTTCAAGGGCAATAACTCACACATCGCAAATCCGTAAAGGTTATTAGCGTCAAGGTACGTAATGAATGACCTTGACCTTGAAGGGTCAAAGTCAAGGTCATCAAGATATTTATTGTTGGCTCTGGCGTAGTTATTTGCTGCAATACTAATACCTCCCCTCAATCCACGTTCCACCATTTCACCCATCGTACGATCAGACAACAGGTCTATAGATATTTTACTGGATTTCAAAAATGCATCCCATGTCATGCCAGGACTAGTTATGTAACAAGCTGGGTCAAGCTTGTAATGTAACAAACCCTTTTCACGGTAACTTTCAAATACGTCTGCTAGTAAGCAAACGTCTGCTTTCAAGTACTGGTCATGGTAGTCACCAATAGTCTGACACCCTAACTTCCCCCATGCATCAAGTGCGTGCTGGTATTCAGAGTCAGAAATATCTTTTCCAGTTAGTGTAGAATAAAATTTCTCTTTTGGTGGCAGTCTTGTTTCCTCAAACACAACCCAGTCACTGATGTACTCATATGGATAGACACCTTTCTTAATCAAGTCTGGCTCAAAATATTTACTCGTTATTGGATACTCAGTCAGTCCTTCTGCAAGACTAGCAAGCCCTAAAGACAAATGTTGCATAGAGTCATAAAATGCTAATTTGTCTAACCTAAAAGTCAAGTACTTCTCAGTTGTCTGGGCAATGCAACTAATATTTTTTGTAAGATTCATCCACAGCCTGCATGATAATGTGTGAATCATATCCTTTGAGATTGTGGAGAAAGATTGGTAACTTATATGTCTTGGGATCTGTTTTTAATAACAAGTTACAATTGTTATGTGCAGCACCTCTGTAACGCCCAGTTATGTGATCATGGTCACGAACTTTATCACCCTGGAGGGGTTGTTCACAAATCCAACACGTCTCAGCTGTATCAAAATTCAGTTTGACTTCTTCTGTCATCACCAAAGGCATCTGACATGTCGTGAGATACTGTACTACCTGACTATACAGTTGTCTCATTTCTGTTAAAAACTCAGCTGCTGCATTTTCACCCCTGTAGATAACAGGTTCTGTATGCTGACCGTCAGACCTAACAAGAATATATCCAAAAGAACACACCACTTGGTCACTCAACTTTATAGTCTTTGGTAATGATTCTGGAACAGGACCTTCATATGGTACAACCAATGATTCAAAATCTGCATACACTACAAACGGCAACTTTTGCTGATTCCCATCGTTCTTAAAATAAACCTTGCTGCCAGGATCTGGATACTTAAGTACAGTTTGTATGTCATCAGGTGACCTACAATGTAGGATGTGATTATGTGCCACTGAAATAGAAGAAAATCGTTGTAAACATTTTTGACACACTTCCTGTTTACCCTTGTGTTTTGTTGTATGCCCATGAATTAGACGTGACATACTCCTGATAATTGTGTAGTGAAAGTTATTGTCATCACCGGCAGGGCCGATAAGCAACATGTCAACATGCTTATCTTCTGACTGACCATAGGTTGGTGCCAGTGGGGACACTCTAATTGGCTGTAACTTATCAACAGACTCATTATCCCACACATACACATTTACAGATATACCAGGATTTAGTTTTTCAAACAAATCTATGTCCTCTATTTTAACAGGGAACTCAATGCCACTAAAATCGAGTTCATTTACAAATTTAGTGTAGTTAGATACACGTTCAGGTTTTGATTTTACAAAGTGTAGTTTAGCAAGCACACACCACATGAAACAATAGTTGTCATTGTTTTGAATATTAACAACAGCCTTTTTGTTTGCAACCTCTGTTGGCAGTGGCAACCACGATTTACCTAGTATAGGATGATACCTTGACTGCTTTAGTTGTAGTTCATGTACATGACCTTCGTGCCAACCAGACCCCTTCATTTTTGCACTGTCAATTGCCTGGAGGAAGTCAGGTAATAGTCTGTCTCTAAACACATTCTCCAATTCTCTTCTTGTGTTAACTGTGTGTTGTCTTGTTGATATAAATGATACAATCACTTCACCGTCTACTCTAGTAAATTCTATTTTAGCAACAATTTGAATCTTCACGCTGCCTGTAAGAAGATTATCTTGTATGACAGAAAAAGAGTTTTCTATTGATTCATAGACATTGTTAGTATTAGATATCGGTAAGTCTGTTGTGTGAAACACGTTTCTTAAACCAGATGAGCCTGATGGACCTGTTGGGCTTTGAACATTGTCCGTCATTTTTATTTGACCGACAAAATAATAAATGAAAAAATATTACCGCTGGCTCACCTTGTGTAATACCACTTTATTAACTGTAACACTGTCAATATAAACATTTAGTTTGCGTAGTTGTTTAAATATGCTATAACAAACTTCCCCTAACCAACCATAGTTGGTATCATCAACTTTAAATTAATAAAAGTAGGTGTCTTTAAATCAACTGTCATGCACTCCACATCTGGATGCTCATCAACATAATCCAAAGTCACACTATATGTAACATATATTTCTGATGGTGCTGAAAGGCTTATGTTAGTCTGTTTGGGTGATGTTATTAGGTCAGTAAAGTGCATAACATCTTTGAAGCAGTGTGAGATATCAAGCACCTGTATGATTTGTCCGTCTGTCATTTTTATTAGACAAACAAAAGAATAAATTAATTTACTAACCCATACCCTGTGGGCTGATCTGTCTTTAAAATGAGCTTTAGATGCTTAGTTGATTTCAGTTTATTTTTTACATCATCCCGTTCATGTTTATTTGGTATGACATCATTCTCTCTGAGACAGTCTTCAAAGCTGTCACGGTCCTTACAGTAAAACAAACAGATAAACTTTAACTGTTCTCGAAAATCTTTCAGTACTGCATTATATTTCTGAGTGAGAATCCATACACTAACATTTGCGTGTCTGCCACTGAAAGCAAGTTCTGCTAGAGTGTTTCTCTTCTTGACAATGTCTTTCTCTGCTGAGCAGTCATCAACAATGAACAATGTTGACTGTCCTTCAAATTGCTTGTAAAAATATTGTAGGTAGTCATTCAGTTTTTTCTCAGGGTCGACTAAGTATATGTTGCTGTCAGTCCAAATGAATAAACGGTTGTGATAAGCTTTGTTGTGTTTGATTGTAGGACAGAATATTACTATGTTTTCAAAATGGTGGATGTATCTGGTGGATGTATCTTGTTTGTAAGAGGTTAAGTACAAATTCAGTTTTCCCACACCCTGTGGCACCAACAAATAAGCCACAGTGTGGATCGAGTGTCATTAAGCTCCGGTTCATTTTAATACACAATATAATTTTAATATATGTGTCCACTTAGTCTGCTTTCTGCAATATTGAGTTGTGCGTCATATATCAGGTACAAATATATATTTATGGCTTCGGCTTTTTCAACCTTCTTTTGTATCTGAATTGTTATTCCGTCACTACCGTTCTCAACAGTTCGTCCTGACCCATGAAGATAATCATCATCTGTACTACGAAGGTCTAACCAAAGTGCATACTTGTTTGTAAGGTATTGTCCGATCCTAACGTCATACAGATGTAGATCTTTGCACACAATGTTTGCTGGTTTATCTCTAATCCTTCCACCCGCAAAATACTTTGTGATCTCATCGTAGTGCTGGTATGGTAACATTCCTGAAGCGTACACTTGATTAGGGCGGCCTTCAATTGTACAAGACAAATGTGTAATCTTTGGATTGTAGAATTTTTCTGAATCCCTTTTGTATGGACTCACAGGTTCAACAAACAACATAAGTATACCTTTAAGTGACCTGGCTGGTGTGTTCAAGTTTATGTTCCACATTGGGTCGCTTTTGTCTTTGGGTATTAAACTATGTCTAATCACACGGTCATAATAAATTGGAAGTCTTGACTGGTATTGATTTTGAATGAGTCTGGCTAGATCAGTGTGTGTGACAATTTCATATTCCAAAGAAATGTTAGAGATCTTATATGTTGCATCTGTGGCAGATGATTTTATAGCTTTGGAGTAGTCATTGAAAGTTAGTTCAAAGCTCAGACGGTCATTCAGTGCTCCTTGATAATAAGGCAAATGTGCTGTTAGGATTTCAAACTCAAGTGGAATGTAAAACCTGGTTCCATATGTTTCTGCTATAATAACGTCCTGGGCTGCTGACGTTGATTTATCTCCAGCATTGATTCGAAGTTTACAAACATTATCTGACTGTATGCCTTGGTAAATACGGTCCTCTCGTTCTTTTCTTGTGAGCCAAAGGTCTTTGTAACAGCAGCCCTGAAAATGGCGAGTAATTTACTCGCCATGGCGAGTGGAAAAAAAAATTGGCGAGTAAAAAAAAATACCCACTCGCCAAATGCGAGTGCGATCGTGCGTTTTCCAATCCAAAGGCTAACAGCCGAACCCAGCCGAACATCAGGTACTCCGGCGCGTGACCTGCCACCGCGAGCCGCCTCTATCACATTGCGGCAGTAGCCGAACACGTCACTCGAACTGTGTGTACCATAACAGAGGTCGGTGACAGTCGTTCTATTTTTAGTGACGACTGAATTGTTTAGCCGCTCGCTCAGTCGCGGCTGCGTTCAGAATCGACCCGACGCCGGGGTCAGTGTGAGTGTAACAGGGCGTGCAAACTGTTAGTTTATGTGTGGTGTCAGCATGTTATTACAAAGTGCGCGCTGCATGTTAAACGCGTTTACTTGCTGTGACGTCACCATAATACTATCATGGGATACGGCATCGTAGAAGATGGGGATGGATCGGTCACAGTCTGAGAAAGCCAGCTTCCAGTATCACTAGGCAGGCATTGTCATGGAACCCCCAGGGAAAGAGGAAAAGAGGTAGGCCGAGAAACTCCTGGCGTCGAGACCTCCAAGCAGACATCAAGAGACTGGGAACCACCTGGAGTAGAATCGAAGGAGAAGCACAGGACAGGAGTTGCTGGAGGTCTCTCGTCGACGGCCTATACCCCGGGTAGGGGTGACAGGATACGGCATCGTGCGTTTCGCTTTCGATCTTGAACGAAGTTGTACATGGCGGAGAAAAAGCAAAGGAAGAGCTGGAATGCTTCGGATTCTTCAATCCGGCACTGTCTGATCTTGATAATCGCTAAGAATAAAGTTGCACTTCAACACCGCCATCTCCATCGACAGTACCAGAAAT
The DNA here is from genome assembly GCA_036245525.1 of Semisulcospira habei. Lineage (NCBI taxonomy): Eukaryota > Metazoa > Mollusca > Gastropoda > Semisulcospiridae > Semisulcospira > Semisulcospira habei. The sequence goes on from BTPG01000006.1 coordinate 212,259,975, forward strand.
GGGCCGTGTGTGGAACCACCGCTACGACACAGTTTTCAGAGGTCATGGCTGTGCTGAGTGTATTTCCATGGCTAAAGCACGACGGCACTCGAATGGCATGCGCAATGAGCACTGAGGCAAACTCAAAAGCAAGTCCAGAAATTTGAACAGAAATAAGTTTGTCAGGTTTTTTTAATCGTGGTCGATCCATCTTCTGGTACACAGTTATTAGGCCAAAAATTGAGAAACACGTCTTTCTGAGTGGTTAAACGGGTTGAAACAAACTTTTAAGTACATCAGTTCACACACACACACACTACACACACACTTTAGACAAGTCAAACGTTGGTTGTCAATCTGCCGCGTTCAGCAGAAAACGCTACATTCTCTGTTACAATACATTATCAAACAATCATACAAATAAATAAATAGATGTTTTTCTGTGTGTGAGAGAGCGAGGGAGACAGGCTTTTGTGCGATAGCTCACCAGTTAAAGAATCAGTATCATGGAAAAGACACACACACACTGTTACAACACATTTAAAGAGGAGAGAGTGAAATGAGATTTAAAATTTATTTTAATGATTGATTGATTGTACATTGCTTAACATCCCGACAGCAACAAGGCTTTCTCAAGACGTGCCTGCACTGCTTGTGAAAAAAAGAAAAGAAACAGAATATTGAATGTATGTCGCCAGCGGCGGTCCAATACGTTAAATAAACCTAAGCCATGGGGCCTAAATAAAGCTAAGACCATTTAGCAACACACATCCAATATCAAGAGCTACAGGCAGTGCAGACAGTTGGGAGAGTTTTAAAAAGACAAATACAGGTGAATGGACCAAGGGTAGACAGAAACACATGCCCCAGAATAGAGGGAAAAACCCACCCTGTGGGGCTGACCAGGGTGACCCTGGGAACTAAAAGGTAGTTAACCCCACTCAAGTCCCCCAGGGCAGACCCGGGTGGGGATAATTTATTTTAAGGAACATAAAGATGATGCAGTTTTTCTTAAATAAATCTGCGGACCCTCTATAATGCTAGGATCTGTGTACCCTCTAAAATTTATACCTGGGGGTCTACAGACCATTTAACCTGTTGTGCAAACAGAAGCCCAGCTCTACTTACAAAAAATTAATAAATAAAAAACCTCACCACAGTTCACATGGGGACTTTGTCAGTTATTTCTCCACTTGATACTAACAAAAGCTTGAAGTCAGGACATAAACATGAACTTGGTTATGATTGTCTGTTCAAATATTTGTTCTCAATGCCTCTGGGCAGAAAACACTCTAACATTGGGCGTCAAACACTTGTGGTACATTATATTGTTGAGTTGGGCTATTTTCAGTACTAGTAAAATTTTCAGTTTTGGCTAGTAACATTTTCAGTTTGGCTAGTAAAACTTGGAAGTCACTAGCCAAAGGCTGGTGGGCAAAATTTTAGACTTTCAGGGCTGAACAGTAGAACACATCGGAGTCGTCAAGACTAAACACTTCTTGTCCTTCAAGTTTTACTTTAATAGTTCTAACAATTGCTCTGCCAAGATTGTCAACCAGTGTTCTGTTTACATCTGCGTCTGATGATAGTTCAATATTAAATGCTAGGCGTGCAGTGCCAGGAACAATAATGTCACTGGGGCCTAGGTTTGGAAACTTGACTGTAAGAGTTTGATTCTGGTCTATGGTACTTGGATTGTTTGTGATGACGATTGATTGTCTAACGCCCTTAACACCCAGGGGTTCACGTAGTTTTCTGTATGGGTCTAACTTTGATCCGTAAGACTGTGTCATTTTTATTATGCACAATAAAAAATAATAAATTAATAAAACAATGGCTGCGGGAGGATTTAATCATGAAGATTTTGAAATGGATGACACGTATGATTTTGGTAATACAACAGATATGACAGATATGACAGATATGACTGGTACAAGAAATATTTACAGTTTACGTCACAAACTTTTAGAAACCAAAGTGAACTCATTTTATGATCATGTTTGTGGCCGCCCAGACAACGTAGATCCTAATCAGTTTGAACTTGATGGCAAGGGTCATTTATATTTAAATACTGTTGACAAAGGAAAAGTACTATTGACTAACAAAAAAGACCCTAGTAGGTTTAGGGCTTTAAGTACAATAAAAAATGAAGGCGGTGTTAGTGCCTTGCGTCAACTTGGTATTGGAGGGTCTCCTGTCACGCCAAGACTGGTTAGTGTGCTTCACGACACGCAAACAAAGTTACCAACAGGGCAAGAAATTGAAATGGCACCAGTAACAAGCCTACCAGAAATAGCAAACACAGTGATACAAGAAACCTCATTTACTGAAGGACAAATAAATGATGCTATGAAAACAATAGAAGATCCACCTTTGTCAATGCGGGAGATTATAGGGTTAGATAAATCATTGCAGACAATAAGAGGTGAGATGGTTAACAATGTTGCCAAACTGGGTGAGCTTGATAAACACATAGAACGTGAAACGCTTTGGTATCAGTTTCAGCCCACTTAATCAAATTTCAAATACAAACGATTTTGAATTTCCAAAAACTACAGTAGCTCGCTTGAGCTTGCCCTTAGCACCACGTGAATGTTCTGTGTTTATGTACAGTGTCTGAGTGAATGCGCGTGATTCACGTGAGCGTGCTTGTTGGGTTCAGTTCGCGGCGGCGCTTTGAGCCGATTTTCAATTGGGATAAAGCGCCTATTTAATGCGCTTATTATTATTATTAAAAGAGAAACTGGCTACAGCAGACAATGGGAATCTTGACACAGAAATGAAAGAAAGAATTCAACACAGATTAAATGATTTGCAGATAGAAAGATCAGGACGGTTAGAAACGATTAGTATTGGAAGACAAAAACTTAAAACCCAAGTTAACAGGATTAGAGAAACTATTCAGAAAATACTTCACGAAGACACTACTCTGGCTGAGAGATTGAAAACACTTTTCAGAGAGCAGGGTATTACAATTGCTAGTTTAATTACTGCTCTTGGGTTTATTATCAGTACTGTTGTGTTGGCTGTTTCCGGGAGCGGTGGTTCTCCACCTCCAGCACCACCAACTCCAGGCCCACCGACTCCAACAGACCCAAAAGATTTACAGTCATGGGTAAAGAAACAACTGTCTCACATATCAGACTTGCTTAAGAAATTGGCTGTGAAAGCAATGGATGCTTTGCCTGGTATAATTGGCACTGTTGTCAGTTGGCTGATTAGTACAGCGGCAAAGGCAGTAGGGTTTATGGCAGAGCATGTGTGGATCTTTCTGGTTACAGTAGGAGGGTTGATGGTGGGTTATTTAATGAAACAGATAAAGAAGTAATACCCCTAATCCTGTTAATCCTATTACCAATGCAGTTCTTTCTGACTCATGTGTGTCAGGGGTTGACTGTACTGGTTGTATGAGTGCCGGTGTTGGGGCCGGGGCCGGGCCGGGGGTGTTACCGTCTGTAATGATTTTAATGACTGAACATGTGTGGTTGTTGCTCCCAAGTTTACAGATTGATTGAGTCCTAATTTTTGACCAACACCTGCAACAATGATTTCATTATTATAATTTGTTATTGTCCCCATTTGGAGTTGAAGATCAGATGGTAACATGTATAACCTGATGCCAACTACAAAGTCAACTTTTGATCTGGCATATCTGAGTACGTCTTGTTAGCGTTGTATGCTTGATGGGAGATCAACCACTGAATTAATTGAATCTTCAAGATTTGCAAGAAATTGTTTTTGTGCTTCAAATTTGCCACTTCCATTCAAAATGTTTGATTTTGTTAGTGATTGTGCTCCTAGTAAACACCAGACATATGTTCTGATAGACTCATTGACGCGCTCGACTCCTGCTTGAGTAAACCCGTCAGTTTTATCTAAAATAAATGTGGTCCAGGCGTTAGACTGTTTCTGCTCTATTGATCCTAACCAGACTTGTGATTTTGATGAGAATGAAGTGTAACCAAGGTAATAATCTTGAGGGTATTGTCTGTGACTCAAAGCATAATACAATGTGCCCATACCATTGTGATCATCAAGTTTTTGTGTGAAGTCATACTTTGTACTGATGTTAAATTCATTACAGATGCGTTGAAACGCTTTCATATCCATGGGGTTGTTATACCTGTTGAAACTGGATTCAGTTGGTAGTGGGGTATGCAGTTCTGACAGTATACGTCTAAGCTGGTAATAAACATGGAAACGATACACAGATCTAATCAGTTTGTTTGAGTGATTCAAGTGGTCTGTAAATGAAACACCACAGCCTGTACTTGAGCATAGTATAGCAAAGTTGAGTTGGTTTTGAAACATCTGTAGTGGACTTGAAGACCACTTTTTTGCAGTAGAGTCATCTGTTATTGGAGGGTTTAGGTAATGGTCAAATGGATTTGGTACTTTGACTTGAAATAAATCTTGTTCAGACACAGCAATATCAAGCTGGTTTAGTTGAATTATTTTCTGTTCATAAGTTGGTGCAACATTGTATTTTGCATTCACATTAAATTGAAATGCGTTTGTAGTGGTAATGGTTGGTGATTTAAATTCCATCCTTTTTTATATGAGATAATAAAAATGTTTATTACCTTAACAAATCTTGACACAAGCAAACCAGTGTGGTTAACTAATGGGATTGATAATCGTGATGGTAGCAAGGCTGTAGCTATCCATGAAATGTTTTATACAGTAAAGTGGTTTAATGTAACAGATGACGGTGAATATTCTGTGCATGGAATGATAGGTAGTACAAGTTGGGGCGCTAATCACTTACAGCCTGGGTATTATGACTTTTGTACTATAGCTGAATTTTTACAAAATATGTATAAAATTAAAGCAACTTTAAATCCGGCTAACTTGCTTGTTACAATGGAATTTCCAAAAGATAGTCAGCTTATATTAACAGACAAACTTTTAATACTATTAGGTTTTTTAATCCAAATGGGATATTAGTATTGTAGCTATTAGTGGTGATGATGATTGGACTTATGAAGCAGGATTAAAATTTAAGCAAAAAAAACAAAAAATAACTGGAAGATATCCTGTTCATTTGTCAGTACACACAGTGCTAAATGTTTATTTGAAAGAACTGAACACAACTGAGAATGTACACAATGGAAAGCCTTCAACTTTGTTGAGATGCTTACCGACTGGAACCGCTCCCTATTGTGAAAGTGTGGTTGTTAGATTTCCTAATTTACAGTTTAAGAAATTAGGTTCTAGTTTCTTTGAGTCACTAAGTATATCTGTAACTAATCAGGATGACAAACCAGTTGTTATGCATGATTTTAGTGTTGTGTTGGAAATTAAATAATTTTATTTTTGTTTATAAAAAATGAGTGGCGGTCCAAAGCCGAGAATCATACCAGTTGCGTGTCCGGTAACAGAGTTGAAAGATTTGGCAGATGTACAGGATTTTGAGAAGGAAGGAGAGGTGGGGGAGGTGTACGGTTTTGAACTTCGATTCAACTGGCATGTACAAGAGGAAAGTAATCGATGACATGATAGAAGGAACAGAGAGACCAATTCCTAAACTTGGTCAGCTGCGTGATGTTACTGTACCTACTCCGCCTGTAAATAATGCGCCCTACAACTTAATACATGTGGGAAATAAGTGGGTTGTTTCACCTGTGCCTGTTCCACCACCCACAATTGACTGGGACATAAAGTTGGAATTTATTAGTCCTTATGTATACACTGATGATGAAGGCGCCTTAGTGTTTAGGAAGGTTGTTAATTCTGGGCCGCTGATTGTAAGCCTTGTTCCAAGCTTTGCTTCAGACGACAATAGCAGAGAAAAACTGAAAGTTGAAAATTATGAGAAACGGAGATATCTTCTTACGCACAGGAAGGGTAGGTCTGATGCAAAGGTTGTGTTTACACCAGCAAACTTTACCATCACATGAGAAGCAACAATAGTATTTGAAATTATCATGAGATCTGTAACTTCTGGAAAAGAGGCTCAAATTGCACAAGGAATTAAACTTACATGGGATGAAACAGTATCAGAATCATCAAAGGTCTTTATTGCTATTACAAAAAATGTTGATGTTATTAATGTTTCGAGCAGTATTCCCGCTGACAAGGTGGTGGTCGACAAAACAACTTTTGTTCGTCTAAGTTACATAAAGCTTGAACACGTTGATCTTGTTTCATTTTATTATGCCAGCAAATTGTATACTTTTGAAGAGTTGCAAAATGTAATTGATGATTAAATAAAAAATATTTGTCAATAAAAAAAATGGTAAAATTCTATCCAATACTACCGACGCTTGAGCCGACTGAATCAATTGCGACGACTAAAACAACGCTTGCGCCTGATCCGCATACAACAGCTGTGCCAATTGCATCAGATAAAACATTACAGGCAGACGCATTTCGTTTAATGAATATTACAGAAGCAATTAAATATTTGGAAAGTGAAGAGGCGAGGTACTCCAGATGTAAGAGACGGTATCAGACCGTTTTTAATTCTGTTCAAAACACTTCTATGGCTATTGGTGCAGTTTCAGCTGGATGTTCTGTGGGGGGTATTGTTATGTTTGCCACGGGAATTGGAAGTTTGGCTGGAATAGCAGTTGAGGGTGTTAGCATTGCTACATGCCTGGCTTGCTTTGGTTTGGAGGCCTTGAACAAGAGGTTTCACACGAAATTACAGAAACATGAAGCGTTGAGTATGCTTGCTGGTGCAAAGCTAAGCAGTATGAAACTTATTATCAGTAAGGCATTGAATGATAATTTTATTGATGACGAAGAATTTAAGCGGGTCCAGGATGATTTAAATAATTACAAAAAAACAGAAATCTGAAATACAAAATAAAATGCGTAGTCAATCTCCTGTGAATGTTGAAGAACTGAAGGCTAGTTTTTTAGAGATGGGGAAACAGATCGGTGTTCAGGAAACCACAGAAAAACTACACAATCTTTTAAACAAATAAAAATCAGATTTGGTAATCAATCAATATTTTTGTCATATGCTTCGCAGAGAGATGACACGTCATTTACACCACTTGTGCCTGATTGTTTAGCCCCATCTGCACCACCGCCAGAGTACTACTGAGAAAAAAAAATTTTTTTTATTGTCCTTGTATCTTGTCAAATCTGTCTCAGTGTCTTGGGACTTGAGTCAAGTTGTTGTAAGAACTTAGGGTAAGTACTTGTAAGAACTTAGGGTAAGTACTTGTAAGAACTTAGGAAAAGTAATTAATAAGTTCTTATGGCAACACACTTAAAGGTTACCTCTGCAGGTTCCTAAAAGTTAGTTGCAACTTGTTAATAAGTATTAAGTTTCACTTGGCATCACTTAGACAGGTACATGTTTATGTATTGTCAGAGACAATAGTTATAGAGAAAGTCAATATGAGTCCCGATAGATAATTAGATCAATAATGCCGCATCAGTCATGCTTGTCAGTTTTAAAAATCAAAGGGTTGATTTGAAAATAACGGGGTGTAATAGTTAGTCAAGTTTTTTATATTAAAAATAACGTAATTTAATGACTGATGCGGCTTTATGGAATTCATTGTCTATTGGGACTCATATTGACTTTCTCTTAAGGATATAGACCAATGGCTTTGGTTCAAGGGTGGTGCCAGAATAGCTTGGCGCCTACAGGCGCCAAGCTTTTTTGGCACTACCCTTGAACTATTTTAGTCAGACTTATTTCACACACTGGTGTATTGCGAATGATAGGGGGTAAGAGTGACCAGATCTCCCTAGGGAAGGCAGTGCCAATGATAGGGGGTAAGAGTGACCAGATCTCCCTAGGGAAGGCAGTGCCAATGATAGGGGTTAAGTGTGGCCAGGTCTCCCTAGGGAAGGCAGTGCCAATGATAGGGGGTAAGAGTGGACAGGTCTCCCTAGGGAAGGCAGTGCTAATGATAGGGGGTAAGAGTGACCAGATCTCCCTAGGGAAGGCAGTGCCAATGATAGGGGGTAAGAGTGACCAGATCTCCCTAGGGAAGGCAGTGCCAATGATAGGGGGTAAGAGTGACCAGATCTCCCTAGGGAAGGCAGTGCCAATGATAGGGGTTAAGAGTGACCAGATCTCCCTAGGGAAGGCAGTGCCAATGATAGGGGGTAAGAGTGACCAGGTCTCCCTAGGGAAGGCAGTGCCAATGATAGGGGTTAAGAGTGACCAGATCTCCCTAGGGAAGGCAGTGCCAATGATAGGGGTTAAGTGTGGCCAGGTCTCCCTAGGGAAGGCAGTGCCAATGATAGGGTTTAAGTGTGACCAGATCTCCCTAGGGAAGGCAGTGCCAATGATAGGGGGTAAGTGTGACCAGATCTCCCTAGGGAAGGCAGTGCCAATGATACAGGGTAAGAGTGACCAGATCTCCCTAGGGAAGGCAGTGCCAATGATAAGGGTTAAGTGTGGCCAGGTCTCCCAAGGGAAGGCAGTGCCAATGATAGGGGGTAAGAGTGACCAGATCTCCCTAGGGAAGGCAGTGCCAATGATAGGGGTTAAGAGTGACCAGATCTCCCTAGGGAAGGCAGTGCCAATGATAGGGGGTAAGAGTGACCAGATCTCCCTAGGGAAGGCAGTGCCAATGATAGGGGTTAAGTGTGGCCAGGTCTCCCTAGGGAAGGCAGTGCCAATGATAGGGTTTAAGTGTGACCAGATCTCCCTAGGGAAGGCAGTGCCAATGATAGGGGGTAAGTGTGACCAGATCTCCCTAGGGAAGGCAGTGCCAATGATAGGGGGCAAGTGTGACCAAATCTCCCTAGGGAAGGCAGTGCCAATGATAGGGGGTAAGAGTGACCAGATCTCCCTAGGGAAGGCAGTGCCAATGATAGGGTTTAAGTGTGACCAGATCTCCCTAGGGAAGGCAGTGCCAATGATAGGGGGTAAGTGTGGCTAGGTCTCCCTAGGGAAGGCAGTGCCAATGATACGGGGTAAGAGTGACCAGATCTCCCTTGGGAAGGCAGTGCCAATGATAAGGGTTGAGTGGCCAGGTCTCCCTAGGGAAGGCAGTGCCAATGATAGGGGGTAAGAGTGACCAGATCTCCCTAGGGAAGGCAGTGCCAATGATAAGGGTTAAGAGTGGCCAGGTCTCCCTAGGGAAGGCAGTGCCAATGATAGGGGGTAAGAGTGACCAGATCTCCCTAGCAGTGCCAATGATAGGGGGTAAGTGTGGCCAGGTCTCCCTAGGGAAGGCAGTGCCAATGATAGGGGGTAAGAGTGGCCAGGTCTCCCTAGGGAAGGCAGTGCCAATGATAGGGGTAAGAGTGACCAGGTCTCCTAGGGAAGGCAGTGCCAATATTAAGGGTTAAGAGTGACCAGGTCTCCCTAGGGAAGGCAGTGCCAATGATAGGGGGTAAGAGTGACCAGATCTCCCTAGGGAAGGCAGTGCCAATGATAGGGGGTAAGAGTGACCAGGTCTCCCTAGGGAAGGCAGTGCTAATGATAGGGGGTAAGAGTGACCATATCTCCCTAGGGAAGGCAGTGCCAATGATAGGGGGTAAGAGTGACCAGATCTCCCTAGGGAAGGCAGTGTCAATGATAGGGGGTAAGAGTGACCAGATCTCCCTAGGGAAGGCAGTGCCAATGATAAGGGTTAAGTGTGGCCAGGTCTCCCAAGGGAAGGCAGTGCCAATGATAGGGGGTAAGAGTGACCAGATCTCCCTAGGGAAGGCAGTGCCAATGATAGGGGGTAAGAGTGACCAGATCTCCCTAGGGAAGGCAGTGCCAATGATAGGGGTTAAGAGTGACCAGATCTCCCTAGGGAAGGCAGTGCCAATGATAGGGGGTAAGAGTGACCAGATCTCCCTAGGGAAGGCAGTGCCAATGATAGGGGGTAAGAGTGACCAGATCTCCCTAGGGAAGGCAGTGCCAATGATAGGGGGTAAGAGTGGCCAGGTCTCCCTAGGGAAGGCAGTGCCAATCTCTGGCAAGAATGTGTACACTTGTCTCTGATACAGCAGGACAGTGACACGTGTGACCTTTGGTTTCAGATCACTGAACATCCACAAGTCTGCATCCTCCAATTTCCATCCCTGGCTCTCACCTGTAGTGTAAGATGTACAGACACCATACCTATAGCATAAGATGTACAGACACCATACCTGTAGTGTAAGATGTACAGACACCATACCTGTAGCGTAAGATGTACAGACACCATACCTGTAGCGTAAGATGTACAGACACCATACCCGTAGTGTAAGATGTACAGACACCATACCTGTAGTGTAAGATGTACAGACACCATACCTGTAGCTTAAGATGTACAAACACCATACCTGTAGCGTAAGATGTACAGACACCATACCCGTAGTGTAAGATGTACAGACACCATACCTGTAGTGTAAGATGTACAGACACCATACCTGTAGTGTAAGATGTACAGACACCATACCTGTAGTGTAAGATGTACAGACACCATACCTGTAGTGTAAGATGTACAGACACCATACCTGTAGTGTAAGATGTACAGACACCATACCTGTAGTGTAGTATGTACAGACACCATACCTGTAGTGTAGTATGTACAGACACCATACCTGTAGCGTATGATATGACACCATACCTGTAGTGTAGTATGTACAGACACACCTGTAGTGTAAGATGTAAAGACACCATACCTGTAGTGTAAGATGTACAGACACCACACCTGTAAATGCAGAGAGCAGCCCAACGATGTAAGAAATACCCTTAGAAAAGACAGTTACAACACAGTTGTCTTTCTAGGCCTGTTCCTTTCTTGGTTGGCCTGTTCTCTGCATTGTATGCACTTGGCAGTGCCCTTGTTGGCGTACATTACCTGTAAATGACTTTGGCGGCAGCAGGCCCCAGGTTACTCTGCCCAGATGATGATGCTCGCCCCGCTCCACGCCCCAACTCCTCCCCCGACTTGGGCGCTCCCAGCAGCGAAACCAACAACGGGCACAGGTGTTTCCTGTGAACAAACACAGGTACAAGGATCAGTTATACAACATAAACACAGGTATAAGGATCAGTTATACAACATAAACAGAGGTATAAGGATCAGTTATACAACATAAACACAGGTATAATGATCAGTCATACAACATAAACACAGGTATAAGGATCAGTTATACAACATAAACACAGGTATAAGGATCAGTTATACAACATAAACAGAGGTACAAGGATCAGTTATACAACATAAACACAGGTACAAGGATCAGTTATACAACATAAACACAGGTACAAGGATCAGTTATACAACATAAACACAGGTATAAGGATCAGTTATACAACATAAACACAGGTACAAGGATCAGTTATACAACATAAACACAGGTATAAGGATCAGTTATACAACATAAACAGAGGTACAAGGATCAGTTATACAACATAAACACAGGTACAAGGATCAGTCATACAACATAAACACAGGTATAAGGATCAGTTATACAACATAAACACAGGTACAAGGATCAGTTATACAACATAAACACAGGTATAAGGATCAGTTATACAATATAAACAGACTAATAACATTTACATGTGGACATCACAAATACAACTAACTAATAATATATAAATTATAATGTGGCGTATCTGTAACATATCTCAACTAATAAGGTACACACATGTACACCAGAAGGCAGTCAATAAGGGTCAACATAGTTAATGAGGGTGAGAAACGCACCATACAATTTCCTGGAACTGTGTGTTGTGTCGTGTGGCGGCGGGCAGTTTGGTGAGAATGGCGTGCACCCCCTCCAGCAATAATGGCGCCACCTGACGTCCCATGTTGCTACACAAACACACATTGTAGTCTGCACACTGTATGTATGCCACATGTGTGATTTCACAAAACACTTCAACTTACGAGGTAAACACTCCTCAGAGGTACAAGCTATCAACCAGCTAAATCTTTATCACTTGCTTAGTAGTGTTGTAGTTTTATTTTTGTCGTTTTATTTTGTCTTTCGAATTGGTTTTTTTTCATGTACCTATGTCAGTCAACACACCTGTGGCGGTTCTTCGACAACATTCTTTTACCAGGTGTTTTGTTTTGCCTGGGTGGATTCTTTTGGGACCAGTGTGTTGTAGTGACTATCACCTTAAAATGGGCGTGTCGGGTTTTATAATGCATAAATCTTTTTATAACTGTTTTTGTGTGCTTTGTAACGGCATACGTTTTGATCATGTAACCGTAGTTTTAGTTGATTTTTTGTGCATGATGATGTTTAGGTTTCGATTTTTGGTTTTGTTGTTTGCTTTGAAGTGTGAGATAATGATCGATTGTTATCGTTTGCAATACCGTTGAGGTACCCTGTTTTATTTGAGTCTAGTCTTGTAACATGTCAGTCAGGTGGATTTTTGGTTGTTGCAACAGCAATTTTTTTTTATTGTGTTGCCGTATGAGTTAGTATTGAGTGCGAGTGACTGTGCTTGTGTGTGTGTGAACTTGGCATCCCGACACGAAGCAAACCTTTACATACACATTCACCAGTCACACAAATATTGCACACGGTTAGCAATGCTACATAATTTGGTGTCGAAGGCTGGGGTGAGGCGACACTACACCATCATCCAGTGTGTGCAACAGTCAGTTTCTGATGTTAGAACATGGATGATAGCCAATAAACTAAAACTGAATGAAGATAAAAACAGAAGCCATGCTAGTTTCCTCTACCAGAATATCTTCTTTCTTACCACAGTCCATCACAATCACAGATACTGAATTTAGTTTTTCTGCTCAGGTGAGAAATCTTGGCATCACCATTGATTGCAGTCTCTCACTAAAACAACACGTTTTGAATACCTGTAGATCTGCATTTATTGAACTGTGTTGCATTAGCTCCATCAGGCATCTTCTCACACCAGAAGCCACTAAAACGCTGGCTTGCTCCTTTGTCTTGCTCCGACTCGATTACAGCAATGCACTCCTGTGTGGCTGTCCTCAGTACCTTCTGGATCGGCTACAGAGGGTGCAGAACTCAGCAGCACGGCTTGTTGTCAAGGCAAAGAAGTCAGACCACATCACACCCATCCTGCGTTCACTCCATTGGTTGCCTATCACATCCCGAGTACAATACAAAGTTTTGTCCATCTGTCATACCTGTCTGTCTCCTTCTACTGGCCCTGTCTATCTTTCTGAGCTTCTTCATTTGTACACACCTTCAAGACAGCTCCGTTCTAAAGAGACATTAAATTATTATGCTTTCCGACTGTGAGAACTAAGTCTTTTGGCGAGAGGTCTGTCTCATACCAAGGACCATTTCTTTGGAATAAACTCCCACAGTCCCTCAGATATGTTGAACCAGCCAATAGTTTCCGGCAGTCTTTAAAGACGCATTTATTCCTTTAAGGTGTGCATTCACCGTTATAATTTGTTGTTGTCAGCGACAGCTGCCTAGTGCATCCGTTATTAGTTTTATGGTACACGTATGTCTTTGGTGTGTGTGAGCATTTCTTGTTGGTGTGTTTACTCTGCTAAGTTTATTTTCTTTGTATGTTAGGGAATATATATGTGTTGTAGGATGCAATGTGTGTGTATGTTAGTATGTCATTTGTACGGCGCCTAGAGCTTTTCTATGGAAAGAATAGGCGCCTTAAAAATATACATTATTATTATTATTCTTTCGTTCATATATCATAGGGCGAATTCAAACTGTGTACATCAATGATACTTTCTCTTCTGAAAAGTGTGTTGAGTATGGCGTGCCCCAGGGATCCATACTAGGACCATTACTCTTCTGTTTGTTTATAAATGATCTTCCACTTGATATATTCAATCCAAATACCGAATGTGACATTTCTGCCGATGATTCAACTCTTCATGCGGGTGGGAAAACTGTACCTGAAATATCAAACAATCTTCAGCTTAGTCTTCAGGAGGTCTCACTGTGGTGCAAAAATAATCAAATGCTTGTTAATCCATCTAAAACAAAAAGCATGCTAATCACAACACGCCAAAAGCATCAGCTCTGCCTCCCCCCCCCCCCCCCCCTCACTTCACATAGCCTCTCTTTTGATTCAGTTCCCATTGAGCAAGTCGAGGAATATCGTCTCCTCAGGGTAATTGTTGACGAACAATTGTGCTGGTTGCCCCATCTAACACAACTAGGGAAAACATTATCAAAGAAGCTATTTTTACTGTCAAGATAAAAATCTATCATTGATACTAAGTCATGTAAGCTCTTTTTCAACTCCTACATAAAACCTCACATTGATTATGCATCTACTATTTGGGACGGCTATAGTGAGGCTAACCTTAAGAGGATTAATTCTCTATACAAGCGCGCAGTTAAACTGATCCTCCCAATCCCCTCTCTAACTTTGGAGGAAAAGCTTCAGGCAACAGGGCTCCTTCCTTTACATCAACACCTTACGTTAAATAAGTGCGTACTTATGCACAAAGCACTGAACGGGAAAGCCCCCCCCCCCCCCACCCTCTACCTGGCTAAGCTTTTCACTGAGAGCGAAAGGGTTTACAGCACTTCGAGGAACAGTCTCATCACTGAACGGCTCCGAATTGACTTGTTTAAATCCAGCCTTTCGTATGCGGGTGCCTATTTATGGAACTCACTTCCTCCACATACACAGCAAATGAGACATCTTCCATTGTTTAAGACGAAAGCTTTTAAATACATCTCAGAGCCAAAGGAACGTAGATAATATGTCCAAAAGAGCCATGTCAATTTCATTTTTTTAACGCATTGTTGTGGTCCTTCATTTTGCACTTGTTAGTTTTTATATATCTTTCTTTACTGTATTTTTTTATTTGTTTTTTTATTAAGTTTTGCCTGATCACTATATTCCTACCCAAGAGTAGCTGTAACATAAGCGCGCAGTCGCTGTATATAAACACTCACGCAGTCGCTGTATATAAACACTCACTTTACATCGCACCCCCCTCCCCCACCCCCCATCCCTTCAGACCCTGTTAATTGGTGTGTATGCGTGCATGCGCGAATGTAACCTGCAGCGACTTGTGAACTTATATCGGAATGTGGGTGTAGCCGCTTGTTTGTGCTGTTAACATGTTGTTTTAAGGTTGTTTTTAATGTTGTAGTTTAGCAAGGACAAACACGAAAAGAGTCCAGTGCGCCTATTGTTTCCATCCTTGAGAAATAAAGTATCATTCATTTATTCATTCACATCAAGCTAGAATGTTTATAACTGTGTGCAACCTCATACTTTGGCCCGGATGTTAGCTAGCCACAACTAAAAAGAGTGTAGCTGTCAGTACCTTTGGCCCGGATGTTAGCTAGCCACAACTAAAGAGAGTGTAGCTGTCAGTACCTTTGGCCCGGATGTTAGCTAGCCACAACTAAAGAGAGTGTAGCTGTCAGTACCTTTGTGTTTCCTGCAGTTTGTGGATGAGGAACCTGAGCAGCGCCACCACCTCCTCCATCACACTCTCCACATCCACTGAGCGAGCTGCACACAACATTCAGTGGTCACCAAAAACACACAGCGCCACCACCTCCTACATCCACTGAGCGAGCTGCACACAACATTCAGTGGTCACCAAAAACACACAGCACTACCACCTCCTCCATCACACTCTCCACATCCACTGAGCGAGCTGCACACAACATTCAGTGGTCACCAAAAATACACAGTGCCACCACCTCCTCCATCACACTCTCCACATCCACTGAGCGAGCTGCACACAACATTCAGTGGTCACCAAAAATACACAGCGCCACCACCTCCTCCGTCACACTCTCCACATCCACTGTGCCATACTGACCTGCAGAAAGCCATCAGCAACAGCACAGATCTGGCCTGTTTGAGTGCCACCCTCCCCCACCCACCCCCTCCCCCCTTGCCGAAAATGAGTCTATATTGTGCTGTAGCCATATTGTGATGCTGAAAGTGTCCTTACATTGATTGTGTTGGTAAGACTGTATCAAGATTGAGAGTAGGCCGTTGCCGTGTGGTTTACTCTGCAGGCTTCAGAAGTAGAACAAGTACAAGCATGAGCAGGAAGCCGCTCACCTAACCACCAGGCACAAGAAGATGGACTCAACATCATCATTCAAGGGAAGTGCCAGATCAGTTTGGCGCCTGATGGCGCCAAGCCAATCTGGCACTACCCTTGAATTATCATGGTCGATCCATCTCCTGCTGTAGTGACTCAGGGCTAAATGGGTTAACAGCAGTCTGTGTATTTGACCCTTGCAGCCTGGGGTCGTGTTGTGAGGGCCAGCACATGATCAGTGACACGTTAACCTTGCACAGTCAAACCCAGAGCGCTGAACAGAAAAAAGTCGGAGACTAACCCAGACAATGCATACACACCTGTTGCCTTGAAGTCAGCCAGCATATCATCCCCATCGTCAACCTGTCAACACATCGCACACATCACCATCAACATCACTCAACACTGCCGCAAGGTCACAAGACAATCTTTATCTATTGCAGACAGACAGCACTAAGGAATGTAGTCATGTAACTAATGTCAGTATCTACGTGTCTTACAGATGGACAGCGCTAAGGAATGAAGTACAGGTGATGTCAATACACCTGATGATTTCTCACTTATTATCAGGGGGTATCAATAACATGAACCAAATTTGCATATACATTAAGTTAATTAAAGTAACGTAACAACGATGATAATGGAGATTTATTGATACAGCCAGGGCCAGTAAATACAGTAAAATGCTATAAAAGCACGCAAAAACACTTACAGCACCTGATAATGTTTAATAAATAAATACAGGCGGCACATGAGCCCAATAGCTGCAGTAATATAGTCACCACAGCTCATGTTAACCCTCATCATCCGGAACACACCAGTGTGTGAAATAAGTTTGACTAAAATAGTTCAAGGGTAGTGCCAGAATAGCTTGGTGCCTCAAGGCGCCAAGCTATTCTGGCACTACCCTTGAACTAAAGCCATTGGTCTATATCCTTATCTGTAAGTACTATCATGTAGCTTGCGTATGGCGGTGTACACATTGCAAGCTTTTAGCCTCAGTATGATAAGGGTTAACATCGAGAGGTTTGGCACGTTACTCAAACAAACTTGAATTTCACAAATCCTCTTGTCCATGTTACCATTGACAACTATACTGTACAATGTTAACCTGCTGGCCGTCAGTACCACAACCAGCAGCCAAGGTTACCATTGACAACTATACTGTACAATGTTAACCTGCTGGCCGTCAGTACCACAACCAGCAGCCAAGGTTACCATTGACAACTATACTGTACAATGTTAACCTGCTGGCCGTCAGTACCACAACCAGCAGCCAAGGTTACCATTGACAACTATACTGTACAATGTTAACCTGCTGGCCGTCAGTACCACAACCAGCAGCCAAGGTTACCATTGACAACTATACTGTACAATGTTAACCTGCTGGCCGTCAGTACCACAACCAGCAGCCAAGGGATTAAAAACTCAACAGCAATCCTTGAAATGACTATTATGCCATCACGACTAATGACTATTATGTCATCACGACTAAAGACTATTATGTCATCACGACTAATGACTATTATGTCATCACGACTAAAGACTATTATGTCATCACGACTAAAGACTATTATGTCATCATGACTAAAGACTATTATGTCATCACGACTAAAGACTATTATGTCATCACGACTAAAGACTATTATGTCATCACGACTAAAGACTATTATTATGTCATCACGACTAAAGACTATTATGTCATCACGTCTAAAGACTATTATGTCATCACGACTAAAGACTATTATGTCATCACGACTAAAGACTATTATGTCATCACGACTAAAGACTATTATGTCATCACGACTAAAGACTTATGTCATCACGACTAATGACTATTATGTCATCACGACTAAAGACTAACAGACAGAAGTTTGGGCTGACCATTACAGTTCAAGGCTAGTGTGTGATCAGCTCAGTGCACGGGTAGGTATCACTTTAATCTTGCACTACCCATGATCTATCATGGTCCCCAGTCCCAGTCTCTCAAAACCCACACCCCGGGTGCCTACTGCTGCTAAACCCACGTTCTCGGCACCGTGTCTAACTACATGTATTGTACATCATCACCACGCTGCACCGTGTCTAACTACATGTATTGTACATCATCACCACACTGCACCGTGTCTAACTACATGTATTGTACATCATCACCCCACTGCACTGTGTCTAACTACATGTATTGTACATCATCATCCCATTTAACTCCATGGCCGCATTTGCACATGCTGAGGTGTTACCTAATGATTACATACCAGTTGCAGGAGTTGGATCGACCAGGATAATTCAATATTAGTGCCAGATTAGGCAAGCTAATCTGGCACTACCACTGAACTATCATGGTCGATCCATCTCTTGCTGTAGGGCATCAGGGCTAAATGGTCTATGGCCTAAGACCACCGTCATTTCATCTAGGACATGTGACCAACACTGTCTCGCCGTAAGGTTCACAACCAACAGTACAGGTCTACAGTACATGACCAACATTGCCTCGTCTATGGTCTATGGTCTAAGACCACCGTCATTTCATCTAGGACATGTGACCAACACTGTCTCGCCGTAAGGTACACAACCAACAGTGTTTGGTCTACAGCACATGACCAACATTGCCTCGTCTATGGTCTATGGTCTAAGACCACCGTCATTTCATCTAGGACATGTGACCAACACTGTCTCGCCGTAAGGTACACAACCAACAGTGTTTGGTCTACAGCACATGACCAACATTGCCTCGTCTATGGTCTATGGTCTAAGACCACCGTCATTTCATCTAGGACATGTGACCAACACTGTCTCGCCGTAAGGTACACAACCAACAGTGTTTGGTCTACAGTACATGACCAACATTGCCTTGTCTATGGCCTAAGACCACCGTCATTTCATCTAGGACATGTGACCAACACTGTCTTGCCGTAAGGTTCACAACCAACAGTGGTCTACAGTACATGACCAACATTGCCTCGTCTATGGCCTAAGACCACCGTCATTTCATCTAGGACATGTGACCAACACTGTCTCGCCGTAAGGTTCACAACCAACAGTGTTTGGTCTACAGTACATGACCAACATTGCCTTGTCTATGGCCTAAGACCACCGTCATTTCATCTAGGACATGTGACCAACACTGTCTCGCCGTAAGGTTCACAACCATCAGTGTTTGGTCTACAGTACATGACCAACATTGCCTCGTCTATGGTCTATGGTCTAAGACCACCGTCATTTCATCTAGGACATGTGACCAACACTGTCTCGCCGTAAGGTACACAACCAACAGTGTTTGGTCTACAGTACATGACCAACATTGCCTTATAAAAGGTCTATGGCACATGACCAACATTGCCTCGTCTATGGTCTATGGCACATTGCCTCGTCTATGGTCTATGGCACATGACCAACATTGCCTTGTCTATGGTCTATGGCACATTGCCTCGTCTATGGTCTATGGCACATGACCAACATTGCCTCTTCTATGGTCTATGGCACATGACCACATTGCCTCATCTATGGTCTATGGCACATGACCAACATAGCCTCGTTTATGGTCTATGGCACATGACCAACATTGCCTCGTCTATGGTACATGACCAGGACTGTCTCATTATGGTATGTGACCAGCACTGTCTCATCTATGGTCTATGGTGCGTGACCAGCATTGTCTCATCTATGGTCTATGGTGCGTGACCAGCACTGTCTCATCTATGGTCTCTGGTGCGTGACCAGCACTGTCTCATCTATGGTCTATGGTGCGTGACCAGCACTGTCTCACCTATGGTCTATGGTATGTGACCAGCACTGTCTCATCTATGGTGCGTGACCAGCACTGTCTCATCTATGGTCTATGGTACGTGACCAGCACCGTCTCATCTATGGTCTATGGTGCGTGACCAGCACTGTCTCATCTATGGTCTATGGTGCATGACCAGCACTGTCTCATCTATGGTCTATGGTGCGTGACCAGCACTGTCTCATCTATGGTCTATGGTGCGTGACCAGCACTGTCTCATCTATGGTCTATGGTGTGTGACCAGCACTGTCTCATCTATGGTCTATGGTGCGTGACCAGCACTGTCTCATCTATGGTCTATGGTGCGTGACCAGCACTGTCTCATCTATGGTCTATGGTGCGTGACCAGCACTGTCTCATCTATGGTCTATGGTATGTGACCAGCACTGTCTCATCGATAGTATTTAACCAGCACTGTCTCATCTATGGTCTATGACCTACCCTGTCTCATCTATAGTACGTAACCAGCACTGTCTCATCTATAGTACGTAACCAGCACTGTCTCATCTATGGTCTGTGACCAACACTGTTTCATCTCACCGCTTTGTCCTCCATCTCCCGCAGCCTGTCGACAAAGTTGTTGAGCATCTGTGTCATGGCCGCCTGTACAGGGGCACGCACACACCCCACGCTGTCCCTATACGTTTCTATGTACACCTGCAACCACCAAGCACCAACCCCCTATAAACACTACTTGTGAGGGAAGTGGGAGAAGTGGAGGAGCAGGGAGTGGAGAGGGGGGGGGGGAGGAAGGGGGTGTTGGGAGGGGGACAGGGTAGTGTCCTGGGAGGAAATGTGTGCAGAATAAATCACATTTAATTTCAAGTACGTGATAATGTAACGCAAACAGACAAGAAATCTCTACAAAAGGCATAGATTGTCACACTGAATGCCTCATGATCTCCCCTGCCAGGACAAAACATAGTGGTAAAGTGGAGCTCAAGAGGAAATGATTATCACAAGTCTCTGTAGATACAGATACCGGGGCACAATAGGAAATGATTATCACAAGTCTCTGTAGATACAGATACCGGGGCACAATAGGAAATGATTATCACAAGTCTCTGTAGATACAGATACCAGGGCACAAGAGGAAATGATTATCACAAGTCTCTGTAGATACAGATACCGGGGCACAAGAGGAAATGATCATCACAAGTCTCTGTAGATACAGATACCGGGGCACAAGAGGAAATGATTATCAAGTCTCTGTAGATACAGATACCGGGGCACAAGAGGAAATGATCATCACAAGTCTCTGTAGATACAGATACCGGGGCACAAGAGGAAATGATCATCACAAGTCTCTGTAGATACAGATACCGGGGCACAAGAGGAAATGATCATCACAAGTCTCTGTAGATACAGATACCGGGGCACAAGAGGAAATGATCATCACAAGTCTCTGTAGATACAGATACCGGGGCACAAGAGGAAATGATCATCACAAGTCTCTGTAGATACAGATACCGGGGCACAAGAGGAAATGATCATCACAAGTCTCTGTAGATACAGATACCGGGGCACAAGAGGAAATGATCATCACAAGTCTCTGTAGATACAGATACCGGGGCACAAGAGGAAATGATCATCACAAGTCTCTGTAGATACAGATACCGGGGCACAATAGGAAATGATTATCAAGTCTCTGTAGATACAGATACCGGGGCACAAGAGGAAATGATTATCACAAGTCTCTGTAGATACAGATACCGGGGCACAAGAGGAAATGATTATCAAGTCTCTGTAGATACAGATACCGGGGCACAAGAGGAAATGATTATCAAGTCTCTGTAGATACAGATACTGGGGCTCAAGAGCAAATGATTATCAAGTCTCCGTAGATACAGATCCCGGGGCACATGAGGATCTGTGTCTCTTGCTGATGTGCCACATTTCCGCCTCACTGGCAGATCTAGATGTATACATTCCATTACAAGCAAACAGAAGGCTGGCAAAACCATCAGTGCTACATGGACTACACACTAGCAGATGTATAGATTCCATTACAAACAAACAGAAGGCTGGCAAAACCATCAGTGCTACATGGACTACACACTAGCAGATGTATAGATTCCATTACAAACAGAAGGCTGGCAGAACCATCAGTGCTACATGGACTACACACTGGCAGATGTATAGATTCCATTACAAACAGAAGGCTGGCAAAACCATCAGTGCTACATGGACTACACACTGGTAGATCTACTGATTCCATGATACAGCAGAGGGTTCCATGTTCTAACAATTATCATTTTCTGAACCCTGGGTTGGGGGGGGGGGGGTGGGAGGTGTGGGTAGGGGTGTGGGTGGGGTGGGTGGGTGGGTGGGGGGGCAGCAGGAGGTGCACAACTTGCCTGGAGAAGGTAACTACTAGCGGTCAGAATCTGGACTGGGAATTAACCCTGTAGAGTTTATAAAGGCTCCCTCTAGGAATCATCGCAACAGAAACACTACTGACATGTACAGAGTTCAATGGTGGGAAGAGGAGCCTGTGGAAGAGGTAGAATGACTACTTTGGTGCATCTACTACAGACCTCAATAGTCTCAACATGTTCTCAATGTGGACTTTAAAGAGTTCAGTTACACACTTACAGAAAACGGAGAAATGTACTGGTACAATGTACTTTGTTTACCAACAAAAGAAACAAGAGGATAGATCATAAAGAACGAAGATCATGAAGCATGAAGATCATAAAGCGTGAAGATCATCAAGCATAATTAACAATCTGTCAGTTACAATTAGTACTGTCATTATTTGTAATAAAAACTGGTCTTTTTTTTTTTAAACATACAAATTAACAATGATTAGGACTTGAAATTATTTTAAAAGACATTTTACAAAAACAAATTTTAAAGTAATAAAAACAAACATGAAATGTAACAATTGTATGCAACGTGAATAAATATCAAACATGAAAGAGAAAGCATGAACAATTGAGAACATTTGACGAAGGTGATCAATGGTTACCATGTACAGTCACTGTCACAGCTTGGCAGTTCTGCAGAGATCCACCACCAAGGGATGTCAACACACAGCGCCACACAAACCAACAAGCACAATAGCCCATGTAGCCCCAAGACTCTACCTCAGGAGATGGATGGACCGTGATAATTCAAGGTAGTGCCAGATTAGCTTGGCGCCTGATCTGGCACTACACTTGAATTATCACAGTCTATCTATCTCCTGAAACTGGTACATAGTTGTCAGGTGACAACTCCCAAATTTGGGGAATGGGGCCTTTGGGTTAATATAGAATACATAGCATACTAGGGAATGGGGCCTTTGGGTTAATATAGAATACATAGCATACTAGGGAATGGGCCTTTGGGTTAATATGTATACACTGCATACTAGGGAATGGGGCCTTTGGGTTAATATGGAATACATAGCATACAAAAGACAAAACAGGCGAAACCACCTACTGGTGACGACACAAATTGCCACACCATTGGAGTCATCAGAAACACTTTGGTGCTAGGGTTAGGGTCCACTTTAGTGTTTCCGATGACTGGAAGGATGTTGCATTTCTTCTGCTTGTCAGTATACATACAGACAGTGAAAGAGGCACCAGAAACACTGTACTACCGGTACACACCAAAACCAACACCAAAGCCGACACCAGTGGAAAGATGGCACCTTTATTCTGTTGCTAGGTGTGGGGTTTTCTACAGATCCCACATTCAAGACAGTACCCAGACTCAGCAGAAATTTAGATGTGGGTGGTGGTATCTTGTCCCATCTCTTTACCTCAAACCTGTTTTCCTGCCCACCATCATTATTCTCTGTCGCGTCATCTTCATCATCATTTCCCTCAGCAGCAGCATCAACATTATCCTCTGTGTTATCGTCCACGGTCACTAGCGTATCATCATCACCGTTATCATCTGCATCGCCAGCGTCATCATGCACTTCATCACCAGCCTCACAACTACCGGCCTGTCTGATTTCTGCCAGCACTAACTGCATGGTGTCTGAGCCAAACTTTGACCCCTGCCGACACTCACACCACCCGCCAACACAGTCCTTAAAACAGGCCGCAGCCACACGCCCGACCTTGCTTACTCGCCCCATCTTACTGCGAGGTCGTGACCCCAGGTAGCAGGTCAAGTACAGCTGAAAAACAGACCAGGGGCAAATGATGCGGAGTTGTGCAGTCAACAGGAAATGGGTGTTGTGTGTGCGACAAGTCTCCCTGTGCCCAGTATTTCTGTACACGCTAACAAAGTATGAACACGTCTTAGGCACTCTAGGAACACATAGAATTTCAGTGACAGTGTAGCAGCACGTGAGTTTGTAGAGCGGATGGTGAGATGTGACCAGTTCTACAGTGTACATGCACGGTGATGTCATCATACGCAGAATGTTTCACGTCACGAGACATGCTCACTCCCTCAGCACTCACTGATGCTGTGTAGCAAAAAAATATATATGTATGCAAGTTTTTATTTCATTCACTTTCTTATTCTCATACGTCTGTTTTTTGGACTTCAAGGTGAAATTCAAAACTCCAATATCCGCTCAATAAAACATCAACATGTCATTCCCCTTGTCTCACACCTATCTCTGAAGGCTTCCGTGTCACACATGTCACCTACACATCATCACGCTGACCTTCACAAAGTATCCTACATGTGTCTCCACCGGACACTAATCTGGTCAGTATCTGTCTGGACTTTGTCTGGACACTAATGCGGTCAGTATCTGTCTGGACACTAATGCGGTCAGTATCTGTCTGGACACTAATGCAGTCAGTATCTGTCTGGACACTAATGCGGTCAGTATCTGTCTGGACACTAATGCGGTCAGTATCTGTCTGGACACTAATGCGGTCAGTATCTGTCTGGACACTAATGCGGTCAGTATCTGTCTGGACGCTAATGCGGTCAGTATCTGTCTGGACACTAATGCGGTCAGTATCTGTCTGGACACTAATGCGGTCAGTATCTGTCTGGACGCTAATGCGGTCAGTATCTGTCTGGACGCTAATGCGATCAGTATCTGTCTGGACGCTAATGCGGTCAGTATCTGTCTGGACGCTAATGCGGTCAGTATCTGTCTGGACGCTAATGCGGTCAGTATCTGTCTGGACACTAATGCGGTCAGTATCTGTCTGGATACTAATGCGGTCAGTATCTGTCTGGACACTAATGCGGTCAGTATCTGTCTGGACACTAATGCGGTCAGTATCTGTCTGGACACTAATGCGGTCAGTATCTGCAGTGCAGATCCTCATGAGGATCTTACCCCCAGCAGTTGGCAGTGTTCAAATGTTCTCAGCATTGAATGGGTTAATGTTTCTGTTTGTCTACGACAACTGTAGCGGATCTATTTCTTGTGACAATGACAGCTGTAGTGGGTCTATTTCTTGTGACAATGACAGCTGTAGTGGATCTATTTCTTGTGACAATGACAATGACAATGTAGCGGATCTATTTCTTGTGACAATAACAATGACAGCTGTAGCGGATCTATTTCTTGTGACAATGACAGCTGTAGTGGATCTATTTCTTGTGACAATGACAATGACAGCTGTAGCGGATCTATTTCTTGTGACAATGACAATGACAGCTGTAGCGGATCTATTTCTTGTGACAATGACAACTGTATTTCTATTTTCTTGTGACAATGACTACTGTAGGATCTATTTCTTGTGACAATGACAGCTGTAGCGGGTCTATTTATTGTGACAATGACAGCTGTAGTGGATCTATTTCTTGTGTCAATGACAGCTGTAGCGGATCTATTTCTTGTGACAATGACAGCTGTAGCGGATCTATTTCTTGTGACAATGACAACTGTAGCGGATCTATTTCTTGTGACAATGACAGCTGTAGCGGATCTATTTCTTGCCTCGTAGACACCTATGCCCCTGCCACCATGCGTCAAATCCGCACCGATAAGTCCGACCCGTGGTTTACTCCGGAAGTGACGATAGCCAAGCAAGAACGTTGGCGTGCTGAGCGTGCCTGGCGTAAATCCGGACTCACTGTGCATAAACAGATTTATGACATGAAGAAACTTGTTGTCAATCAGACTGTGTTGAAAGTGAAAACTGATTTTTACTGCTCCAAGATGCTTGAAAGTGACACTTGTAAAAAATTGTTTGCCCTTGCTGATAGCTTGCTTGGTAGATCTCATGAGTCTCCCCTTCCCACCAACATCCCAGCTGCTCACTTAGCCAACGCCTTTTGTAGCTTTTTCACCGACAGGGTGACGTCCATTCGAGACAGCCTTGATGCTATGCGGTGCGCCCATATTGACACCCACCCTCCCCATATTGATCACCCCTTTGTCGAGTTCACTCCCGTCTCTGAACAGGCTGTTTTTGACATTCTTAAGAAATGCCCGCCTAAAACGTGTGAGCTTGACCCCATGCCAATTTCACTGGTTTTTGAAAACATCGGAATTCTTCTGCCCACCATCACCAAAATCATAAATCAGTCCCTTGAGTCAGGCGTCTTTCCGTCAGAATTCAAATCAGCCGTTGTCAAACCTCTCCTGAAAAAGTCGAATTTTGACCCCAACCAGCTAAAAAAACTGTCGCCCCGTTTCAAACCTACCCTTTCTGGCCAAAGTTCTTGAGAGAGTCGTTCTGACACAGCTCACTAATACCTACAGTGAAACAATCTCGTCCATCCGCTTCAGTCTGCTTACCATGCCGGGCACAGTACTGAAACTGCTCTCCTCTGTGTCATTAATGGCCTCCTAAGTGGCTATGATGAAAACCAGATCTCAGTTCTTGCCCTGTTAGACCTATCAGCTGCGTTTGACACCATTGACCATCTTGCTCCAAGGTCTAGAAAACTACTTTGGTATTTCTGGTAAAGCTCTCACCTGGTTTCAATCTTATCTGTCTTCCCGTCAGATCAACGTCTCTGTCAAGAACGTTCTTTCTGAAGCTGCTGCACAAACAAGAGTTTGGTGTCCCCCAGGGCTCTGTCCTGGGCCCCATTCTATTTACGCTGTACACTCAGCCTCTGTCTCAGGTTATCGCATCGCATTCAACCAATCATCACATGTATGCGGATGATACACAACTTCAGAAATCTGCACCTCCAAACAGCTCCAGTCAGGCTATTTCAGATGTTCAGAACTGTGTCTCAGATGTTAAGTCCTGGATGTGTGAAAATAAACTTCAGTTAAATGAGGGCAAGAAGGAAGCTCTTCTTGTCGGTGCCTCTCGACTGCTGCCCAATTCTCCCGACTCTATGCGCATTTGTGACGCGCCTATTCCATTTTCTGATTCAGTTCGCAATCTTGGCGTTTTTCTTGATAAAGATCTTCAAATGAGGGAGCATGTAAATCATGTCTGCAAACTTGCTTTTCTGGAATTAAGACACATCAGAGCTATCCGTCATTACCTCGCTACTGAAGCTACCACCAAACTGGTCGTCTCCTTAGTCTTGTCCTGCATTGATTACTGCAATGCCCTCTTAGCTGGCCTCCCTCAGTTTCTCATTCAGAAATTGCAGCGAGTTCAGAATTGTGCTGCACGTCTCATCGTCCGCGCCTCACAGCATCAGCCCATCACTCCTATTCTGAGACAACTACATTGGCTGCCAGTCAAACAACGAGTCTTGTACAAAATCGCTGTCTGTGCTACAAAGCTATTAACTACTCTACCCCTGCCTATCTCGCTGATCTTCTTCAACTATACACTCCCTCCCGCTCCGTCCGTTCAAGTAGTGACATGCGCCTTCTCAGAGTCCCGCTCTTCAAATACAAAACCAGAGGCGACCGTTGTTTTGCGCACGTTGGACCTGTTGTCTGGAACTCCCTACCTATAGACATCAGACATTCTTCCTCATTCACTGCCTTTACATCTGCCCTTAAGACCCACCTGTTTGATACCGCAATGTAGCTCAGTTCTTTGTCATTATGCACCTGTGTGTGTGTGTGTGTGTGTGTGTGTGTGTGTGTGTGTGTGTGTGTGTGTGTGTGTGTGTGTGTGTGTGCACGCAAGTGTGTATTGTAGAATCCGTTGTTTCTTTGGTTTTATGACCCCCTCCACTCCCACTCTTTATTTGTAAAGCGCTTAGAGCTTATGTAAGGATAAGCGCTATATAAGTTGCCATTATTATTTATTATTATTATTTCTTGGGACAATGACAGCTGTAGCGGATCTATTTCTTGTGACAATGACAGATGTAGCGGATCTATTTCTTGTGTCAATGACAGCTGTAGCGGATCTATTTCTTGTGACAATGACAGATGTACCGGATCTATTTCTTGTGACAATGACAACTGTAGGATCTATTTCTTGTGACAATGACAGCTGTAGTGGATCTATTTCTTGTGACAATGACAGCTGTAGCGGATCTATTTCTTGTGACAATGACAATGACAGCTGTAGCGGATCTATTTCTTGTGACAATGACAATGACAGCTGTAGCGGATCTATTTCTTGTGACAATGACAGCTGTAGCGGATCTATTTCTTGTGACAATGACAGATGTAGCGGATCTATTTCTTGTGACAATGACAGCTGTAGCGGATCTAGCTGTAGCGGATCTATTTCTTGTGACAATGACAGCTGTAATGGACCCATTTCTTGTGACAATGACAGCTGTAGCGGATCTATTTATTGTGACAATGACAATGACAGCTGTAGCGGATCTATTTATTGTGACAATGACAGCTGTAGCGAATCTATTTCTTGTGACAATGACAACTGTAGGATCTATTTCTTGTCACAATGACAACTGTAGCGGATTTATTTCTTGTGACAATGACAATGACAGCTGTAGCGGATCTATTTCTTGTGACAATGACAATGACAGCTGTAGCGGATCTATTTCTTGTGACAATGACAGCTGTAGTGGATCTATTTCTTGTGACAATGACAATGACAACTGTAGCGGATCTATTTCTTGTGACAATGACAGCTGTAGCAGATCTATTTCTTGTGACAATGACAACTTTAGGATCTATTTCTTGTGACAATGACAGCTGTAGCGGATCTATTTCTTGTGACAATGACAGCTGTAGCAGATCTATTTCTCGTGACAATGACAACTGTAGTGGATCTATTTCTTGTGTCAATGACAACTGTAGCGGATCTATTGCTTGTGACAATGACAGCTGTAGCAGATCTATTTCTTCACAACAAAAGGCTGCATTCTCACAAATCTTCAAAACGCTTGATTGAAAATGACAAAAATAAAAATCACACAGAGTAAAACTACAACAAAGCACATGTACAGATGCAGATTGTTATTTACTACAACAAAGCACATGTACACATGCAGATTGTTATTTACTACAACAAAGCACATGTACACATGCAGATTGTTATTTACTACAACAAAGCACATGTACACATGCAGATTGTTATTTCAAGCAGTTTACAAAACAAAAATCATCAGTATGATCAAATGGCCAGCACACCAAACACAACCAGACAGGTTAATTAAGACAGACTAGCAAATTAAAAACAATCAACACAATCAACATACAACTTTCAACAGGAATTAACACAAGCAACTTTCAACTCAGAATATGACCTGCTCCGAGTAGTCTGATGCCTTGAAAAAGAGTTATGCTAGGATTTGACACATGATACACTCCTCACTGTCTGTACCAGTGACTGACAGTACATTTTGTTGGCAACAGACTGAAATCTTCATATTGCAGTGAGCTGCCTGGTGCACTGCGCAAGTCACACACAGTCAAGAGTGCACAAACAAAAGTACAGTGTGAGTGTGGCCATACCTGAGAGATCTTGGTGACGATGTGAGCGTTCATGCACCAGGCTGTTGTCAGTGTCATGTTGAGCAGCAGCTGATGTGCATGATAATATCAACTTCAACAAGTGACAAGAAGCATTTACAAAACACAGTCCCAAAACACAACTAATAATACTGACAGACGCTTTTCCCTGTTGTCTGAAGTTAACCCTGTTGTCTGAAGTTAACCCTGCTGTCTGAAGTTAACCCTGTCATCTGAAGTTAACCCTGTCGTCTGCAGTTAACCCTGCTGTCTGAAGTTAACCATGCTGTCTGAAGTTAACCCTGTTGTCTGAAGTTAACCCTGTTGTCTGAAGTTAACCATGCTGTCTGAAATTAACCATGCTGTCTGAAGTTAACACTGTCATCTGAAGTTAACCCTGTTTTATGAAGTTAACCCTGTTGTCTGAAGTTAACCCTGTTGTCTGAAGTTAACCCTGTTGTCTGAAGTTAACCCTGTTGTCTGAAGTTAACCATGCTGTCTGAAGTTAACCATGCTGTCTGAAGTTAACACTGTCATCTGAAGTTAACCCTGTTTTATGAAGTTAACCCTGTTGTCTGAAGTTAACACTGTCGTCTGAAGTTAACCCTGTTGTCTGAAGTTAATCCTGCTGTCTGAAGTTAACCCATGTAACCCCTAGGCCACATTTCCCATCTAACCACTATGTACCAGTTGCAGGAGATAGATCGACCATGATAATGTAAGGGTAGTGCCATTAGGCTGCAAGTTAATCTGACACTACTCTGCCTTGCACCGTCATGGTCTATTCATCTCCTGCTGTAGTGCATTAGAGCCAAACAGGTTAAACCATGACAGCTCAGCTGAACACACAAAACAGAGACACGTACACTTCAATAAAAGTCCTCCAGTCAAAATTCACCGGAATGGGAACTGTCACCTGGAGACTGCATTTAATAGCCCAAGGATAGTGCCAGAATAGCTTGGCACCTCTATGTGCCAGGCTTTTCTGGCACCACCCTTGAAGCAACATGGTAAAATGTGTTCTATTATTGTACATCTACGTTAAATGTTAACGGACTAGCCCCAGTAACTTGCCCATCAAGAAACCCACAATGAAGAGTGACACTGATACAGTGAACCGTCAGTCCGCACACAGAGATACAGTGAACTGACAGTCCGCACACAGAGATACAGTGAACCGACAGTCCGCACACAGAGATACAGTCAACCGACAGTCCGCATACAGAGATACAGTCAACTGACAGTCCGCACACAGAGATACAGTCAACTAAAGAGTCCGCACACAGAGATACAGTCAACTGACAGTCCACACACAGAGATACAGTCAACTGACAGTTTGCACACAGAGATACAGTCAGTCCGCCACAGAGATACAGTCAACTGAAATTCCACACACAGAGATACAGTCAACTGACAGTCCGCACACGGAGATACAGTCAATTGACAGTTCACACACAGAGATACAGTCAGTCCGCACACAGAGATACAGTCAGTCCGCACACAGAGATACAGTCAATTGACAGTCCGCACACAGAGATACAGTCAACTGACAGTCCGCACACAGAGATACAGTCAACTGACATTCCACACACAGAGATACAGTCAACTGACAGTCCGCACACAGAGATACAGTCAATCCACACACAGAGATACAGTCAACTGACAACCCGCAAACAGAGATACAGTCAACCAACAGTCCGCACACAGAGATACAGTCAACTGACAGTCCGCACACAGAGATACAGTCAGTCTGCACACAGAGATACAGTCAACTGACAGTCCACACACAGAGATACAGTCAACTGACAGTCCGCACACAGAGATACAGTCAATTGACAGTCCGCACACAGACATACAGTCAACTGACAGTCCGCACACAGAGATACAGTCAGTCCACACACAGAGATACAGTCAACTGACAGTCCGCACACAGAGAGTGAGAGATACAGTCAACTGACAGTCCGCACACAGAGATACAGTCAACCGACAGTCCGCACACAGAGATACAGTCAACTGACAGTCCGCACACAGAGATACAGTCAACTGACAGTCCGCACACAGAGATACAGTCAACTGTCAGTCCACACACAGAGATACAGTCAGTCCGCACACAGAGATACAGTCAACTGACAGTCCACACACAGAGATACAGTCAACTGACAGTCCGCACACAGAGATACAGTCAGTCTGCACACAGAGATACAGTCAACTGACAGTCCACACACAGAGATACAGTCAGTCCACACACAGAGATACAGTCAGTCCGCACACAGAGATACAGTCAACTGACAGTCCGCGCACAGAGATACAGTCAACTGACAATCCACACACAGAGATACAGTCAACTGACAGTCCGCACACAGAGATACAGTCAACTGACAGTCCGCACACAGAGATACAGTCAACTGATAGTCCACACACAGAGATACAGTCAACTGACAGTCCGCACACAGAGACGGTTCAACGGCAGAAACCTTAGTGATAACTGTGATGAATTGTGCCAGTCCATTGTGCCGGAACCTTTGTCAATTACTGAAGAGGAGGTAGTAAACATCTTTTCTAAGCTGAATGCACACAAAGCACCTGGACCAGATGGGTTAGGTGGAAAAGTATTGAAAACCTGTGCCGGTCAATTGGGGAAGATCTTCACTACTATCTTTCAGTTCCTGCTTGATCATCATACTGTCCCTACGGCTTGGAAATCATCAATCATTGTCCCGATTCCTAAAAAAACCAATGCTCATGAATTCAACGATTTCTGTCCAGTTGCATTGACTTCTATTCTGTCAAAATGTATGGAAAAAGTGGTGAGGAGGCATCTGTTAAATGATGTTGCCGAACTACTGGATCCATTCCAATTTGCTTACAAAAACTATAGGGGTGTGGAGGATGCATGCCTTACTCTGTACAATCTTGTATTTCAACATCTTGAGAAATCAAAAGCACATGTGAGAATTCTTTTTATTGACTTTTCTAATGCTTTTAATACTGTTGAACCACTGATGCTTTTGCAGCGTATGATGGACTTTAATGTGAACACAAACATTATTCTGTGGGTGCGAGACTTTTTGAAGGACAGGCCACAACGTGTAAATGTACACGGCAGTCTGTCTGACCAAGTGGTGCTAAATTCAGGCTGCCCTCAAGGTTGTGTCCTCTCTCCGACATTGCTTTCTATATACACAGACCATATGTGTTGTCACACTGCCACTTCTCGTCTCTTAAAGTTCTCAGACGACATGGCCCTTGTACGCCTACTCCAAAAAGAAGACAGTCTGGCTGAGTACTTTGCACAGATAGCAGTATTAGAGTTATGGTGCAAAGATAGTTTTCTGGAAATGAATGTACAGAAAACCAAGGAACTCGTCATTGATGACAGGAAAGTTGATGACATTTTTGTACCTGTCTCAATTAATAATCAACCTGTAGAGGTGGTCACTGAATTTAAATACCTTGGCACAGTCGTGTATAGTGGGCTGTCCTTCACTGGAAACACCGATCTGATTGTGAAAAAAGCAAACCAGCGTCTGTACCTTCTTAGAAAACTGAGAAGTTTTGATGTCAGTTCCAGGGTTTTAGAATCCGTTTATAGAAGCCTGATCGAAAGCATACTGACTTTTAACATCACTGCTTGGTATGGCAACCTCAGTATGAAAAACAGGGGCAGACTGTCACGTATCGTCAGAACAGCTGAGAAGATCATTGGCCTAGGACAGTATCCAGTAGATGATCTGTACCATAGAGCTGTCTGAAGGATAGCTGCTAGCATTGTCAATGATCCTCGTCACCCACTATCTGATCAGTTTCAAATGCTACCATTAGGCAGACGTTTCAACATGCCACTTGCCAAAAGGAATGTTTTTAAGAAGTCTTTTATTTCAACTGCTGTCTCGATTTTGAACTCTCGTTTATAACGCCGCGATAAGTATGATCTACTTAACATTACCTCCCATCTTGTGACAGGATTGCTTGTGATAGATTGCTGCAATGATAATTTTCCATGATATGTTCTTGTAGCGTTTGTTAATGTCTTATATTGTTGTTTCATGACGAGCCGAAAGGCAAATTTCTGTCGTGCCTTGACTCGAACAGACAATAAAGTTGTATTGTATTGTATTGTATAAGTCAGTCCGCACATAGAGATACAGTTAACGGACAGTCCGCACACAGAGATACAGTCAGTCCACACACAGAGATACAGTCAACTGACAGTCCGCACACAGAGATACAGTTAACTGACAGTCCGCAAACAGAGATACAGTCAACTGACAGTTTGCACACAGACATACAGTCAACTGACAGTCCATACACAGAGATACAGTCAGTCCGCACACAGAGATACAGTCAACTGACAGTCCGCACACAGAGATACAGTTAACTGACAGTCCGCAAACAGAGATACAGTCAACTGACAGTTTGCACACAGACATACAGTCAACTGACAGTCCATACACAGAGATACAGTCACACAGAGATACAGTCAACTGACAGTCCGCAAACAGAGATACAGTCAACTGACAGTTTGCACACAGACATACAGTCAACTGACAGTCCATACACAGAGATACAGTCAGTCCGCACACAGAGATACAGTCAACTGACAGTCCGCAAACAGAGATACAGTCAACTGACAGTTTGCACACAGACATACAGTCAACTGACAGTCCATACACAGAGATACAGTCAGTCCGCACACAAAGATACAGTCAACTGACAGTCCGCACACAGAGATACAGTCAACTGACAGTCCGCACACAGAGATACAGTCAGTCCGCACAGAGATACAGTAAACTGACAGTCCGCACACAGAGATACTGACAGTCCGCACACAGAGATACAGTCAACTGACAGTCTGCACACAGAGATACAGTCAACTGACAGTGTGCACACAGAGATACAGTCAACAGACAGTCCGCACACAGAGATACAGTCAACTGACAGTCCGCACACAGAGATACAGTCAACTGACAGTCCGCACACAGAGATACAGTCAGTCCGCACAGAGATACAGTCAACTGACAGTCCGCACACAGAGATACAGTCAACTGACAGTCCGCACACAGAGATACTGACAGTCCGCACACAGAGATACAGTCAACTGACAGTCCGCACACAGAGATACAGTCAACTGACAGTCCGCACACAGAGATATTCATTTTTCTGTAAAAGGTATTTTATACTTTACCGATGACATGACTACTATGACTACTAGGAAGTGTCTACTTACTCAAACAATTTTAGTCTAAGAACCCATTGTGCCCCTGCACAACCTGGGAGGCACTCAGGGAACCCCCAGAGGGGCTGAGAGTTTTCTCCCGTGCCTGCCCATCTGGTTCCGAATCATACGATGATTCCTCAGTCAGGATACTTAGCTCACCAGCGGCAAGCGGGGCAGGTGGGAGGGTCCGCCGAGTCATGTCATCGGTAAGTATTTTTCGAAAAAAATATCTTTTAGAGAAAAATGAATTTATTTCCTCAAAAAGATTACCGATGACATGACTACTAGGAAGAATAGCGAGAAGGAGGAGGGTGCCGCTACCCCAATACCCCCATGGGCCAATGCAGAACCATCCTCCCTGTCGCACACTCCTGACAATTTTAGCTAAGTGCACACCAATGGCGTCCGTGGCGCCGGGAGGGAGTGTCGCGCCGCAGTGATGTCCCCCACCAGAGCTAGGTTATCTCGCTGGCCTGCCAGATCCCGGAGACAGAAGCAGGCGAAGGTCGATTCCGCTCGCCAAGCCACGGCTGCCATGATGTCTTGACAGCACAGTTCCGATGGTACGCGATGCTCGTGGCCATGGCTCGTACCTTGTGTGCGCGTATCTTAAGCCTCCATGCTCCCTAGGGGGAGAGGTCCTGGTAGGCGGACCTAATGACCCAGTGTAGACAGGAAGATATTGTCTGGCTGTTATGTCATTCCTGCCGGGGTTTAAGGTAGAAAGAGGCGTGCGCATCCTCTCCAGACGGCTTTGGTTCAGCTTAAGGAACACGTACAGCGTGCACAGGATCTTGTTGCCTGGTCTCCAGGGGAAAGTTCGTATCCCACAGCGGCCGTAAGGTGATCACCTGTGGCGCAGTCAAGGAGACCTCGTCTTGGCAAGGAAGGCAGGGTCTGTGCGCAGCTGCATGGAACCATCCGTTCTCACTGCTTCTTCTTCTTCTTTTCGTTCGCAGTGGGCTATACGGTCAGTCCAGCACCGGCGATGAATGACGTCGTTTTCTCCAGGTCTTCTCGACTGCCGTAGAGTTTGGTCTGCAGTGGAGTTGGCGACGGCCACACTTCTTTTCTTTCATCGTCCAGTAGGGGACATCTCTGGAGAATATGTTCCGCTGTTTGGTCTTCCTGACCACAGGCGCAGGTTGGTGATGGCACCAGCTTGAGCTTTCTGTTCATGTGAGCGTTCAGTCTGTTGTGGCCGGTACGCAGTCTGATCAGGACGACTTGCTGCTCTCTGGTCATTGTGTGGTAGTCGTCTCTGTTTGACCTCGGCCTCATCAATGCTTTGATGACTGTCTTTTGCTCACTATAGCTGATGCTGTTTTCTTGTTGATCTTTTGTGGCTCCTTCTTTCGCCAGCTCGTCTGCCCTTTCATTTCCTGGTACCCCACAGTGGGCTGGTATCCACTGGAGAACAACTCTTCTGGTTTGTCTGACCTTCTGCAAAGCTCTGGTCAGCTGGGGGAGTTTGTCGTTCTCGAGGGCCTGGAGGACTGAAAGGGCATCGGAGAAGAAGACAACTTGATAGCATGGGTCTGTAGAATTCTGAACCATGGAGGCGGCCTGCATAAGTGCTTCAGTTTCTGCTTTGTAGTTTGTGCAGTGTTTGCCGGTGGCTACACTGGATGTGGCTGTATGTCCCCCTGGGAACTGGATCAGGATGCCAGCACCTCCATTGGAAATGACATTTGTTGCTGATCCATCAGTGTAGATGTGGATCCATGCCTCCTTTGGGTACTGTTCGTCGATCAGGGCTAGGGCGAGTGCCCGTCGAACGGTGTCATCCTGACTGTCTCCTGAGGCAGCATGTGGGACACTGGTGCAGATCTGGATGTCTGGTTTGTCCACTGCCCAAGGGTTTTCCACTTCTTTTGTGATCAGAGGTAGAGTGCTCTGTGGAAGGACTTCCCTGTACTGTCGAGAAAGTCGCATGCTCTCATGGACAAAGCTGCTTCTTTTGAGCCAGTTCTTGGTGAAGTTGCTTAGTCTGTGCTTCATGGGGTGGTCGGGCAAGCACCTGAGCTTCTCCGCCTGTACCATGGTTTTGGCTTCTCTCCTCTGGCTGAGAGGTTGGATTGTGGTCAGCTTCTCCATTTCCTTGATTGGTGTGGATTTCATTGCACCAGTGATGAGTAGAAGAGCCTGGTTTTGCACTCGGTCGAGGGTCTGTAGGTTCGTCTTGGCTGAGGTTGACCACGCTGTGGAGCCGTACTCGAGGTGGGGCCTGACTGTTCCCTGGTATACTGTCTTCAGTATCTTCTCGTTCGCTCCCCAGGTGGTGCCTGCCAGTTTCCTGAGTATGGCCAGCTTGCGCCGGGCCTTCCCCTCTGCCTGTGCAATGTGTGGTTTCCAGGTCTGACGTCTGTCGAAGGTGACACCAAGGTAGGTAGCTTCTTCATCCTCTCTCAGAGGGGTTCCACCAAGCTTGATGGTTCCGGCTTTCTGCTTTGGGGACAGTGTGAAGAGGGTGGTGGAGGATTTCTCCTTGTTGACAGAGATGCACCAGTCTTCTGCCCATGCGTTCAGCTTATCTGCCGCTAGCTGCATTCTGTAGGTGGCAGTACTTGCATGCTCCTCCTTGCACCAGATCACAAGGTCATCTGCATATAGGGCAGCTTTGATTCCCTTGGGCATCTCAGACACCAGATCGTCGATGAAGATAAGGAAGAGGGTAGGTGAGAGGACTCCACCTTGCGGGACGCCATGACGAAGGAGGAATTTCTTGCTTTTGGTCTGGTCGACGCTGACTCTTGCCCTGCGGTTGAAGAGGTAGGAGCGTATCCACTGGAACATGTTACTGGACACACCTTTTCTCAGCAGTTTGACAAGCAGCCCATCTTTCCAGACCTTGTCAAAAGCCTTCTGAAGATCAATCCAGGTTACAAAGACCAGCTTCTGCTCCTGGAAGGCATCTTCAACTTCCTGCGCCAAGTAAGTGACCTGGTCTTCGGTGCTGCGGAACGTTCTCACTGCAAGCAGGCAGGGCGCGCTGAATGCGTGTAGCTCGCTAACTCGGGCCACCATGGCAAGGGCCAACAGGAAGCATGTCTTACGAGTCACAACTGTGATGCGGGCCAAGGCAGCGGTTCCAACTGGCCGAAGTGAGTCAAAGGTCGGTCATGTCATTACAGGCGCTGGGGTCTGGGCGGCCCAGGTGCCGGTAGGTCGGCAAACACGGACAGATACCTCCTAATGGTGATAGGGGCCAATCCTTGGCCTCCGAAGAGCCAGAGGAAGAAGTTCGCGAGCTGGGGATTAGTCAGTTCGGTGGGGGAGAGGCGTTGGTCCTCGCACCAGGAGTACAGCACTCGCCCTTCCCTCATAGACACGTCTGCAGGCTGTAGCAATAGCTTCCACTGCTGCACTTGAGAAGCCTCTAGCGGCGAGGGCTTGCTGCACAACCTCCAAGCGTGAAGGAGTAGGTGCTCTGGGCACGGATGGAACAGCGGTTGTCGGGGCTGCTTGAGCATCATGCTCGGCGCGGGCAGCCGCAGTGGGGGCTCCGTGGCGAGGCTGAGGAGGTCGGTGGCCCAGGACCAGTGCCAGGTGAAGGGGGTGACCGGAAAGACGACCGCATTGCATCCTCGAAGCTTGAGGAGTACTTTGGGGACGAGGCCTGTCGAGGGTACGCATATGCGATGAGACCGTCCCACGGGATAGAAGCGCGTCGACTGCCCAGTCCAGGGGGTCTGGGATCGGGGAGACGAATAGGGGAAGCTGATGATTCCACCTCGTGGTGAACAGGTCGATCATAGGCGTCTCTCAGTGCACGCAGATCATCTGAAGATGTCCCGGCGTAGGGTCTGGTCCGTGTGTAGCAACTGGCCGCGCGGGGAGAGAGAGTCGGCCAACACGTTCAGGTGACCGGGGATGTGTCGAGCTCAGAGGGAAAGTTGAGGTGCACCAGCGCCTCAGACGGTAGAGGAGCATGCACAGGTCAGATGAGCGCGTCCAGCCCTGCTTCTGGATGTAAGCCACCACTGTCGCGTTGTCGGAGAGGACGAGCAGCTTCTGGAGATGGAGTTGTTCCTCCCACGCGATGAGGGCTTGCTAACTGCTTGCTGCTGCAACCAGTTGATGTGCTTGTCCACGAACTCTGTAGGCCAGGGGCCGGACGTCGTGCAGAACCGCGGTAGCAGGTGGCTTCCCCAACCAGCAATACTTGCAGCAATACCCAGGGAGAGTTGCGGGGGTGGGGAGGACAGGGGAACTCCCGAAGTGAGCCACGACGTGTCCATCCAACGCCGCAGATGGGGGCGAAGCGTCGGAGTCACGGGTACCAGGGCGGCCAAATCGCCGGAGGCGGGACGCCAGTGAAGGAGGTGCAGCTGCAGCGGCCGGGCGTAGAGATGACCGAGGGGGAGTAGATCCGCCGCCGCATTCATCAAGCCAAGGAGCTGAAGCCAGACTCTGGCGGGGCTGCGTCCTGCAGGGCTACCAGGCTGGCTAGGGTGACTAATTCCAGGATCCGCGGCTCCGGCAAACGCACCCTGTTGAGGTCGGTGGCGAACTACCCGCCGAGGTGGACGAAGCGACGCGAGGGAGTGAGGTCCGAATTGCCCGCGTTGACTGGGAACCCCAACCACGACAACAGCCGTATCAGTGCATCCCTGTCTGTCATCAGGACGGCCTCCGATTGGTTGCATAGGAGATCGTCGAGGTAGTTCGACGTTGGACTGGAAGACGACCGTCGTGCCTTGGCCACCACCGCGTCCATGATGCAGGGAAACCCCAGAGGCTGAGGTTGAGACCGAACTGCAGGGCCTGAAGCTGGTAGATTACTCCGTCGTAGGCGCAGTGGAGGTACCTCATGGATGCTGGGTGCATGGGGACATGGAGAACGCGTCGGACAAGACAAGACTGGCCACGTAGTCCTTGGGCTGCACAGTGGCTCTGGGGGCCTAGGACGGCTCCATGCGAAGGACGGGGCCGCGAAGAGTGCGTTTAAGGCTGAGAGAGATGAGAGGATGCCACTTGCCGCCTGGGCTGGTACCACGAAGAGGCGGCTGTGGAAGGCAGGGGAACCGGGGAGTAACTCGACCTCAGTGGCGGTCTACCGCATTAGAGCGACGACTCCTCCATGCAGAGTGCAGGCCTTGAGCTGGTCTGACGGCACCCGGGACCACAACGGGGAGAATGCAGCGGGGAGCGGAAGGAGGTCCGAAGGCCCTAGGTTATGGTACCAAGATCCTGCGGTCGTCCGGGAACAGCGAGCGCCCCTCCTCGCCGCACAGGCGAGCCTCCCGCCGACTGGTGACCCGGGCGCGGTCGGCGGAGGCAGTTGTGGGGAGCTTGTCTTGCCAGGCCAACAGTCCGCATTCACCGTCTTCACTGAGTTCCAGGTGTCGCCGAAGAGGAGGGGTCCACCTGGGGGGGGGGGGAGCACGCCGAAGCTGGATGCGCAGGTCCGGAGGCATACCCCGACAGGCCAGCAGAACGGCATCCCGACGCATGAGGTCACAAGTGGAAGAGGCAAGCATGGCATTGATGGACGATTGGTAGGCTGCCCAGTTGGCCACCGCCGCGAAGAGCGAGAAGATCTCCTGGGAGGGGCTCAGGACGCAGATCTTGGCCGAGTGCGACGAAGCCAAGCGGGGGGGGGGGGGGGGGGGGGGGGGGGGGGGGGGGGAGGGGGCTGCTGGTCATCCGGTGCACGCGGCGGTCCTTCGGACGAGCGTCCAGAGGGGAGCGGAATCGCCGGGAGTAGGAGGAACTCGAGAGAGCTCCAAGAGTCTGAAGTCCTCGGGTACGTGGCACTTCGTCTCTGAGAGCCGGGCTCAGTGAGGCGTGCTCCCTGCTGGCATATGGACTCGCCGGAAGAGTCCGCGAGCATGAGAGACGGGCGAGGACTGATAGCGGACAAGGAGCGGCGCTAAGAGCATCCCCGTAGGCCAGGCTCTGTGAGGCGGGCGCTGTGTGTCCGCGCATTGACTTCAAGTCTCCAGACGTGGCACTTCATCTCTGAGAGCGGGGCTCAGTGAGGCGGGCTCCCTGCCGGGATATGGACTCCCCGGAAGAGTCCGTGAGCGTGAGAGATGAGCGAGAACTGATAGCCGACAGGGGCGGCGCGATGCACGTCCCCGTAGGCCGGGCTCCGAAAGGCGGGCGCTGGGTGTCCGCGCATTGACTTCAGTTCTCCGAGCAGTGCTGGGTGCATGCGTTAGGAGCGGCGTCCGTTTCACAGGGTCGGCACAATAGCGTTTGGTCACTGCTCTGGGCACAGTGGGGGGCGCCTGGATGGGAGGGTCACTCACAGGGGACAGCCGGTCCCGCCTGTAGAAGCTCCATAACTGAAGTTCAGGCCAGGGGGAGCAGATGTCACAGGCTCGGTCCGAGGCGCGGCCGGAGCAGGGAAGGCAGACCTTGTGGTTGTCTGTTGGCCGCTGGAAATCGCCGCACAGAGTGCCGGTCCTCACCTGGCAACTACAACACAGAATACACATGCAAGCGTATGAGCGACAGCACGTGGCTCCGCCCAGCAAGCGAACATTCGAGGCCAGGGCTACACTAGCAACCTAACGTATACGGGTTAGGCCCTACAATGGCGACCCTAACGTGCGAAGGAGCGGGAGCGAGGGGTCCCGCCCAGCGCAGCGTAGCCTAAGCTGTCAAGGAACAGAGCAACGCAGTAAGCGCCCAGCCACACCACCCTCGAAGCCAGCGAAGAGCAAGGGCGCCAGCCCCAGGGGCAGGGCCAAGCTAAGACGAAGTCCGGCGCAAATGGCAGTCAGATACAACACGTGAAGCCAAGGGCTCCAACGAACCGGCGTCCCGCCCGGAGGCCGGTCAAAGGCCATAACAGCTACCTTACCTCTCCGCCGCAGCGAGAACGGAGAAAGGTCCCTCCATACCACCGTCAGCGATGGAAGGCGGGAACGCAGGAAGAAGGGACGAGAAGCGCCCACAGGCAGCAGCACAACCAAAGCTCAGTAGGAAGTGCAGCACAAAGACAGGGCCAGCACAGCAGAGGTAGCAGGGCCAAGAGCAGTCACAAGCAAAGTCCGGTACGGGTTCCAAACCGGTCGCCCGCAAGCCAGACCGGAGGCTAAGCAAACACGTCTGAACGGCGCGAGCTAAGTAGACTGACTGAGGAATCATCGTATGACTCGCAACCAGATGGGCAGGCACAGGAGACAACTCTCGACCCCTCTGGGGGTTCCCTGAGTGCCTCCCGGGTTTTGCAGGGGCACAATGGGTTCTTAGGCTAAAATTGTGTGAGTAAGTAGACACTTCCTAGTAGTCATAGTAGTCATGTCATCGGTAATGTTTGAGGAAATAAACAGTCAACTGACAGTCCGCACACAGACATACAGTCAACTGACAGTCCGCACACAGAGATACAGTCAACTGACAATCCACACACAGAGATACAGTCAACTGACAGTCCGCACACAGACATACAGTCAACTGACAGTCCGCACACAGAGATACAGTCAACTGACAGTCCGCACACAGACATACAGTCAACTGACAGTCCGCACACAGAGATACAGTCAGTCCGCACACATAGATACAGTCAACTGACAGTGTGCACACAGAGATACAGTCAACTGACAGTCCGCACACAGAGATACAGTCAACTGACAGTCTGCACACAGAGATACAGTCAACTGACAGTCCGCACACAGACATACAGTCAACTGACAGTCCGCACACAGACATACAGTCAACTGACAGTCCGCACACAGAGATACAGTCAGTCCGCACACAGAGATACAGTCAGTCCACACACAGAGATACAGTCAACTGACAGTCCGCACACAGAGATACAGTCAACTGACAGTCTGCACACAGAGATACAGTCAACTGACAGTCTGCACACAGAGATACATTCAGTCCACACACAGAGATACAGTCAGTCCACACACAGAGATACAGTCAACTGACAGTCCGCACACAGAGATACAGTCAACTGACAATGCACACACAGAGATACAGTCAACTGACAGTCCGCACACAGACATACAGTCAACTGACAGTCTGCACACAGAGATACAGTCAGTCCGCACACAGACATACAGTCAACTGACAGTCCGCACACAGAGATACAGTCAACTGACAATCCACACACAGAGATACAGTCAACTGACAGTCCGCACACAGACATACAGTCAACTGACAGTCCGCACACAGAGATACAGTCAACTGACAGTCCGCACACAGACATACAGTCAACTGACAGTCCGCACACAGAGATACAGTCAGTCCGCACACATAGATACAGTCAACTGACAGTGTGCACACAGAGATACAGTCAACTGACAGTCCGCACACAGAGATACAGTCAACTGACAGTCTGCACACAGAGATACAGTCAACTGACAGTCCGCACACAGACATACAGTCAACTGACAGTCCGCACACAGACATACAGTCAACTGACAGTCCGCACACAGAGATACAGTCAGTCCGCACACAGAGATACAGTCAGTCCACACACAGAGATACAGTCAACTGACAGTCCGCACACAGAGATACAGTCAACTGACAGTCTGCACACAGAGATACAGTCAACTGACAGTCTGCACACAGAGATACATTCAGTCCACACACAGAGATACAGTCAGTCCACACACAGAGATACAGTCAACTGACAGTCCGCACACAGAGATACAGTCAACTGACAATGCACACACAGAGATACAGTCAACTGACAGTCCGCACACAGACATACAGTCAACTGACAAGTCTGCACACAGAGATACAGTCAGTCCGCACACAGAGATACAGTCAACTAAAGAGTCCGCACACAGAGATACAGTCAGTCCATACACAGAGATACAGTCAACTAAAGAGTCTGCACACAGAGATACAGTCAGTCTGCACACAGAGATACAGTCAACTGACAGTCTGCACACAGAGATACAGTCAACTGACAGTCCGCACACAGAGATACAGTAAAATGACAGTCCACACACAGAGATACAGTCAACTGACAGTCCGCACACAGAGATACAGTCAACTGACAGTCCGCACACCGAGATACAGTCAGTACGCACACCGAGATACAGTCAAACGACAGTCCACACACAGAGATACAGTCAACTGACAGTCCGCACACAGAGATACAGTCAGTGCAGTCCGCACACAGAGATACAGTCAGTCCGCACGCAGAGATACAGTCAATTGACAGTCCGCACACAGAGATACAGTCAACTGACAGTTCGCACACAGAGATACAGTCAGTCTACACACAGAGTCAAATG
The DNA here is from genome assembly GCA_036245525.1 of Semisulcospira habei. Lineage (NCBI taxonomy): Eukaryota > Metazoa > Mollusca > Gastropoda > Semisulcospiridae > Semisulcospira > Semisulcospira habei. The sequence continues at coordinate 212,303,776 of BTPG01000006.1, forward strand.
ACAACCCGCACACAGAGATACAGTCAACCGACAGTCCGCACACAGAGATACAGTCAACTGACAGTCCACACACAGAGATACAGTCAGTCTGCACACAGAGATACAGTCAACTGACAGTCCACACACAGAGATACAGTCAACTGACAGTCCGCACACAGAGATACAGTCAGTCCGCACACAGAGATACAGTCAACCGACAGTCCGCACACGGAGATACAGTCAACTGACAGTCCACACACAGAGATACAGTCAGTCCGCACACAGAGATACAGTCAGTCCGCACACAGAGATACAGTCAATTGACAGTCCGCACACAGAGATACAGTCAACTGACAGTCCGCACACAGAGATACAGTCAACTGACATTCCACACACAGAGATACAGTCAACTGACAGTCCGCACACAGAGATACAGTCAGTCCACACACAGAGATACAGTCAAATGACAACCCGCACACAGAGATACAGTCAACCGACAGACCGCACACAGAGATACAGTCAACTGACAGTCCGCACACAGAGATACAGTCAACTGACAGTCCGCACACAGAGATACAGTCAGTCCGCACACAGAAATACAGTCAACTGACAGTCCACACACAGAGATACAGTCAACTGACAGTCCGCACACAGAGATACAGTCAACTGACAGTCCACACACAGAGATACAGTCAACTGACAGTCCGCACACAGAGATACAGTCAACTGACAGTCCGCACACAAAGATACAGTCAACAGACAGTCCACACACAGAGATACAGTCAAATGACAGTTCGCACACAGAGATACAGTCAGTCCGCACACAGAGATACAGTCAGTCAGCACACAGAGATACAGTCAACTGACAGTCCACACACAGAGATATAGTCAACTGACAGTCCACACACAGAGATACAGTTAACTGACAGTCCACACACAGAGATACAGTCAACTGACAGTCCGCACACAGAGATACAGTCAACTGACAGTTCGCACACAGAGATACAGTCAACTGACAGTCCGCACACAGAGATACAGTCAACTAACAGTCCGCACACAAGAGATACAGTCAGTCCGCACACAGAGATACAGTCAGTCCACACACAGAGATACAGTCAATTGACAGTCCACACACAGAGATACAGTCAACTGACAGTCCGCACACAGAGATACAGTCAACTGACAGTCCACACAAAGAGATACAGTCAGTCCACACACAGAGATACAGTCAACTGACAGTCCACACACAGAGATACAGTCAACTGACAGTCCGCACACAGAGATACAGTCAGTCCACACACAGAGATACAGTCAGTCCGCACACAAAGATACAGTCAACTGACAGTCCGCACACAGAGATACAGTCAGTCTGCACACAGAGATACAGTCAACTGACAGTCCGCACACAGAGATACAGTCAACTGACAGTCCGCACACAGAGATACAGTCAACTGACAGTCCGCACACAGAGATACAGTCAGTCCACACACAGAGATACAGTCAACTGAAATTCCACACACAGAGATAAAGTCAACTGACAGTCCGTACACAGAGATACAGTCAGTCCGCACACAGAGATACAGTCAGTCCGCACACAGAGATACAGTCAACTGACAGTCCGCACACAGAGATACAGTCAATTGATAGTCCGCACACAGAGATACAGTCAACTGACAGTCCGCACACAGAGATACAGTCAACTGACAGTCCGCACACAGAGATACAGTCAACTGACAGTCCGCACACAGAGATACAGTCAGTCCGCACACAGAGACACAGTCAACCGACAGTCCGGACATGGAGATACAATCAACTGTGTGCCCGCACACAGAGATACAGTCAGTCCGCACACAGAGACACAGTCAACCGACAGTCCGGACATGGAGATACAATCAACTGACAGTCCACACACAGAGATACAGTCAGTCCGCACACAGAGATACAGTCAGTCCGCACACAGAGATACAGTCAACTGACAGTCCACACACAGAGATACAGTCAACTGACAGTCCGCACACAGAGATACAGTCAGTCCGCACACAGAGATACAGTCAACCGACAGTCCGCACATGGAGATACAATCAACTGACAGTCCACACACAGAGATACAGTCAGTACGCACACAGAGATACAGTCAGTCCGCAAACAGAGATACAGTCAATTGACAGTCCGCACACAGAGATACAGTCAACTGACAGTCCGCACACAGAGATACAGTCAACTGACATTCCACACACAGAGATACAGTCAACTGACAGTCCCCACACAGAGATACAGTCAGTCCACACACAGAGATACAGTCAAATGACAACCCGCACACAGAGATACAGTCAACCGACAGACCGCACAAAGAGATACAGTCAACTGACAGTCCGCACACAGAGATACAGTCAGTCTGCACACAGAGATACAGTCAACTGAAAGTCCACACACAGAGATACAGTCAACTGACAGTCCACACACAGAGATACAGTCAGTCCGCACACAGAGATACAGTCAACTGACAGTCCACACACAGAGATACAGTCAACTGACAGTCCGCACACAGAGATACAGTCAACTGACAGTCCACACACAGAGATACAGTCAACTGACAGTCCGCACACAAAGATACAGTCAACAGACAGTACACACACAGAGATACAGTCAACTGACAGTTCGCACACAGAGATACAGTCAGTCCGCACACAGAGATACAGTCAACTGACAGTCCACACACAGAGATATAGTCAACTGACAGTCCACACACAGAGATACAGTCAACTGACAGTCCGCACACAGAGATACAGTCAACTGACAGTCCGCACACAGAGATACAGTCAGTCCGCACACAGAGATACAGTCAGTCCACACACAGAGATACAGTCAACTGACAGTCCGCACACAGAGATACAGTCAACTGACAGTCTGCACACAGAGATACAGTCAACTGACAGTCTGCACACAGAGATACATTCAGTCCACACACAGAGATACAGTCAGTCCACACACAGAGATACAGTCAACTGACAGTCCGCACACAGAGATACAGTCAACTGACAATGCACACACAGAGATACAGTCAACTGACAGTCCGCACACAGACATACAGTCAACTGACAGTCTGCACACAGAGATACAGTCAGTCCGCACACAGAGATACAGTCAACTAAAGAGTCCGCACACAGAGATACAGTCAGTCCATACACAGAGATACAGTCAACTAAAGAGTCTGCACACAGAGATACAGTCAGTCTGCACACAGAGATACAGTCAACTGACAGTCTGCACATAGAGATACAGTCAACTGACAGTCCGCACACAGAGATACAGTAAAATGACAGTCCACACACAGAGATACAGTCAACTGACAGTCCGCACACAGAGATACAGTCAACTGACAGTCCGCACACCGAGATACAGTCAGTACGCACACCGAGATACAGTCAAACGACAGTCCACACACAGAGATACAGTCAACTGACAGTCCGCACACAGAGATACAGTCAGTCCGCACACAGAGATACAGTCAGTCCGCACGCAGAGATACAGTCAATTGACAGTCCGTACACAGAGATACAGTCAACTGACAGTCTGCACACAGAGATACAGTCAACTGACATTCCACACACAGAGATACAGTCAACTGACAGTCCGCACACAGAGATACAGTCAACTAAAGAGTCCGCACACAGAGATACAGTCAGTCCATACACAGAGATACAGTCAACTAAAGAGTCTGCACACAGAGATACAGTCAGTCTGCACACAGAGATACAGTCAACTGACAGTCTGCACATAGAGATACAGTCAACTGACAGTCCGCACACAGAGATACAGTAAAATGACAGTCCACACACAGAGATACAGTCAACTGACAGTCCGCACACAGAGATACAGTCAACTGACAGTCCGCACACCGAGATACAGTCAGTACGCACACCGAGATACAGTCAAACGACAGTCCACACACAGAGATACAGTCAACTGACAGTCCGCACACAGAGATACAGTCAGTCCGCACACAGAGATACAGTCAGTCCGCACGCAGAGATACAGTCAATTGACAGTCCGCACACAGAGATACAGTCAACTGACAGTCTGCACACAGAGATACAGTCAACTGACATTCCACACACAGAGATACAGTCAACTGACAGTTCGCACACAGAGATACAGTCAGTCTACACACAGAGTCAAATGACAACCCGCACACAGAGATACAGTCAACCGACAGTCCGCACACAGAGATACAGTCAACTGACAGTCCACACACAGAGATACAGTCAGTCTGCACACAGAGATACAGTCAACTGACAGTCCACACACAGAGATACAGTTAACTGACAGTCCGCACACAGAGATACAGTCAGTCCGCACACAGAGATACAGTCAACCGACAGTCCGCACACGGAGATACAGTCAACTGACAGTCCACACACAGAGATACAGTCAGTCCGCACACAGAGATACAGTCAGTCCGCACACAGAGATACAGTCAATTGACAGTCCGCACACAGAGATACAGTCAACTGACAGTCCGCACACAGAGATACAGTCAACTGACATTCCACACACAGAGATACAGTCAACTGACAGTCCGCACACAGAGATACAGTCAGTCCACACACAGAGATACAGTCAAATGACAACCCGCACACAGAGATACAGTCAACCGACAGACCGCACACAGAGATACAGTCAACTGACAGTCCGCACACAGAGATACAGTCAACTGACAGTCCGCACACAGAGATACAGTCAGTCCGCACACAGAGATACAGTCAACTGACAGTCCACACACAGAGATACAGTCAACTGACAGTCCGCACACAGAGATACAGTCAACTGACAGTCCACACACAGAGATACAGTCAACTGACAGTCCGCACACAGAGATACAGTCAACTGACAGTCCGCACACAAAGATACAGTCAACAGACAGTCCACACACAGAGATACAGTCAAATGACAGTTCGCACACAGAGATACAGTCAGTCCGCACACAGAGATACAGTCAGTCAGCACACAGAGATACAGTCAACTGACAGTCCACACACAGAGATATAGTCAACTGACAGTCCACACACAGAGATACAGTTAACTGACAGTCCACACACAGAGATACAGTCAACTGACAGTCCGCACACAGAGATACAGTCAACTGACAGTTCGCACACAGAGATACAGTCAACTGACAGTCCGCACACAGAGATACAGTCAACTAACAGTCCGCACACAAGAGATACAGTCAGTCCGCACACAGAGATACAGTCAGTCCACACACAGAGATACAGTCAATTGACAGTCCACACACAGAGATACAGTCAACTGACAGTCCGCACACAGAGATACAGTCAACTGACAGTTCGCACACAGAGATACAGTCAACTGACAGTCCGCACACAGAGATACAGTCAACTAACAGTCCGCACACAAGAGATACAGTCAGTCCGCACACAGAGATACAGTCAGTCCACACACAGAGATACAGTCAACTGACAGTCCGCACACAGAGATACAGTCAACTGACAGTCCACACAAAGAGATACAGTCAGTCCACACACAGAGATACAGTCAACTGACAGTCCACACACAGAGATACAGTCAACTGACAGTCCGCACACAGAGATACAGTCAGTCCACACACAGAGATACAGTCAGTCCGCACACAAAGATACAGTCAACTGACAGTCCGCACACAGAGATACAGTCAGTCTGCACACAGAGATACAGTCAACTGACAGTCCGCACACAGAGATACAGTCAACTGACAGTCCGCACACAGAGATACAGTCAACTGACAGTCCGCACACAGAGATACAGTCAGTCCACACACAGAGATACAGTCAACTGAAATTCCACACACAGAGATAAAGTCAACTGACAGTCCGTACACAGAGATACAGTCAGTCCGCACACAGAGATACAGTCAGTCTGCACACAGAGATACAGTCAACTGACAGTCCGCACACAGAGATACAGTCAATTGATAGTCCGCACACAGAGATACAGTCAACTGACAGTCCGCACACAGAGATACAGTCAACTGACAGTCCGCACACAGAGATACAGTCAACTGACAGTCAGCACACAGAGATACAGTCAGTCCGCACACAGAGACACAGTCAACCGACAGTCCGCACATGGAGATACAATCAACTGACAGTCCACACACAGAGATACAGTCAGTCCGCACACAGAGATACAGTCAGTCCGCACACAGAGATACAGTCAACTGACAGTCCACACACAGAGATACAGTCAACTGACAGTCCGCACACAGAGATACAGTCAGTCCGCACACAGAGATACAGTCAACCGACAGTCCGCACATGGAGATACAATCAACTGACAGTCCACACACAGAGATACAGTCAGTCCGCACACAGAGATACAGTCAGTCCGCACACAGAGATACAGTCAATTGACAGTCCGCACACAGAGATACAGTCAACTGACAGTCCGCACACAGAGATACAGTCAACTGACATTCCACACACAGAGATACAGTCAACTGACAGTCCCCACACAGAGATACAGTCAGTCCACACACAGAGATACAGTCAAATGACAACCCGCACACAGAGATACAGTCAACCGACAGACCGCACAAAGAGATACAGTCAACTGACAGTCCGCACACAGAGATACAGTCAGTCTGCACACAGAGATACAGTCAACTGAAAGTCCACACACAGAGATACAGTCAACTGACAGTCCACACACAGAGATACAGTCAGTCCGCACACAGAGATACAGTCAACTGACAGTCCACACACAGAGATACAGTCAACTGACAGTCCGCACACAGAGATACAGTCAACTGACAGTCCACGCACAGAGATACAGTCAACTGACAGTCCGCACACAGAGATACAGTCAACTGACAGTCCGCACACAAAGATACAGTCAACAGACAGTCCACACACAGAGATACAGTCAACTGACAGTTCGCACACAGAGATACAGTCAGTCCGCACACAGAGATACAGTCAACTGACAGTCCACACACAGAGATATAGTCAACTGACAGTCCACACACAGAGATACAGTCAACTGACAGTCCGCACACAGAGATACAGTCAATTGATAGTCCGCACACACAGATACAGTCAACTGACAGTCCGCACACAGAGATACAGTCAGTCCGCACACAGAAATACAGTCAACTGACAGTCCACACACAGAGATACAGTCAACTGACAGTCCGCACACAGAGATACAGTCAGTCCGCACACAGAGATACAGTCAACTGACAGTCCGCACACAGAGATACAGTCAATTGATAGTCCGCACACAGAGATACAGTCAACTGACAGTCCGCACACAGAGATACAGTCAACTGACAGTCCGCACACAGAGATACAGTCAACTGACAGTCCGCACACAGAGATACAGTCAGTCCGCACACAGAGACACAGTCAACCGACAGTCCGGACATGGAGATACAATCAACTGTGTGCCTGCACACAGAGATACAGTCAGTCCGCACACAGAGACACAGTCAACCGACAGTCCGGACATGGAGATACAATCAACTGACAGTCCACACACAGAGATACAGTCAGTCCGCACACAGAGATACAGTCAGTCCGCACACAGAGATACAGTCAACTGACAGTCCACACACAGAGATACAGTCAACTGACAGTCCGCACACAGAGATACAGTCAGTCCGCACACAGAGATACAGTCAACCGACAGTCCGCACATGGAGATACAATCAACTGACAGTCCACACACAGAGATACAGTCAGTCCGCACACAGAGATACAGTCAGTCCGCAAACAGAGATACAGTCAATTGACAGTCCACACACAGAGATACAGTCAACTGACAGTCCGCACACAGAGATACAGTCAACTGACATTCCACACACAGAGATACAGTCAACTGACAGTCCCCACACAGAGATACAGTCAGTCCACACACAGAGATACAGTCAAATGACAACCCGCACACAGAGATACAGTCAACCGACAGACCGCACAAAGAGATACAGTCAACTGACAGTCCGCACACAGAGATACAGTCAGTCTGCACACAGAGATACAGTCAACTGAAAGTCCACACACAGAGATACAGTCAACTGACAGTCCACACACAGAGATACAGTCAGTCCGCACACAGAGATACAGTCAACTGACAGTCCACACACAGAGATACAGTCAACTGACAGTCCGCACACAGAGATACAGTCAACTGACAGTCCACACACAGAGATACAGTCAACTGACAGTCCGCACACAAAGATACAGTCAACAGACAGTACACACACAGAGATACAGTCAACTGACAGTTCGCACACAGAGATACAGTCAGTCCGCACACAGAGATACAGTCAACTGACAGTCCACACACAGAGATATAGTCAACTGACAGTCCACACACAGAGATACAGTCAACTGACAGTCCGCACACAGAGATACAGTCAATTGATAGTCCGCACACAGAGATACAGTCAACTGACAGTCCGCACACAGAGATACAGTCAGTCCGCACACAGAAATACAGTCAACTGACAGTCCACACACAGAGATACAGTCAACTGACAGTCCGCACACAGAGATACAGTCAGTCCGCACACAGAGATACAGTCAACCGACAGTCCGCACACGGAGATACAGTCAACTGACAGTCCACACACAGAGATACAGTCAGTCCACACACAGAGATATACAGTCAGTCCGCATACAGAGATACAGTCAATTGACAGTCCGCACACAGAGATACAGTCAAATGACAGTCCGCACACAGAGATACAGTCAACTGACATTCCACACACAGAGATACAGTCAACTGACAGTCCACACACAGAGATACAGTCAGTCCACACACAGAGATGCAGTCAAATGACAACCCGCACACAGAGATACAGTCAACAGACAGACCGCACCCAGAGATACAGTCAACTGACAGTCCGCACACAGAGATACAGTCAGTCCACACACAGAGATACAGTCAACTGACAGTCCACACACAGAGATACAGTCAACTGACAGTCCGCACACAGAGATACAGTCAGTCCGCACACAGAGATACAGTCAACTGACAGTCCACACACAGAGATACAGTCAACTGACAGACCGCACACAGAGATACAGTCAACTGACAGTCCACACACAGAGATACAGTCAACTGACAGTCCGCACACAGAGATACAGTCAACTGACAGTCCGCACACAGAGATACAGTCAACTGACAATGCACACACAGAGATACAGTCAACTGACAGTCCGCACACAGACATACAGTCAACTGACAGTCCGCACACAGACATACAGTCAACTGACAGTCCGCACACAGAGATACAGTCAGTCCGCACACAGAGATACAGTCAGTCCACACACAGAGATACAGTCAACTGACAGTCTGCACACAGAGATACAGTCAACTGACAGTCTGCACACAGAGATACATTCAGTCCACACACAGAGATACAGTCAGTCCACACACAGAGATACAGTCAACTGACAGTCCGCACACAGACATACAGTCAACTGACAATGCACACACAGAGATACAGTCAACTGACAGTCCGCACACAGACATACAGTCAACTGACAGTCTGCACACAGAGATACAGTCAGTCCGCACACAGACATACAGTCAACTGACAGTCCGCACACAGAGATACAGTCAACTGACAATCCACACACAGAGATACAGTCAACTGACAGTCCGCACACAGACATACAGTCAACTGACAGTCCGCACACAGAGATACAGTCAACTGACAGTCCGCACACAGACATACAGTCAACTGACAGTCCGCACACAGAGATACAGTCAGTCCGCACACATAGATACAGTCAACTGACAGTGTGCACACAGAGATACAGTCAACTGACAGTCCGCACACAGAGATACAGTCAACTGACAGTCTGCACACAGAGATACAGTCAACTGACAGTCCGCACACAGACATACAGTCAACTGACAGTCCGCACACAGAGATACAGTCAGTCCGCACACAGAGATACAGTCAGTCCACACACAGAGATACAGTCAACTGACAGTCCGCACACAGAGATACAGTCAACTGACAGTCTGCACACAGAGATACAGTCAACTGACAGTCTGCACACAGAGATACATTCAGTCCACACACAGAGATACAGTCAGTCCACACACAGAGATACAGTCAACTGACAGTCCGCACACAGAGATACAGTCAACTGACAATGCACACACAGAGATACAGTCAACTGACAGTCCGCACACAGACATACAGTCAACTGACAGTCTGCACACAGAGATACAGTCAGTCCGCACACAGAGATACAGTCAACTAAAGAGTCCGCACACAGAGATACAGTCAGTCCATACACAGAGATACAGTCAACTAAAGAGTCTGCACACAGAGATACAGTCAGTCTGCACACAGAGATACAGTCAACTGACAGTCTGCACATAGAGATACAGTCAACTGACAGTCCGCACACAGAGATACAGTAAAATGACAGTCCACACACAGAGATACAGTCAACTGACAGTCCGCACACAGAGATACAGTCAACTGACAGTCCGCACACCGAGATACAGTCAGTACGCACACCGAGATACAGTCAAACGACAGTCCACACACAGAGATACAGTCAACTGACAGTCCGCACACAGAGATACAGTCAGTCCGCACACAGAGATACAGTCAGTCCGCACGCAGAGATACAGTCAATTGACAGTCCGTACACAGAGATACAGTCAACTGACAGTCTGCACACAGAGATACAGTCAACTGACATTCCACACACAGAGATACAGTCAACTGACAGTTCGCACACAGAGATACAGTCAGTCTACACACAGAATCAAATGACAACCCGCACACAGAGATACAGTCAACCGACAGTCCGCACACAGAGATACAGTCAACTGACAGTCCACACACAGAGATACAGTCAGTCTGCACACAGAGATACAGTCAACTGACAGTCCACACACAGAGATACAGTCAACTGACAGTCCGCACACAGAGATACAGTCAGTCCGCACACAGAGATACAGTCAACCGACAGTCCGCACACGGAGATACAGTCAACTGACAGTCCACACACAGAGATACAGTCAGTCCGCACACAGAGATACAGTCAGTCCGCACACAGAGATACAGTCAATTGACAGTCCGCACACAGAGATACAGTCAACTGACAGTCCGCACACAGAGATACAGTCAACTGACATTCCACACACAGAGATACAGTCAACTGACAGTCCGCACACAGAGATACAGTCAGTCCACACACAGAGATACAGTCAAATGACAACCCGCACACAGAGATACAGTCAACCGACAGACCGCACACAGAGATACAGTCAACTGACAGTCCGCACACAGAGATACAGTCAACTGACAGTCCGCACACAGAGATACAGTCAGTCCGCACACAGAGATACAGTCAACTGACAGTCCACACACAGAGATACAGTCAAGTGACAGTCCGCACACAGAGATACAGTCAACTGACAGTCCACACACAGAGATACAGTCAACTGACAGTCCGCACACAGAGATACAGTCAACTGACAGTCCGCACACAAAGATACAGTCAACAGACAGTCCACACACAGAGATACAGTCAAATGACAGTTCGCACACAGAGATACAGTCAGTCCGCACACAGAGATACAGTCAGTCAGCACACAGAGATACAGTCAACTGACAGTCCACACACAGAGATATAGTCAACTGACAGTCCACACACAGAGATACAGTTAACTGACAGTCCACACACAGAGATACAGTCAACTGACAGTCCGCACACAGAGATACAGTCAACTGACAGTTCGCACACAGAGATACAGTCAACTGACAGTCCGCACACAGAGATACAGTCAACTAACAGTCCGCACACAAGAGATACAGTCAGTCCGCACACAGAGATACAGTCAGTCCACACACAGAGATACAGTCAATTGACAGTCCACACACAGAGATACAGTCAACTGACAGTCCGCACACAGAGATACAGTCAACTGACAGTTCGCACACAGAGATACAGTCAACTAACAGTCCGCACACAGAGATACAGTCAACTAACAGTCCGCACACAAGAGATACAGTCAGTCCGCACACAGAGATACAGTCAGTCCACACACAGAGATACAGTCAACTGACAGTCCGCACACAGAGATACAGTCAACTGACAGTCCACACAAAGAGATACAGTCAGTCCACACACAGAGATACAGTCAACTGACAGTCCACACACAGAGATACAGTCAACTGACAGTCCGCACACAGAGATACAGTCAGTCCACACACAGAGATACAGTCAGTCCGCACACAAAGATACAGTCAACTGACAGTCCGCACACAGAGATACAGTCAGTCTGCACACAGAGATACAGTCAACTGACAGTCCGCACACAGAGATACAGTCAACTGACAGTCCGCACACAGAGATACAGTCAACTGACAGTCCGCACACAGAGATACAGTCAGTCCACACACAGAGATACAGTGAACTGAAATTCCACACACAGAGATAAAGTCAACTGACAGTCCGTACACAGAGATACAGTCAGTCCGCACACAGAGATACAGTCAGTCCGCACACAGAGATACAGTCAACTGACAGTCCGCACACAGAGATACAGTCAATTGATAGTCCGCACACAGAGATACAGTCAACTGACAGTCCGCACACAGAGATACAGTCAACTGACAGTCCGCACACAGAGATACAGTCAACTGACAGTCAGCACACAGAGATACAGTCAGTCCGCACACAGAGACACAGTCAACCGACAGTCCGCACATGGAGATACAATCAACTGACAGTCCACACACAGAGATACAGTCAGTCCGCACACAGAGATACAGTCAGTCCGCACACAGAGATACAGTCAACTGACAGTCCACACACAGAGATACAGTCAACTGACAGTCCGCACACAGAGATACAGTCAGTCCGCACACAGAGATACAGTCAACCGACAGTCCGCACATGGAGATACAATCAACTGACAGTCCACACACAGAGATACAGTCAGTCCGCACACAGAGATACAGTCAGTCCGCACACAGAGATACAGTCAATTGACAGTCCGCACACAGAGATACAGTCAACTGACAGTCCGAACACAGAGATACAGTCAACTGACATTCCACACACAGAGATACAGTCAACTGACAGTCCCCACACAGAGATACAGTCAGTCCACACACAGAGATACAGTCAAATGACAACCCGCACACAGAGATACAGTCAACCGACAGACCGCACAAAGAGATACAGTCAACTGACAGTCCGCACACAGAGATACAGTCAGTCTGCACACAGAGATACAGTCAACTGAAAAGAAGTACCCAACGGAGAAAGAAACACGCTTAGAAAAGACGGGTACAACACAATTTATTAATATTTCGGGTAAATACCCTTTGTCAAAATAGACAAACAAACAAACATAGAGATTAGCCGCTACTTATCTTCAATGGCAGAAGGAATGTGGCAACTTTGCCACATTCCTTCTGCCATTGAAGATAAGTAGCGGCTAATCTCTATGTTTGTTTGTTTGTCTATTTTGACAAAGGGTATTTACCCGAAATATTAATAAATTGTGTTGTACCCGTCTTTTCTAAGCGTGTTTCTTTCTCCGTTGGGTACTTCTTTGCATATTACACGCTTGGCAGTCACCTTTTTGGTCTGGATTAGTCAACTGAAAGTCCACACACAGAGATACAGTCAACTGACAGTCCATACACAGAGATACAGTCAGTCCGCACACAGAGATACAGTCAACTGACAGTCCACACACAGAGATACAGTCAACTGACAGTCCGCACACAGAGATACAGTCAACTGACAGTCCACGCACAGAGATACAGTCAACTGACAGTCCGCACACAGAGATACAGTCAACTGACAGTCCGCACACAAAGATACAGTCAACAGACAGTCCACACACAGAGATACAGTGAACTGACAGTTCGCACACAGAGATACAGTCAGTCCGCACACAGATATACAGTCAACTGACAGTCCACACACAGAGATATAGTCAACTGACAGTCCACACACAGAGATACAGTCAACTGACAGTCCGCACACAGAGATACAGTCAATTGACAGTCCGCACACAGAGATACAGTCAACTGACAGTCCGCACACAGAGATACAGTCAACTGACAGTCCGCACACAGAGATACAGTCAACTGACAGTCCACACACAGAGATACAGTCAACTGACAGTCCGCACACAGAGATACAGTCACTCAGTCCGCACACAGAGATACAGTCAACCGACAGTCCGCACACGGAGATACAGTCAACTGACAGTCCACACACAGAGATACAGTCAGTCCACACACAGAGATACAGTCAGTCCGCATACAGAGATACAGTCAATTGACAGTCCGCACACAGAGATACAGTCAAATGACAGTCCGCACACAGAGATACAGTCAACTGACATTCCACACACAGAGATACAGTCAACTGACAGTCCACACACAGAGATACAGTCAGTCCACACACAGAGATGCAGTCAAATGACAACCCGCACACAGAGATACAGTCAACCGACAGACCGCACCCAGAGATACAGTCAACTGACAGTCCGCACACAGAGATACAGTCAGTCCACACACAGAGATACAGTCAACTGACAGTCCACACACAGAGATACAGTCAACTGACAGTCCGCACACAGAGATACAGTCAGTCCGCACACAGAGATACAGTCAACTGACAGTCCACACACAGAGATACAGTCAACTGACAGACCGCACACAGAGATACAGTCAACTGACAGTCCACACACAGAGATACAGTCAACTGACAGTCCGCACACAGAGATACAGTCAACTGACAGTCCGCACACAAAGATACAGTCAACAGACAGTCCACACACAGAGATACAGTCAACTGACAGTTCGCACACAGAGATACAGTCAGTCCACACACAGAGATACAGTAAGTCCGCACATAGAGATACAGTCAACTGACAGTCCACACACAGAGATATAGTCAACTGACAGTCCACACACAGAGATACAGTTAACTGACAGTCCACACACAGAGATACAGTCAACTGACAGTCCGCACACAGAGATACAGTCAACTGACAGTCCGCACACAGAGATACAGTCAACTGACAGTCCGCACACAGAGATACAGTCAACTGACAGTCCGCACACAAGAGATACAGTCAGTCCGCACACAGAGATACAGTCAGTCCACACAGAGATACAGTCAGTCCACACACAGAGATACAGTCAACTGACAGTCCACACACAGAGATACAGTCAACTGACAGTCCGCACACAGAGATACAGTCAACTGACAGTCCGCACACAGAGATACAGTCAACTGACAGTCCACACACAGAGATACAGTCAACTGACAGTCCGCACACAGAGATACAGTCAACTGACAGTCCACACACAGAGATACAGTCAGTCCACACACAGAGATACAGTCAACTGACAGTCCACAGACAGAGATACAGTCAACCGACAGTCCGCACACAGAGATACAGTCAGTCCACACACAGAAATACAGTCAGTCCGCACACAGAGATACAGTCAACTGACAGTCCGCACACAGAGATACAGTCAACGACAGTCGCACACAGAGATACAGTCACAACTGACAGTCCCGCACACAGAGATACAGTCAACTGACAGTCCGCACACAGAGATACAGTCAACTGACAGTCCGCACACAGAGATACAGTCAGTCCGCACACAGAGATACAGTCAACTGACATTCCACACACAGAGATACAGTCAACTGACAGTCCGCACACAGAGATACAGTCAGTCCGCACACAGAGATACAGTCAACTGAAATTCCACACACAGAGATATAGTCAACTGACAGTCCGCACACGGAGATACATTCAACTGTCAGTCCACACACAGAGATACAGTCAGTCCGCACACAGAGATACAGTCAACTGACAGTCCGCACACAGAGATACAGTCAATTGATAGTCCGCACACAGAGATACAGTCAACTGACAGTCCGCACACAGAGATACAGTCAACTGACAGTCCGCACACAGAGATACAGTCAGTCCGCACACAGAGATACAGTCAACTGACAGTCCACACACAGAGATACAGTCAACTGACAGTCCGCACACAGAGATACAGTCAACTGACAGTCCGCAAACAAAAGGAAAGACAATTAAGTGTTTTCAGCGCACCTTCATGATTTCCACCTGTATGTCGTCAGGCAGGTGTGGTGTCATGTACAATGTGTTTAACACCTGCACTGGCAGCCATCGCTCCTCCTCACCCGCCTCCAGGCTCGAGTGGAAACGCTCATCACGGAAAATGTGCTGAGTAAACAGAATGCAAACAACATGTGATGGGGAAGCCAAATACAAAACACACCTGAACACACCTGTGGTTTTGCAATCTGGACTGATCCTGTATGGCTTCAGCATAATACAAAACACACCTGAACACACCTGTGGTTTTGCAATCTGGACTGATCCTGTATGGCTTCAGCATAATTAAAAGACAAGTGATGTGGCGTATAATCACGTCCTTACTCCATAACATACAAACCTTTCAGACAGATTCAAAGATCCATGATTTCTAATGGGGGACGAAAACTGCATAAAAAAATCATAGGTATTGATTTACCCTCATTGGAGTCCCTCTTCCCCCAAAAGAATGCTAAAAAAGGCTAGATCCATCCTCTGAGATGATTCCCACCCAGCCCATGAGTTGAGATGTTGCCATCAGGGTGCCGCTACAGAGTGATCAGAACATGCACGAGTCGTTTTAAAAACAGTTTTTACTCAACCGCTGTCCAGACTTTTAATGATGCAAACAAAGGCCAAACCTGATCCATCCATCCCACTGTCTACTATAATATACAGTATTGTCAATCTGTCAGCATAATACTTCATCTGTGATGCAAGTGATGTGTTTTATATTGTGATATGTCTTCTGTGATTTGCGTCACTGTGAAATCGTGTTTATTGATTTATGTTTAGACCACAATAGTTATTAACATATGCAGGTGCATGTGAATGTGTGTGTGTGTGTGTGTGTGTGTGTGTGTGTGTGTGTGTGTGTGTGTGTGTGTGTGTGTGTGTGTGTGTGTGTGTGTGTGTGTGTGTGTGCATGTAAGCAGCTTAATTACATTTTGATATTTTATGTTCTTTTTTTTAAAGTTGTGCAGCACCGAGATGATTTCCTAATGATACGACTTTGGTATCAGTTTCAGCCCACTTAATCAAATTTCAAATACAAACGATTTTGAATTTCCAAAAACTACAGTAGCTCGCTTGAGCTTGCCCTTAGCACCACGTGAATGTTCTGTGTTTATGTACTGTGTGTGGGTGAATGCGCGCGATTCATGTGAGCGTGCTTGTTGGGTTCAGTTCGCGGCAGCGCTTTGAGCCGATTTTCAATTGGGATAAAGCGCCTATTTAATGCGCTTATTATTATTATTATTATTATTTTTACATATGGCAATAAAGTTCTATCATCATCATCATCAAACAGATGATGACCACATGGTCCCCAGCTTACAGGTTTTTAAAGCGTTGAAAACATTTCTCTGTCAAAAATTTATCAACAAGTTAACAAGAATGGCAAAGCTCTTAAGGCTCACGAGCATGACAGATCCAGTTCTAACATAAGTAAAGGGTCAGCTTTTGCACTTGCAAAATCCATATTTTCTCAAAATTTCCACTTTTGTCAATCTCCCATGCCCTTGACCTTTGTGTGTAGTGAAGCAAAATAGTATGCCTCGGAAAGTCGTATCAACTACCTTTCTGCCAGATTTGGTTGAAAAGTTTTGCAAAGGTGTGATAAAAGATAAAATATGACTTTTTTTACTTGTGACCCTTGACCTCGAGGGGTCATCCAAATTAGCATCAGGTATCTCTGGACCAAGTTTGGGATTGATATTATAAATAGTATTCGAGAGAAAAAAATTTTTTTGTCAAGAAATAGCTACATGTATTTGTCACCTATTTCCTGATCTCTTGTGACCCTAAATCTTTCCGAGGGGTCATCCAAATTAATATGCATAGGAAGGCCTTACTATCAGGTATCTCTGTACCAAGTTTGGGTCTGAAGTTATGAACAGTATATGAGGAAAAACATTTGTTGTCCAATTCCAAATATGGCTATTTTTTACCTATTTCCTGAGCTCTTGTGACCCTCGACCTTTCACATGGATCATCAAAACTAAATTGCATAGAAGGGTCTTGCCACCAGGTATCTTTCCAAGTTTGGGTACAAGTTTGGCTCAGTAATGACAGTAACGTGTGAAGGCTGTGTGGGATGAAGTACCTGTATTCAAAAGTAATCAGGTACCATTCTTGAACTGTCAACTCATCTCCCTCAGCAATGAGGGTACCGTGTGAGCGCTGTGTGGGATGGTGTACCTGTATTCCGGCCAGTGCGTGGTAGGAGAGTTTCTTGGCGCGCGACTCCAGTGCCATCTGCAGCGGCTCCAGACAGATCTCTCGTAACTGCCACGCCTCTGTCGTCCGTATTGCCTCTGCATCCTGCAGGACAGCTGTCAAAAGCAAGAAACAGGCAGTCAAATCAGTCAGTCAAACCATCGGCAGTCAAATCAGTCAGTCAAACCATTGGCAGTCAAATCAGTCAGTCAAACCGTCAGCAGTCCAGTCAGTCAGTGAAACCATCGGCAGTCCAATCAGTCAGTCAAACCGTGCACAATATACAACAAGAAACAAACAGTCAAATCAGTCAGTCAAACCATCGGGAGTCAAATCAGTCAGTCAAACCATCGACAGTCAAATCAGTCAGTGAAACCATCGACAGTCCAATCAATCAGTCAAACCATCGGCAGTCCAATCAGTCAGTCAAACCATGCACAATATACAACAAGAAACAGTCAAATCAGTCAGTCAAACCATCGGCAGTCAAATCAGTCAGTCAAACCATGCACAATATACAACAAGAAACAAACAGTCAAATCAGTCAGTCAAACAAACCATCGACAGTTCAATCAGTCAGTCAAACCATCGGCAGTCAAAACAGTCAAACCATGCACAATATACAACAAGCAACAAACAGTCAAATCAGTCAGTCAAACCATCGACAGTTCAATCAGTCAGTAAAACCATCGACAGTCAAATCAGTCAAACCGTGCACAATATACAACAAGAAACAGGCAGTCAAATCAGTCAGTCAAACCGTGCACAATGCACAACAAGAAACAGGCAGTCAAACCAGTCAGTGAAGCCGTGCAGTCAGTTTTACTGGAGGAAGACATACTGGCTCAAGGCTGAAGTATTTTCAGCACTTTGAGTTTGACAACATGCACACACCAGATCCACTGCAGACAAAGGTAGCAAGTACAAGTATGTCCAAACAAGCACTGATAAAGGAGAGAACTTTGCATTACTGACCAATAATCATAGATCTTGTTGGTCTAAGAGGAAACAAGAATGGCAAAGCCCTTATGGCTCATGTGTATGACCGATCCAAAACTAAAATCTAAATGTTGTCCCAAATTGGCATTTTGAACACATTTGTCGACCTCTTGTGACCTTGTGAGGGTCATCCAAGTTAGCATGCATAGAAAGGTCTTACCATCAGGCATCTCTGTACCAAGTTTAGGTTTGAAGTTGAAAATAGTATTTGAGAAAAAGCAATATTTGTTAAAATATCGCTATTTTTTAACCTATTTCAGGACCTCCTGTGACTCTTGACCTTACCGAGAGGTCAGCCAAATTAGTATGCACAGAAAAAGCTTACCATCAGGTATCTCTGTACCAAGTTTCAGTTTGAAGTTGAAAATAGTATTTGAGAACATTTTTGTTGTTGAAAATATCACTATTTTAACCTATTCCCGGCCCACCTGTAACCCTTGACCTTTCCGAGAGGTCTGCCACTGAAAATGGTATTTGAGGTTAAGACAGTTTATGTGAAAATATGGCTATGTTTGCCTATTTCTGGACCTCCTGTGACCTTGACCTTTGAGTCAGTGAAATTGGTATGCATGTTCAGAAAGGTCTTGCTACAAAGTACACTTGGACCAATGAGAAAATGCGATTGTGAAAGTTTTGCCACAGATGACGGCCTACCTGCAAAAAGTGCACATTAATGTGCTTTCTGCATGAGGTAGACATTCCACACAGGCTTTCCGCTAAGATTTAAAATTGATCAACATCAAGACAGCCAGCATGATAAAAATTCCATCGCAGGCACCGTAACATACTTTAAAGACACAGGATAAGTACATCAGTACCGCCTGTATAGCAGTATGTGTGCACTAACAAGAGTACAAGGGGGAGAGGTGGGGTGTATTGGGGTAAGGTTAATGTCACAACAGGAAGTGGGTGTATTGGGGTAAGGTTAATGTCAAATCACAACAGGAAGTGGGTGTATTGGGGTAAGGTTAATGTCAAATCACAACAGGAAGTAGGTGTATTGGAGTAAGGTTAATGTCAAATCACAACAGGAAGTGGGTGTATTGGGGTAAGGTTAATGTCAAATCACAACAGGAAGTGGGTGTATTGGGGTAAGGTTAATGTCAAATCACAACAGGAAGTGATTGATTGTATATTGCTTAACGTCCCGACAGCAACAAGGCTTTCTCAGGACGTGCCTGCACTGCTTGTGAAAAAAAACAACCAACTAAACAGAACATTGAATGTATGTCGCCAGCCGGTCAAACACAATAAATAAACCTAACACATGGGGCCTAAATAAAGCTAAGACCATTTAGCAACACACATCCAATATCAAGAGCTACAGGCAGTGCAGACAGTAGGGAGAGTTTAAAAAAGGCAAATACAGGTGAATGGACCTCGGGTAGACAGAAACACATGCCCCAGAATAGAGAGAAAACCCCACCCTGTGGGGCTGACCAGGGTGACCCTGGGAACTAAAAAATACCTAACCCCACCCAAGTCCCCCAGGGCAGACCCGGGTGGGGTACAACAGGAAGTGGGTGTATTGGGGTAAGGTTAATGTCAAATCACAACAGGAAGTGGGTGTATTGGGGTAAGGTTAATGTCAAATCACAACAGGAAGTGGGTGTATTGGGGTAAGGTTAATGTCAAATCACAACAGGAAGTGGGTGTACTGGAGTAAGGTTAATGTCAAATCACAACAGTTAGTGGGTGTATTAGAGTAAGGTTAATGTCAAATCACAACAGGAAGTGGGTGTATTGGGGTAAGGTTAATGTCAAATCACAACAGGAAGTGGGTGTATTGGGGTAAGGTTAATGTCATATCACAACAGGAAGTGGGTGTATTGGGGTAAGGTTAATGTCAAATCACAACAGGAAGTGGGTGTATTGGGGTAAGGTTAATGTCAAATCACAACAGGAAGTGGGTGTATTGGAGTAAGGTTAATGTCAAATCACAACAGTCGAAACAAGTGTGTGTCTCACAAACCTATTGCTTTGGTCTGACATTGCATGGGTACAAACTGTGTTCCTAAAATGACTCGACACACTTTCACTTTTTCAGGCCTGTCAAGTCTCCCAATTTCAGTGGGAGACTCCAAACTTTGCAACCCATCTCCAGCTTTCTCCCAACCTCCCAATTTCTCCCGCTTTCATAACATTTCCTCCAGATTCTCCGTACTTGTGAAAATTTAAATCACACGAAAACTTTGAACATGTATCTTGTTGGCAGTTTTGTTTTCTTTCAGCCATTTCGGAATGAAGTGAGGTCACCACGTGCTCCGGTTATTTCCGGTTACTTCCAGTTTCAATCGACCAAAGAAACTGTCTGCTATTCCTTAAAAGACAGAGGCAAAATGTGGATGGATCTAGCGAGAGACAACCACGAGTACAATATTCTAGACAGTTACAGTCAGATTTTATTCGGTACAATGTGCAAAAGGCTTTTCAACAAAACACACGCAGCGGAGTGCAGTAACCAACAGCAAGTCTTACCACAGGCATTTTTCTTTGTCTCAGTTTGGTCTTACAGACAGCCTATTCCGAACGCAGGTAGCAGTAAACAGACATATCAACTGCACACATCCTTTCCAGTCAGTTCAGAAGACTTTGAACATAATAAATGTAAGGAAACTAGTTTATTGTCTCAATATGGAAATTTTCTTGACAGGAGATGCGCTCTTTTTCTGCATGTTCTAGCTTTACTGTGTGCACATCAGATAGCAGTAGTAAGAGGATCAGTGTTACAGGAGATGTGCTCTTTTTCTGCAAGTTCTAGCTTTACTGTGTGCACATCAGACAGCAGTAGTAAGAGGATCAGTGTTACAGGAGACGTGCTCTTTTTCTGCATGTTCTAGCTTTACTGTGTGCACATCAGATACCAGCAGTAAGAGTATCAGTGGTACAGGAGACGTGCTCTTTTTCTGCAAGTTCTAGCTTTACTGTGTGCACATCAGATACCAGCAGTAAGAGTATCAGTGTTACAGGAGATGTGCTCTTTTTCTGCATGTTCTAGCTTTACTGTGTGCACATCAGATAGCAGTAAGAGGATCAGTGGTACAGGAGATGCGCTCTTTTTCTGCAAGTTCTAGCTTTACTGTGTGCACATCAGATACCAGCAGTAAGAGTATCAGTGGTACAGGAGATGTGCTCTTTTTCTGCAAGTTCTAGCTTTACTGTGTGCACATCAGATACCAGCAGTAAGAGTATCAGTGGTACAGGAGATGTGCTCTTTTTCTGCAAGTTCTAGCTTTACTGTGTGCACATCAGATACCAGCAGTAAGAGTATCAGTGGTACAGGAGATGTGCTCTTTTTCTGCAAGTTCTAGCTTTACTGTGTGCACATCAGATACCAGCAGTAAGAGTATCAGTGGTACAGGAGATGCGCTCTTTTTCTGCAAGTTCTAGCTTTACTGTGTGCACATCAGATAGCAGTAGTAAGAGTATCAGTGGTACTGGAGATGTGCTCTTTTTCTGCAAGTTCTAGCTTTACTGTGTGCACATCAGATACCAGCAGTAAGAGTATCAGTGTTACAGGAGACGTGCTCTTTTTCTGCATGTTCTAGCTTTACTGTGTGCACATCAGATACCAGCAGTAAGAGTATCAGTGTTACAGGAGACGTGCTCTTTTTCTGCAAGTTCTAGCTTTACTGTGTGCACATCAGATACCAGCAGTAAGAGTATCAGTGGTACAGGAGATGCGCTCTTTTTCTGCAAGTTCTAGCTTTACTGTGTGCACATCAGATAGCAGTAGTAAGAGTATCAGTGGTACTGGAGATGTGCTCTTTTTCTGCAAGTTCTAGCTTTACTGTGTGCACATCAGATACCAGCAGTAAGAGTATCAGTGTTACAGGAGACGTGCTCTTTTTCTGCATGTTCTAGCTTTACTGTGTGCACATCAGATACCAGCAGTAAGAGTATCAGTGTTACAGGAGACGTGCTCTTTTTCTGCATGTTCTAGTTTTACTGTGTGCACATCAGATACCAGCAGTAAGAGGATCAGTGTTACAGGAGACGTGCTCTTTTTCTGCAAGTTCTAGCTTTACTGTGTGCACATCAGATAGCAGTAAGAGTATCAGTGTTACAGGAGACGTGCTCTTTTTCTGCATGTTCTAGCTTTACTGTGTGCACATCAGATAGCAGTAAGAGTATCAGTGTTACAGGAGATGTGCTCTTTTTCTGCATGTTCTAGCTTTACTGTGTGCACATCAGATAGCAGTAGTAAGAGGATCAGTGTTACAGGAGACGTGCTCTTTTTCTGCATGTTCTAGCTTTACTGTGTGCACATCAGATAGCAGCAGTAAGAGTATCAGTGTTACAGGAGACGTGCTCTTTTTCTGCAAGTTCTAGCTTTACTGTGTGCACATCAGATACCAGCAGTAAGAGTATCAGTGGTACTGGAGATGTGATCTTTTTCTGCAAGTTCTAGCTTTACTGTGTGCACATCAGATACCAGCAGTAAGAGTATCAGTGTTACAGGAGACGTGCTCTTTTTCTGCAAGTTCTAGCTTAACTGTGTGCACATCAGATAGCAGTAGTAAGAGGATCAGTGTTACAGGAGACGTGCTCTTTTTCTGTATGTTCTAGTTTTACTGTGTGCACATCAGATAGCAGCATCAGATTCAGAAATGTGAACTAATTCAAATAAAATCACATTATTTTAGGGATTTCTCATAAAATAGAGTATTTCCTTGTGCTGTGTGAATTCATCGTAAAAATGCAACAAATGCACATACAAAAGTAATAATCAGAATATGTTTTCATAGTTATTGCCAGGTGTAAGACAACGCCGCGACGCCACACACAAAAAGGCCGCAAAAATCTCCTATTTCCCATTTTCAAAACTTGACGGGTAATGAGGTATGCTTTTTCCCCTCCAGATTTGTCAGCCCTGGTGATGGACGGCCTTCCAGTTTCAAGATTTTTTTTTCTGTCCATGTCAAAATTTCTCCGTTCAAATAAAAAGAATTTGTCCATGAATGGAAAGCCTGCCATGCTCTGCCCACCAAACTCCATGCATGATGAGAGAGAACCTACTGAACAAGGGTGAGGGTATGCAGTGAAAATGGTAGCGATAAACGAAATCAAAAGGGGAGACTGCCAGTGCCTATAAGCATGGGTGTCAGCGATTCACATCTTTTGGTTCGAACATCATGAGATCTATTGTCAGGCAACCACTGAGCTCATATACAGAGGAAATTAAGTACAGTCATAGGACACAGAAACTGTTGTGTTCTAGTCATCGGCCTTGTCAATATTGCTGACCAATATAGCTATTCACAACAGAGATTGCAATGACAGTGCTAACAAACAGCAAGAGAGTCAACTGCATGCTTACACAGCGCTAACAAACAGCAAGAGTTAGTTATTTGGGTTTAACGCCGAGCAGGCAACTAAGGCCATCTCACGGCGGCAAACAGCAAGAGAGTCAACTTCATGCTTACACAGTGCTAACAAACAGCAAGAGAGTCAACTGCATGCTTACACAGCGCTAACTTACACAGTGCTAACTTACACAGTGCTAACTTACACAGGGCCTTGTTGCAGGAGTTCTTGATGGCCCCAAACTTGGGCGTCACGATTTCTTTGGCAAGTTGTTTCAGTGTGTCCTCCATTGTGTCCCAATGGTTATCCACAGCCCACTCCCGCTATTAGTCAAACTGACAGTATAATATCCTTGGTAAATCCGAAGGTGTAATGTCCTCAGCGCAAGTCTGGAACGCTCCCCAGATTTCTCTGGCTCGTCACAAACTCTCTTCACGTCCTGCGGCAAAGAGACAAGAAAATGCACTTCGCACAAACTTCTTCACGTACCTGCTGCAAAGAAACAAAACAATGCACTCCACACAAACTCTCTTCACAACATGTGACAAAAAGAAAAAAAAAAAATGCACTTCACACAAACTCTCTTCACGTACCCACGGCAATGAAACAAAACAATGCACTTCACAAACTCTCTTCAAGTCCTGCGGCAAAGAGACAAAACAATGCACTTCACAAAAACTCTTCATGTCCTGTGGCAAAGACACAAAACAATGCACTTCACAAAAACTCTTATCATGACCTGTGGCAAGAGACAATACAACGCACTTCACACAAACTCATCTTCACATCCTGTGGCAAAGAGACAAACAACGCACTTCACGCAAACTCTCTTCAGGTACCTGCGGCAAAGAGACAAACAACGCACTTCACACAAACTCTCTTCTCATCCTGCAGCAAAGAGACAAACAAAGCACTTTACATAAACTCTCTTCTCATCCTGCGGCAAAGAGACAAACAAAGCACTTCACACAAACTCTCTTCTCATCCTGAGGCAAAGAGACAAACAAAGCACTTCACACAAACTCTCTTCTCATCCTGCGGCAAAGAGACAAACAAAGCACTTCACACAAACTCTCTTCTCATCCTGCGGCAAAGAGACAAACAAAGCACTTCACACAAACTCTCTTCTCATCCTGCGGCAAAGAGACAAACAACGCACTTCACACAAACTCTCTTCTCATCCTGCAGCAAAGAGACAAACAAAGCACTTCACATAAACTCTCTTCTCATCCTGCGGCAAAGAGACAAACAAAGCACTTCACACAAACTCTCTTCTCATCCTGCGGCAAAGAGACAAACAAAGCACTTCACACAAACTCTCTTCTCATCCTGCGGCAAAGAGACAAACAAAGTATGGCGTCAGGAGATGATTCAACGACGAAAGTTCAAATTCAAGGGTGGTGTCAAAATAGCGTAATGGATGCCTAAAGGTGCTTAGTGAGTCTGGCACTACCGCTGAACAATCTTGGTTGTTGTATGTGTACCTCCTCAAATGATGCTTGTAATCTTCAGAGGATGGCATTGTGTCATTCCCACATCAGGACTCAATATCATGAATATGTTAATGACTGTAAACAACTGGCATAATGTGTTTATCACTGAAAGTGACGATGATGATGTACACTTGTAACATGCATCCACTCCATGCTAGCAGTATGCTCAAGGCGCAAAAAAAAAAAAGAAAGAAAAAGAAACCAACTTTGGTGCACAGTCAGCTTTAGAAGTTGAAAGTCTAGAAACAGGTGGGTTTTGAGTGTCTATATCCAGAACTTGCACAGCTCTTTCTCTCCATATGACTGTCATGAGAGACATGCCTGAGCTGCAATACAAAGTAATTAGCTAGACTAATGACATGTTCCCTACCACGTCTTCTCCATACTTCGCTGTTTGAACAATTCTGATGGCTGCATACACCAATAATCACATTGATACAACAGCTGGCGATGATTTCCATACTATATGACCATCTTCTACTGCAGTATGGAGTGCAGCTGTTACTACCGACTGACATACGCTACTGCAGGAAAAAGACAACTCCACTAGCCGCCTGAACAATTTAGCTTGGTACGCAGTATAGGGGTTCCGTCTGGACCAGAGAAGAACTGAATAATGAGAAAGACGTAGATCTTACCCATATTTATAAATGTGAAGACGGCGTAGGGGCCGACTCCATGTTGACAGGTCACATCGATTTTCCTCCCCCACACGCACCACACAACCCAGGCTCTGTTGTCGATCCACACACAGTGTCCACTACTGGCACTCGGTCTTTTCTGCTAACATTGTGTTGCAATAAATTACAGATAATTATACGTCTGAGTGCATCAAATCATGGCCGCAATAATTCTAGACAGCGTGGCCCTAAAAATAAATAATGGTTAATTTATTAAATTGTTCTGTGCAATACACGTACACAGCTGTGTGGTTTTTCATGCTATTATTAATGGAGTTGTGTCCCTTTATTAAGTTTCTTAAAAATTACGATCGGCTCTATGCATCCTCGGTTGCTCACAGTTACACCACTGTGCACAAAAACCTTAACTGATTTTTTTGATACAGTGAAAGTGTGCAAACAAACAACATACACAAAAAGTGAGACGAATTCACCTTGCATAAAGAAATATTCACCTCACATATCACGTACATAAAAACTTCAACATCTAGCGGCTACTTTATACTTAGTGGGGACCCAAATACCGCCGAGTCAGTAGTAGTATTGTGAGGACAAAATAGGCCGCGAGGCCTTTGCAAATGTCTTTTCTTTCTTTAATTACTTTATGGGTCTGTTATGAATGCAAATTTTTCCTACAAATCATTCGTCATAGCAACAGAAAATCTCAGTCAACAACCGGATCACCGTCACTGAGGGACTACTGGATGAACCATGACCCACAAAGCCTGGTCCCGGCAGGCTTCTACCGTCCGAGGTGAGAGCTGTCTTCGCTGTCAAGGCCACCTTTTGTCTTTGACTTGATTCTGATGTTGAAATAGCTCCTTCTGAAAAAGCCTCGCAGACTGATGTGCCAATGCGTCATGGCGGTGAACTCGATACTGAGACCGCACTCGTCAAAACTGAAACTGAAACTGAGCCGGGCGCGCGCAGTGCATACGCATGGTCACATCAGTTGCCGGTTTGCCAGTCAAACGTCATTTGACATGAGGGACGTATTTG